>JAGPOW010003316.1:4011165-4133141 GCA_030014935.1 Caiman crocodilus | reverse complement strand
AAAAAAAAAATCCATTCCTGAAACAATGAAACTGATTATAATAGAGCTTATTCAGCTGATTGTCCAGCAAATATCTCTTTTGTCCTGCAGAACATATTTGGACCCATGTGCCAGTTACCCACATGTCTATGAGATCATTATCACTGAAAGCTGCCGTTCCAAAGGCTCTGCAAAAAGTTTTAGGTCAAGGGTGCTCAATCCCTGACCTATAGGCCAGATTTGGCTGGCAGGGCAGTGTCATCTAGACTGCAGTGCTGCCAAAGGATTCAGAAATTTGGTGCTGGAGGGCGCAGAGGCAGTGTTAATTGCTGCCCCACTGCTGGCTAACTTCTGGATGGATAGGGAGCCCAGCAGGCCAGTTAAAATGACCCTACACACCAGATTGCACCAATATGCAGTTGGATCTGGGTTTGCAGGATCAGGCAGGCACGTGGCCAGATCCAGGCATGTAGGGTTGCAGTCAGGGACAAACCCCATGAAACAACCCCACAAGGGATCTGGCTATGGACTGACCCCGAGCCACTTGTCCAGCGCACAGGGCTGGAAGGTTAGGAGCCATGGGCTTAGCTTGTTTAAATCCATCAGCTAGTACAAGTAACAGATCACACTGATTTCCAAACAGAAAGGCATTTTGTATACTTTTGCAATACATGAGAACAGAGTTTTACTTAATAAGCACACACATGGGGCAAGTGAGATTAAAGTAAAGATTACTGCTGAAAGTTTAAACTTCTCTTCCTTCTTCAATGGAAAGAATTCTTTTCAGAATTCAATTTTGATAAAGTCTACAATGAGCAAAGATAATGGTTCCTAATATGTGCTGAGAATTTAAAAAGGGCCGGTCTTCAATGTTTTTCCTCATTCAGACATCATTCCCCTTCCCTCTCCCACCCAGCTTCCCAGACTGAACATTTAAATGTTATAACAGGACTTGCCATAGAAAATAAAATTCACTCTTTCTTTGTTTATACAATCATATAATAGACACTCATATAATACAATCACTGAAATATTAAAATATTAAAACAAAACAGAATGGCCTCAAAGCTTGGATTTTTTTGTTTTTCAAACACGTTAAATATTTAATTGGTAAGCCATTATATCATTTAACATCCAATACAGTTTATTACTATATCTTATAAATTTTACAGCTACTTGATGGAAAAGCATACTGTTGAATGTCATTCCATTATTACATCACAATACACCTCATAATACTGTGAGTTTATATCTTTTAATGCAATGAAAATGGTAGTTTTACACACAGCAAATACTAATTATTTCTATCCATTTCATTTGTAGAGGGCGGCAAGTAGCTGAAGGATAGATTTCTCAAAGGGAAGCAGGGCACCAAAGATTATTAGTCACTTTTTAATTTCCCATCTTAAATCCTCAAACATGCCATGACAGGCTAAAGCCCAAATCTTCCTGCTGATGCAGCAGATCAAGCAGGATCTGGGGCATTTTCTAGCAGGACCCTGGAGACAAAGATTTATGATCCTCTTATTCAAATGCCGATTTGTGTAGAGCAGGGGTAGCTGATCTGCAGTGCACATGCCACAAGCAGTCCAGGCAGCATGTGTGTGTGGCACACGGCAAACTGGGGATGGGACAGGCAGAACAGTGGCAGATAGGGAAGAGAGCAGAAAACGGCAGCAGCAGATTGGGAAGGAAATACAGCGAAGGAAGCAGAAATCAGAACAGGAGATTAGGCAGGGAACAGAAAGCTGATTGGGAAGGAACAGGGGATCAGAGTGACACATGGGGAGGATATGGGGCTAATTTGTGATATGCCTGCCATGAATGGTGCCTCCATTAGCTTAGAGGAGCATAAATCCTCCTTTCCCATCCTCCCCTCCCCAAGTTTAACAATGGTAGGCTAAAGATAATTATTACAATGTAATACTTACATTGCTGCAATACTTTATTACCCTGAAGGATCACACAGTAATTCACCAAATTTAACCTACTGCAAACACTATGTAGATTACTTCATCAGCCACTGTGATTTAGCTACTTCTACAGGAAATACAGCAAACTTAGAATGCCTTTTTTAAAGTACTCTAAGTATAAAGGACATACAGACTCTTCAGTAATTACAGGGTATTAGGACATCAGTTTTAGGTCTCTCTTGAAGATGTTCTCTAGTTTAAGAGCAGAAGTTTCTTTCTTAGTTGAAAGGATGGACTGAGAGTGAGGGCACAAGAATACATGATTTCTTTTTCTTCTTAGTTTTCTGGTCAGTAACCAATGCATAGTTAAATGCATATTTCCTTCAATTTTTTGATCAATTGCAGATACTGGACATCTTCATCACTGGAGATTTTATGGAAACTGCAGTATTTTATAGGTTTTTTGTTCATGAAGGGGAATAACTACAGAATGCAGAGAATTAATAATTATGTTCTAAGGGGCAAGGTAATTTCCTTGAGGTTCAGAGTGCTCTTAAATACCAACCAGAAATGGTAAGTATGAGGCCACAAGCTATTCGCTATTGGCAGAAGTAAACAACAATGCATAACGTTCTGTCATTTTATAAATGAAAGTTAATCATTTTTGGTCTTTCAAAGGAACGAAATGGAACCTACAATTTTCATCTTATGGACAGATTAGAAATGTAACTCCTAAGCAATGTCTGAGAAAATTAGCCTGAATAGGCATGATAGTATTTTCTCACTAGAACTTATGAAACTGCAAGTTACGTTTCTTTAAGATTTTCACAGATGAACTGTAAAATGCCGGTGGTTTGTCTGTGGGACATCTCGTGGGACATCCCATAGAGAACTGCTGTTTATCCTGTTGGGAAAGGGTTAAGTGTTCATTTGTTAACCCGAACAGACAGCTTGTGATTTTATTCCAGGTTTTAGGGCGATGCAAATGGTTGTGCAAACCATACCTAGGCCACATCCACATGAGTGGGAACATGTTTGTGGTGCCTCAAAGCCTCTCTGTGTTTTGATGTAAAGGGGGACTACTTAGTGGAAAACTACATGAATTGTTCATCTTTTGGGAGCAACAAGATGCTCTATCATAGTACATCAGAGCTCAAGCTATCAGACAGAGCTACTTGGATAGCTGAGATGGGAGAGATCATTTTATAAGATGAGAAGTTCTTTTGAAAAGAGGAAAGGAGGTTCTACTTCTACATAGCTTAGTTCTGTCAAAATTATAAGTAGCCATGGTAGCTACCATTGGCACTGGATTTATGACCCAAATACCTTATTCTGGGCAGACCCTAACCCTCACACCAACCATGACTTCTTTCGTTCAATAATAGGCAAATTTTATCGATACACAGTGATGGCAGATAAGAATAATGCAGACAAGGCAAACAAAATACCCCGTCCGCCACACCTCTGATTCTATATTTGCCATTTCTAGGGTTCACAGAGGAAAGGTATGTGAGCTTCACCCTATGGTTCTTTCTTGAACGTCAGATGTCAGCAGCCTGGAGGTCGAGGCCCATTCCCCTCGCAGTGGAGTGAGAGAGATGGGCCGATGGCGTGTCCTCTATCTATGGCGTCCTCACTCCCTGCCCGCCTTGGGGAACTTTTGCATTCTTTTTCTCTTCTGGTGACTCTTCGTTTCAGGGTACCATTGATTGGTTTCCTTGCGGCCATCATCCTGTCCATGTTCTGTTTGGTCAGAAAATTATTTTGTTCCAACAAATCCATCACATGGATGCATCTTAATTTGGTCATTTACTGGTGTCTTAATTTGGGCATTCTCCACCTTCCTAATTTGTTCCACCCACCAAAACCAGCAATCCTAGGGGCTCTGCAGCTGGTCACTATGACCAAATGCCACCTTATCTCTGTTATGTGTTTTCAGGGAACAGTGTGGCACATGTTTTCATTTTCCCTAGCCTGTTCGTATGCAAGATACAGACACAGTGGGCCTTGAAGGAAACTGTCACAAACAGGCTTTTAGAAACCAATTAACCCTTGCTGTCCCCCTACACCATTGTTCTATGCAATATCTACTTTACCTACAAGCCAATTCCTAAATGCAAATATCTAAATATAATTTTCTGGCCATTACCTATGAGGCGCATTACTTTTATAACATTATTCCATGAAATCACTTGGAATTCTACCTCTGAGGATGTTACTTTCACTTGCTAGGAAACAGGTGTATTTGGGCCACAGAAGCTACAAGTAGGCTCTTCACTTCAGCCAGGAGTGTTGAGCATCCAGGTTGAAAAGTCTTTTTTCTTTTGTACCATATGAAAAGGTCTCAAGTACTTGTTGATGTTTAAGTACTCTTGCCTGCTTGACAACTTTTCAAGACAAAAGCACAACTCTTCTTTGACAATACATGGCCCTGAGACTCATCTGACTAAATTTGCCCATTAGTGAGACAAATTTAGCCCTGGGCTGATTTTTATTTCAAGTGGCTGCAGGCTCTACTTTGATATTTTCTTCACAGGCAGGAGGCACAGACTGTGAAGAAGGCACTGACTATGAACTCTACTTTGTCTGTCTCTTGGAGCTACAATCATTTGCTCTTCCCATGGCTGATTTTTCTTCGTTGTGAAGACATTACTTTGTTAGAAAAGTGCCAATATTGTCAGGGTGATCAAGGAAACAGTGGTGACACAGTTATTTAGGGAATCTGCACCTGGCCTTGCCACAACAGTCTCATGTTTCTTACTGTAAAATAACTAGAACGGTAACAAATCATTTGTTTTATCTTGATTAAGTTTGCCCTTGAAGCCCGACCATGGTTGTGTGGAGTATCTCAGTAAAAAAGATATTTTATAATAGGAAAATGACGCGTTTCAAGTGAACCTAAAAAGGACTGAGTCAAACATCTACAACCCCTCAGCCAAGGAGTTATCGTCCAGAAATGGAATCTCAGGCCTTAGCAGTGCTGAATAGAATGGAAGAAAAAATATACTTCCTGTGAACTGACCAGAACGCCTTCTAATATAACCCCGGGTCCTATTGGCCTGTTTTTTCCAACAAGGCCTCTGTAACTAGGTGCACCAACATCTTGCAAACAACGAGCACCTGTGACTGCTCCCCATCCCACATCAGCCACCATGCTCCCAGCAATGTGGCCTGTTGTGTACAGGTGGGCAGGGGGATATAGGGCCACAGGGGCTATACTTTCAGTCCCATTCATTCTCCTCACCTTCCTGTCATGCTCCTAGAGCTGATTGGAGAGTCAGAGGGTACATGTGGCTCCAACTGCTGGTGTGCAAGTTATTGGAGGAATCAATCAAGGTGTCAAGGGCTGCATTTACCTCCTCAAGTACAGACCCAGTGGGGAAGGGGCAGATGGTGGAAAAAACAGAGCACAGTCTAGTGAAGTCCTGCCTCCACTTGGCCATGGCACTCTGGGTACCTTGGTATCCTTTCAATGGTGCTATGGTATGCTCCAAAATGTTAGCAGCTAAGGCACTTGTACACGTGATGGGGGTTTAGTCCTCATGGTTTTATTCTATACCCTCTAAATTCAAATGGTGGGCTTTTAATTGAAACGCAGTATTTCAATTTTTCTGTCATATTACAGAGAGGGGCCCAATCCTTTTTTTTTGTTTCTTTGTTGGAGCCAGAGCATAGCTGTGGCCAGAGGGTGAGCTGTGAGTGGGCAGAGTGGCCCCAGTCCTTCTGTTCATGGCATCTGCATCCCCGGGGGTTGTTCAGGTAGTCTGCTAGAAGGCCAGGTGCTGCCCCAGCTCAGAGGCAGCACCTGGTCTGATCCAACTGGTCCCCGAGCCTGCCCAGGGAGCAGCGCCCAGTAGGCTTCCAGTGGGTAGGCTTGGGGAAGAGTTGCATTGGGCTTGGTGCGGCCTCTGAGTTGAGGCAGCAACTGCCTACTAGCAGCTCATCCAGGTGGCCCCAGAGGGCACTGCTGCCATGGAAGGAAGGACCAGTGCCCCCCGCAGCTCAGGGGCTGCTTGGCCTTCCAGCAGCTCACCTCCTGGCCATGGGGAAAAAAAGGTATGAGGCTTTTTGCCATTTCTGCCTTTAGCAGGTGCCTGCTAAAATGAGAAGCAGCGAGGGTCCTGATACTTTTACTTTTTTCTTCAGTGGAGCCTGCCCACATCTCCTATGGCTGGGGTGGGGGGTAAGCTGACAGCTGCAAGCATTATTGCAAACTAAACTACATCCAATGAAATTTAGTTTGCAACAATGCAAACTCATCTACCCCCCCAAAACTGACGCACAGGTAAAATGTGACAGCATTAAGCTACATAAATGATATTTTTGTCACACATGCATCATGACAACTATCACATGCACAAGCACTCTTGGTCACAAAATAAGCCTAGAGAGATTTCAAATAGGAATCCATAGCAGTAAAAACTTTCTGATATGTTGTGGTCTTTTGATTTCTTTGCAACAGAAAAATTGCTCTACTTATTTTTTTGTAGTGAAAACACAAGTGAAAAAGAGATGACATTTTCCAAGGGTGCCTCAAGCCTAAATAGGGGGCCTTGAGTCTAAAAAGGTTTGGAACCACTGAGCTGGATCCCAGCTTACTGGTTCTCAGTCGGGGTGCTGCTACATTCCAACAAGGGTTCTGCAAAGCTAAACAGGTTGGAACCCACTGATCTCAACTGTATTCTTTAGCTTTTTTGGAAATAATGTTGAAAGCCTTGCTGGAGTCAAGTTATATCATATACACTGCTCTTCCACTATCCACAAAGCCCATCACTTTCTCATAGAAGGAAATCAGGTTGGTTAGACATAGTTTGCTCTTGACAAATCCATGTTGACTGCTAGGTATCACCTTGTTATCCTCTAGGTGCTTATACATGATTTTCAGTGACATTAAACCAACTCATCTGAAGTTCCCTGGACACAACTTTTTCTCTTTCTTAAAGATGGACACTATAATTGCTTTTCCCTAGTCTTCTGGGTCTTCACCTAACTATCACGAGTTCCCAGAATTAACAGCTACTGGCACTGGAATTACTTCAGCTAACTCTTCAACTAATCAGTAAATCTTACCATGCCCTGTTGATTAGAAAATATCTAGTTTACCTAAGTAATCTCAAACTTGCCCTTTCCTTACCCTACCAAGCCACCTCCCATCAATTTTGCAACATTTGATCATCTTTTTTTGAAAAATGATGTAAATAGAAAATTTAACACATAATAGCCAATGCCCTCACTTGTCTGGGGCACCCTGAGGTGACTTGAGAGCATTTGAAGCGTACGATGAGTGCCTCAAAATGTTAGCACTGGTAGGTGCACAAACATGATTCACAAGATAAACCCAAAGATTTCAAACAGGAATTTGTAGGGATGCTGACTACTGTTATCTTCCTGAATTTTTTTACAACAAGAATTGCTTCATTATTTTTCTGTAGTTGAAAAATGAAAAAAACCTAAGGGCTGGCATTTTCCAAGTGGTGTCTTGAGTCTAATGCGGGATGCCTTGAGTCTAAAAAGGTTGGATGAGGTATAGGCAAAAACTTATATTTCCCTTAGTCTTCCTCTTCCTTGTAACATATTTGTATTATTATTTTTGTTACTTTTTATTTGCTGTATTTTACTTTGTGCCTTAACCTTTCTGAATTTGTCCCAATATGCTCATATTGTTCACATAATTCAATTAAATGAATATCTTTTCTCCCCATTGCATTTAATTTAAATGGACTTGAATGTACTTGTTGCTAACTATAATTGCTATAGTATTTAATTATTTCTTTTAAACCACATATGAATTTACTTACGTGCCACGTGCCCTCCAATGATAACTTAACTGTCAGTATTTATTACAATATATTGCCATGAACTATTAAAAATGAACCACCATAGACATTCTCACCTGATACCTCAGTAACCAAAACTCACGTTACTCTGAAATAGTACTCATGCACACAATTATTTCCAAATAGCAACAACAACAACAACAACAGAATAATTAGTGTTAAATGAATATCATGTTATCATCTATCGCGGTAAAAATATACTAACTCTAACCTACCGGGGACAATGAAACTAATCAAATCTTGTAAAACAAACACATTCATTCTTTTACATATTTTCTCATTTTAATAATTTATTTTCCTAACAAAGTATAATAGAACTAGACATATTCTGGAAGTTCAAACTAGTTGAAATGAATAATCCTGTGTGTACCTTAGGTCACCAATTTTCACCCCTTTCTATAGTTACTGATGTGAAATATTATTGCATCTTCCTTTACTAGTCATGATCTCACTCCAAACTCACTGGGTTCATTGGGGCACCAGGTGAGGGATGCCAGGATTCTTTTTCCATGTGTTTTCTTACAAGGATGAGCCACACCTGGTCTTCTAAAGTGTGACTACTTGCCCAAGCCTGCTCCTGTTTCAATCAATGACTGCAACTTGCTACTCAATTCCACGGGAATAGGATTAAACCTTCTGCATCTTTTAAAATATTTTTAAGTATTACTTCCAGGAAAAGAAGGCAAACACTTTGGAGATGGGTCCTGTACAGTGAATTGAAAGAGCTAAAGGCACTGATGCAGGTAACAGCTGCTAGTTGCTATGTGTTCACTCTGGGCTGCTAAGCAACCACTCCAGGGAGGAAGATCAAAAACACAGGAGTGGGAGAAAAAAATAAGAGCAGCTGTTGGAAGTGTCCCTGGAGAAGGCCATGTGATTTGTAGTAAACTAAACAGTACTTAGTGCTTAGAATTACATGTTTCATGCAGTGATAGGATAAACAGTATATTTTAATAAGTCTAATATCTGTGGACCCAGCAGACCAATAATTTCTTTTCCAAGCAGATTTATGGAGGAGAACATCTTCAACATCTAGCACTATCCAAAAAGTGGTCTTAGAAATTCAGGCTTTGACAATCAGATTTTTCTGAGCATACTCTTTTAAGTATTTTGTGTAATATTGCCCAAAATAAAATATTCTGCATTAGTTAATTGGCTTCTTACAGGTATTCACATGGAGCTGCACTTTACATCTAAATAACCAGATCACTGAGATATACTATTCAATACATTAAACAATAAACACATACCTTATTCATATCAGATGTGTGAAATACTTCAATGATAACTTCACCCATACCTACTGGCACCCATAATGCATAACACTTCAGGTAATCTTTTTTTAGTATTTATTCATCCAAATGTTTATGCTGTTGATCTGTAATTCTTTGGTGACAGCTATCATTCAAACATCAACTCAGTAGCTAAGAGCTACAGTCTAAACTTCATACAGATGCTACAGATATTAATATGGTCTTCTAGTGAGATTACCTTTGATGCCCAGTTTTAATTAAGAACAGCTATATCTGTGTTATGCTGACTATTTCTCAAAGTCTCAGCATAGCACTGGGAATGGATGCAGATGCTGGGGTCAGATTTTGAATGTGCACTGATATGCACGGAGTTAAACTAGTGTAATGGGAAGAGTTCATCTAGTTCTTTCTCTCTGGGAACCTACCTCAATTTTTTCTTCAGACTAAATAACCCCAGATCTTTCATCCTTTCCTTGTAGGTCATGTCCCCCATGCTTCTAACCATCTTTGGTGTTCTCTGCTTGACTTCTCACCCCGTCCATGTCTTTCTTCAAGTGTGGGCCTCACCACTGGACACCGTAGTCCAGTTAAGGCCTTCTCAGCATGAAATAATAGAGTGGAAGAATCACTTCCCTTGATTTGCATGAGGCACCCCTGTTAATACAACCCAGTATGCTGTTGGTTGTTCTAGTGACAAGAGCTGCCTGTTGGCTCACATTCAGCTTATGGTTCACTCTAACCCTTGGGTCCTTCGCTCGAGTTATTGCAGACAAGCTGCTCATTCCCTAGTTGTATTTGTACAACCAATTATTCCATCCCAAATGCAGGAGTTTGTACTTGTCCTTCATGAATTTCATCTGATTGATTTCAAACAATTTCTCCAGTTGATCCAGGTCATTTTGGATCAACCTCCAGGGTTTCCGCAAATCTACCTAATTTGGTATCAACTGAAAATTTGTTATGTGTACAATCAACCTCATCATTCAAATAATTAAATGAAAATGTTTAATACCAGACCCGGGGCAGACCCTTGCTACTTCTTCCTAGCTACACACTGGGAGCATCTATACATGGCTGCATGGTACCTTTGTTACTGTGCTGTCATTTAGTGCTTCTTTTTGGAAGTACTAAAAGACAGTGCAGTAACAGCCCATACTGAGCTGTGCTGGCCGTGCATGGTTATTTTGGTTGCTACGTCGCCATAGCAACATGATATAATGAGGGAGCATGTTGCTATGGTGACGCAGTGGCGGTATTACAGTTTTTGCCAACAGACACTATAGCGCTGTAGTATCTTGCGCAGATGTGCCGACTGAATTATTGATGACTACCCATGGGGCACAATGATCCAACAAGCTTTGTTACCACTCTTTAATACTTTTGTCTACTCCAGTGATTCTTAACTAGGGCACGTTGAGATGCCTTGATATGTTTTCAGAGGTGCTACGGGGTGCCATGCAATGTCAGCACTGTTAAGTGTGCCAACAGATTCACAAGATAGCACCGGAGATTTCAAATAGGAATGCATAGCATTAAAATATTCTGATGTGTTGTGGTCTTTCACAATTCTTTAAAACAGAAAAGCTCTATTACTTTTCTGTAGTCAAACACTAAGTGAAAATTAAGCGCTGACATCAAGGTACCTTCAGTCTTTCAAGGGGTGCCTTGAGTTTTTCAAGGGGTGCCTTGAGTCTTTCAAGGTTGTGAACCGTGGATCTAGTCTGTATTTCCTTAGCTTGTTAATAATAATGTCACTGGGGTCCAGTGTCAAAACCCTTGTTGAAGTCATAGTTTGTCACATCCACTGCTCTCCCCACATCCATAGAGCCTGCCACCTTATCACAGAAGGCAATCAGGTTGGTCAGGCTCTTGGTGAACCCATACTGGCTCCAAAATGAACCTATACGACCAAGCCCAAAACAGGCAGGCCTTCCAGTCACCAACACTCACAAACTCTCACCCAGGCAATCAAGGATTTGTGTTCCCAAGCAGGGTTCCCACTCAAACTCCCCTGTTTGCTGCCCTGCTTGCTGGCTCCCTTATATTCACAGGATCTTCATCTTTTACATTTAATGGCATGTATAAAGCTTTAAATACTATAGTATAAAAGTTAAATACATTCCAGAGACTTAATTAGCACTTTTCACTGAAGCTTCTCAGATCACTTGGTTTACTTATTATTTGATATGTGAAAACCCTTTGGGCAGATAACCAACAGGAATAAGTGTCCTCCCCCCGCTTCTTTGGAAATATAACCATTGCTCTTCCTGATGAGTCTCTTCATATAATTTTGCAGAAAATTTACAAATCAACCCTGTTGCACAAAATAATTACTAAGCCAAAATATGACAGAGGGTTAAGAGTCACTGTATGTCAAATGCAAGGAAATGGATCTTTTCACTGGTTTTGCTGATTAGAGGCATTTACTGTCTTAGTTGCCAAACTAATTAGTAACTTCTTAATTAGCAACGTCTTAACCAACTTTGAGGCATGGCTTCCATGGTAAAATGCATTAGTTCTCAAATGAAATTCAATTTGTATGTCAAATTGGAGGAAAGATAGTAAAATGGGTGAAAATGGTGACATTCCTGCTTTAATCTGCAGGAAAGAAAGCAGAGATGGTTTTCCCTTTCATTCCTGTACAACTACACAATCTTCAAGGTGTGCATTGCTGAGAGGGCTGATGCTGAAAGCTCCTTTGCAGGTGAAGATTTTGATTTCTGCCAGTATAAATTCCTCCCACAGCAGGATGCCTCTTCAACTATTTTAGTCTGATTCTGCAAGGAAGCTGGACTCTACTATATAAATCCCATGCCCTTATCCAACCTTTAGCAAATTAGATGCTGAACATCCTCAGGCTTTTCAAATGAGAGAGAGAGAGAGAGAGAGGGAGAGAGAGAGAGAGGGAGAAGTGGTCAGGTGAACTATTTAAAAACAAGCCAAACTAATTGTAATTCAGTTTTCTGGAGAGCATGTCAGTGTTGAAAGAGACTAGAAAAAAATCTTCCCAAGTAATCTGCTTGTTGCAGTGTCCATTATTACCCTTGGGTATTAAGACACATGCTTGTGTTTCAAATTTATACATTCATTTGGTATTCTGAACTTTTTAATTTACTTCTGTAATAAAATAAAATGTTATGGCATTGTAGCCAAATATGATGCAGAAGTCCAATCTTCCTGCACCAAATGCTTCTTCAAAAGCACAGACAAGCCTGGTTTGAATAAAACTTATATAGGTCTTCAGTGACAAGGAGTGCTACACAGCAGTCATTGTTAAATAGGCATTATTCAGATAATCCCAGCAGAACAAATGCAGAAGTCTTTCAGAGAGGTGCTGCAAGATACGCTGTACACTATTAAGTGCAGAGTTGTAATCCAAGTTTTAACTCATGCTCACTGTCACTGACATCAGTTCAAAGGGATTTGTCTGTGTGATGTTTGAATAAAAAGCAGTAGTGCAATATTTGGAAACATCACCTTTATAAACATAAACAAGTCAAAGGTTTGCAAACTCTTTAGAACAACTGTATTTATAGCATCCAGAAAAAGCCAACATGCAGTAAACATAGCCTGAAATAATAATTTACATCTTCACTGACAAAACCTAAAACTCCAACGTTTATTACAATGGCATACTAATATCTAATTCTAATTAAAAGTCCAAAAGAGGCCCCTGATCCATTAGTGAAAGTGGAAAAAGACACATGGTTCCTTTGAAACAGACCACTTTGGGACTGGAGGGCAGGCCCCTGCAACTAGTGAGAGTAGACCAAGAAAACTGGAATTGCCAAATGCAGGACATCAGGCCTTGAAACTCAATAGAGAGGGAGGTAGTAGGTTTTCTCTTGAGTAGGCCAAGAAGGAGGTGACATCAGAGAAAAAGGGCTGGAATTCAGGTCCAATATACGTGAAGGTGCATCAGCAACTCAAGGGACTGCTCATGACTCAGCCAAGACAGCTGCTCTGTAGTACCTTGAGGACAGCTGTCCTGTAATGGGAAGCTGGGAAGACATTCACCAAGAGGGTCCCTCTGGTGAAACTGAGGGCAGACTCTCTTTCTCCACTGGGTTTGTGCTTATAGAAGGTAAACTTAACATGCCAGAGAAGCACACATCCTGTTGGAGCAGTTCTTCAAGATAGCCATCAAGCTGCTCCAAGTCATCTCTTTCAACACCCTGAAAATGGTAATAAAAAATAAAAACAAACAAACATGAGTGCATCTAAACTCTTAATAATCGTACAACATTTTTTAACAATTTGTAGGCAAACACATGCCCAAAAAGTGCTTCCTAGCCCCAAAAGCTCATAACCTAAAGTCAAATAAAGGACAGGGGGGGAAATAAAGAAACAGTGATGTGACGCTGCTTCACAGTCACTTTAGGTGATTGTGCAGTCAGTGTCACAAAGAGCCGGTTGTCAGTGCTACTGTGCAACTTGGGCTACTGCAGTCATTTAGTACATGTCTAAAAAAGTATTAAAAGACTGCACACTAACAATTGCAAAGTCAGTGTCTTGTGTAGATGTAGCCACAGAATAAGAAAATTGATTATAGAAAGGAAGCAGAAATTGTTTTTAACGAGCAGTCAAGAGCCATGAGCACACTAGGAGTGGTGATAACACTGTACTGTCCCGGTGTTCCTGATGTGGAAGCAGCCATCTTTTGCCATTATTTTGCTTGCAGCAGCATAGCAATGCCCCTCTCCAACCAAGCAAAACCACCTATAATGGTGAAAGTGTAATTTTGCTAGTAGAACTGTGTATGTCTATACTGGATCCCTCTATCTGCTTGCCTAACATCACTTAACACTCCTGCTAAAAATTCCTTTTCACATCATGAGTTAAAGGGGTGGTTCTGGAGGAAAAGGGGAGGGGAACTGGAAAGATTAAGCTAGTTTAGATTTACAGTCAAGAAAATAAGCAGAAAAAAGTGATAAAAGGAAACAGCATGAAGCAAAGAGAAACACATGCATAACTAGAGAGAGATGGGTGGGAGTGTCATCAAGGAGGTCCTTATAGTAGAGCAGGATGAGCTTGAATTTGATGCAGAAAAAGACGAAACCAAAGGATGGCCTGGCTAGTGAAGGAGAATACAGACATAAGCAGGTAGTATTTTGTCTGGATGATAGAGATGAGAAGTAATAAAGGTAGACAGAAGTAGTTTGCAGAGAACATTATACTTGGAGCATTTTTACCATAGTGCGCTATAACATAAGGATGTTTACAATAAAAGTCTTAAAGGGATTCTTGCCAACACTTCTACTGGAAACATTTAATGGCAACATTTCAACATCAGCTCAGAACATAATGAAGGAAATTCTCGTTAGAGTTCTTAAGATTCTGAAACACGAATGACACCAGTTGCTCATTTAAAGTTTTATCTTGTAAGATGCTGAGAATATTCAGCTCCACGTATAAACTGCAAAAAAGCTGCTAGAACTGAAAAATATTTAATACTTAGAATTCACTGCATTCAAAAGCTTGTCTAAGTCTATCCCAACCATGTAATTTGTCCAGTAAAAGATGTCACCCACAATATGTCTTGCCCCTCTAAATATAAACTATTCAAGTTCGTTCCTGATGTAAATATCATTTTTCCAGATACTAGACATTTACTGTTTGATGTAGGTATTATGGTACTTTGACGTTCTTTTACATAGGATGCAGGAATTTTGAGTCAGAATGAAACACATTTTAGATTAAAGCAGAGAAAGAACGTAAAAAGAAAGGTACTTTGGTCTAGCTAGAAAGAGGGATCTGCATTCCAGTGAGTTGTCTGCTACCAGTAACGAATGTTCAGATATAGGACTTCACATAGCTGAAACTTGCTATTTAGTTAGTGAGTTTACCTAAAGATGGAAATACAGGTGGTTTCTTTTGAACCCATGGGGCAGAGCACTCCCCAAGAAAGCTAATGCCCCTTCAAAGCAGATGACAAGTTTACTTGCATATTGAAGATGCTACGTTTTCTATGGAATTAAGCCTAAATTAGCTAGGACAGGTGAGGAGACAGACCCAGTTCATACTAATATCAAGGGCCTCTGTGAACTTTTGAAACCTACCTGCATAATGTTAGGGTAGAAACAGATCTGGATCAGCTGTGGCAGGATGCATCCAGCCACACCTGATCCAGTTGACTGTGTGAAACAAGCATCACATCTTGTCCAGCACTGGGCAGGGGCAATGTGTCCTGTTTGCCTGGGGATTTCCCACATCCTTCTCTGCCCCACACTTCCTTGCTGGGACCTGTGGAGGCACAGGTTAGTGCCGGACCTGAGGAACCACGTGCCTCCATGTTAGTACCTGCACTCTACGTGAAGCACAGGTCGGCATGGCTCCCTGTTCGAAGGCACGGGGCTTTGGGAATTCCCTGGCTCCCATACCAACCTCCGCCTCCTGGCTGGGATCTGTGCTAACCTGTGCTTCACATGGAAACACGAATCACCTCAAGTCCTCGCACAGAGTGCTGTGGAAGCCAGGGAATTCCTGGCGATCTCAGTGGCAAGTCTGTTTAAACAGGGAAACCCTGGCTTTCCCTTCTTACTCAGACATGTCCTTCGAGATACTGGGGATGTACCAAGGTAAGTGAAGAAACCTTGACTTTCCACACTCACCCAGACATGACCTCAGAGATGCAGGGGTGCATCCTGGTCAGTTGGGAAAGCCTGGCAGGCACTCCAAGGGCTTGAATAGCGCAATTCTGCCCAAGAATTCCTGGGTTGCTCAGGACTGGACCCCTCAACCCCTGAACTCCAGCTTGCCTGTGCTCTCCCACTGTAAGGAAACAGACAGCTTCCACAATGTAGCAGCAGAAATGATTACTACTTTCTGTCACAGCCACAAATTTGGGCATTTGTAGTGAAACAAAACTTAGGGGTGTCCATTTGTCTTTGCTTTGTGCCACCATACAATTTTTTATGTCAGCACAAAGGCAACCAAAGGCAATATCTGTTTTCATCCTGAGATAACTTCTGGCTAAGAACAATAGTTGGTTTCAAAACAAGAAAATGGCAAACATGGAATCACAAAAGTGACATCACAAAGAGGTGGTTAATTGACAAGTATGAACGGGACCAGGGACTCCAATCCCAGTACTTTTGCACAGCAAAATCACCACCACATCTTTCCCATGTTTTAAATATTAGCACTATACGAATATCTACAATGGAAGGTAATACAAGGCTGAGAATTTATAGACATACTACTTACAATGTTTATCTGACTCAATTTCAGTGACCTGGAGCCAACCACAAAGATGAGCAGGTCACTTACCTCAGCAGAAAGGTCTTTTTTCTCATTAACTGACTGGCAGTATTTCTGGAATTCAGTGACAGATCCCTGTAAGGAAAAGTAAAACTGATCATAGGAATATTTGTTTTGCTATAGTCCACTTCTTACTACCTTAAGTTTTATAGTCTCTTTGTAAGTGAAGACATGCAGCCCTTACTAAAAAGGAACAAACCCATAGTTGAGTATAGAACACCAAAGCAAACTGATATTTTTGCTTTCTGGGGGCAACATTGATACCATTGCATGGCAGAACCTGAATTCTTTACAGGACTAGGTTCCTCATCCTCTGCAAAGATGAGAATTTGTGAACAAGCTGGGGATACATATAGCCACAGCAAAGAGCTGTGCTTAACTGCTGAGGAATTACAGGTGACTGTAGAAGCAGCATGCTCCGAAGCAAAGGCTGCAGGAAGCAGCTGAGTAGTTTGTCTTTAAATCCGACAACCTACTGCAAGCTAAGTGGGTTGTGAAACTCCCAGATGCAAATGATTTGGGTTCTACCCTACAAAAGCCTATCTCTCTCTGAAACCAGAATGCATTTAGAGTCAAATCCCAGTTGCTATTAAGTCAACTGCAAGGCCCCTGGCAGACATTAATTTTACCTTATAATGGGATCTGAGAAATGGCATGTCCTGCCATGCCAGATCTTAAATATCTGGCATGGCAGAATATGCGATTCTGGGGATCTGGGATAAAATATTTCTCAGTTCCCACTGCATATCTGTTAGCCCAGGGGTACCTTGGAATCTGGGAATGGCTTTCCAGTTCCAGGCTCTCTGCACACTTGGACTTTCAAGGTAGATGGGCAGTTTCACATAAGGGAGCAGTCCCCAATGCTGGGCTGCCTGCATGGCAGCAAATTTAAAGCTGCACCTGGAAGCCTGACATTGGGAAGCCATGGTGGCCCAGCCTGCCCTTTAAATCTGCACATGTGCTGGGAGGCAAGCATCAGGGAGCCATTCCCTGATCCTAGGTTTCCATGTGCCTCGAACTCTGAAAGGCTTCCTCACCATCCCAGTCAACATTGCCACCAGCTTCCATCATAGAGCCAGCCGCTTTCCCTTCTGTCTCCCTTGGAAATGTCACATATGCCAATAAAAGTGAGATGCAAACCTAGCACAAAGATGTTTCACATTTAAAAAGTAACATCCCTTTGACTGGTCTGCCATTTCATCCTGTGCTTGTTTGAATATGTGGCATGTTACAATAAACTGCACAATAAGTGTAACATCTTGCAGGGCTCAAGACTCTCAGTGATTTTAATGTAGCTAAGCTGACTTGCACCACAGCAGAAGATCAGCAACTGTACACACAGACACAAAAAGATGTCTGAGGATTTTTTTTTAGCTTATTCTCATTACTGTAACACTGTAATTAGTAGGAAACAGATTTAAAACTAACAAGAGAATGTACTTTTTTATGCAATGTGTAGTTAACTTGTAGAATTCATTGCCACACAAGTGGTGGAGGCAAATAGCATACCCAGGTCCAAAAAGAGAATAGGCAAACTCATGGATGACAGATCTATAATAGCTGTTGAACGGGATGATCAGAGATGTTTCCTCTGGGATCTCCAAGCCAATAATGATAGATGCCAGGGAGGGTAATGAATACGGGACAGATCACTCTAGATATATGCAGTTCAATGCTCTCTCTTCCCACTGCTGGAGATGGGAAACTGACCAGAAAGACCATTGGTTTGACCCGGCATGGTAATCCTTATGTTCTTCCTAACAGAAATTCTGTTGAAGTATTTGCTAATCACAACTCTGGCACAGCTCCAACGACGCTGAAAGCGTTCTGACAACTTGCACCAAGGAACTAACTAAAGGTACAGACATACAACATGATTATTGGAGAGTAATTTACTGTAGACTTAACCCTATTGTATGTAAATGTACCCTGAAGTAAAAACTAGACATGCAAGCAGGTTTTCCTAATCTAATAGCCTGCAGTAGGTGGTGTTACATGCATGGTCATGGGGTAACAGGGGAGCCAGCTTGCATTGAGAAAACCTTTATTTTAGGGCAGAATGGCTTCTGGGTGTTGATACATGATTGGTACAGTTACTCCTCACTTTTGGAGGGTAACTTTTTCATGATGTAGAAAGACTTACACCGGTGAAAGGCTGTGCACTATGCGTTTGTTCCACTTTTGTTACAAAGCACACAGCTTACACTACTGCGTCCTCATCCTAAGTGGCAATTAAATTTTAATTTTAAAATCCATCCTGGTTACCTTTTTATTAGTTTTTAGTGACTTGTGGGCATTGGAAATGATTGTTCAGTTTTTTCAGTCTGACAACGGGGTTATTTAAGTTCTAATTCTGCTGAAACACTTGAAAAAGTATTAGTGATACCACTGCCTTTGTTCTGGCCCTGCCTCATAAAATATGAAATGAAAACAGGAGTATATTCAAGAAATATACTTTACTGCATTTAGTTAATGTCATAATAAATATTTATAAACTTGGTACTACATGAGTTGGAGCAGCACTATACTTAAAGAAAACCTTGTGTTTAATTATGAAATCAGCTGTCTGATTAGATTGCAACATTAAGTCTCTAAAATGTTAGCCCTACTGTAGGCGTGTGCATGTATTTTGGATTTACCTACACGGAACTCAAGCAGGGTGGAATAAATAAATCATATTCCACACATTAGGAGGTATACAGGCATCTAAAAGCAATCCTATTCCACCCTGAGTCTCTGGAAAACTGTGACTTTTGTAATGGGCCTCTATCTTGGTCTTAAGACTGTCACAAAAAGAAGCGAGGAGAAAAAAAACCATTTATTTTTTGCATTTCTATTTTTCCAAAGGACTCCAGCAGGTTGGAATAGGATTGTATTTAGATACTTAGGCATCTCTGAGGTTGGATAGGATCTGGCCCATTTTGCACAATAAGGTAGGATGTGAATTCACAGTGCACTAGCCACTCTCCATTACCTCCCTGAGGTAGAAACAGGTGACATAGATCAAATCAATGTGGGGTGACCTACTTTGCACAAAGGCACTTTCCATATGTGCACTATGCACTAAAAGTGACCAGGCAGAAGTCTGTGTGGAGTGGCTTTGCTGCTGTGTAGAGTTTTAGCTTACTGACGTCTTTGTGTATACAAGTCCTCTGCTGTGCGACATGTTTACAGCAGCTTTTCAGCTGTCAAGGATGCCAGGAAAAATCAGATAGCTCAACTTACTAGTAGATTTTTTTTTGTTACCTCACTGAAAACACAGTTCATGATTCTAATGAACCTTTCCAGCCTCCAGAGCATTTTTAGTTTTAGAAATTTATCTGTGAACAAATTCCTAATGCATGGACACTTACTATGATATGGAGACCTACCATAGTCTAGAACAGCAATCTCCAGGACAAGTTGTATTTTTCTTCTTATGGAAAAATACCAAGAGCTCATTAATAATAGATATCTGAATTATCACTCACTGGATGAAGTCGCTGTAGCAATTGTGCCATCTTTTCCCGAAGGTTCTTCAGTTTTTCTTTTGTAGCTTTCATTTCTAACTCACAGCCTTTTTGTTGCAATTCCCGAACTGTTGCTACTTCACAAGAGTGGCTAGTTATAGACTGAATTTTCCCAAGTAGCTGCCTTTCATATTCAACAAAATAGTCTTTTATAACCTAGAGTTGAAATTGTAAGTGTATTGTATTAGAATTAAAAGCAATACAACTCTCATGTATTTAAATATACATGTGTATATATACACCTGTATAAGTATATTAAATTTTAATGCGTAACTGATTTATTGCAGTCTATCACACTTGAACACAGAGTAGCCCAGCATAAAAATGGACGATGAAACTTTGCTTTCACTGTTGACAACACTTGACAGTGTGGGAAGAATTCAGCTTAGTCATAATATTTTCCTTTATAACCTCCTACCCCCTTCTGTCTTGTCTAAACCGTGTTGCAAACGGAAACATTTCTCTTAAAATGCCTCCTATTTTGCCTAGAAAGCTAATGAGGAGTGCTTAAAGGCTGCCTATTGAAAATTATTGAAATTTCTGCTCCTCTATTTACTGACAGAGGGAATGAGCTAAGAGCGTAAGGTTCTTACTGAGATGCGTTAACAAAGATAGCTCTACAAAGCCGAAGTTCATATAGTTCTGCCTATGTGAATTATGTTCTTCATTACTATTTTGAAAGAAATGGAGTTCCATACTAGGCTGGATTTTGTGTTAAAGAGAATTGTTGGAAAAGAGTCCCAACATTTTTAATTTGCTCTCCATTACACAGTAATTTCAACACTAAAGGGTCACATACCGCTACTACATTACAGAAGTGTTGCCTCACATTACCACAGTGCTGTGACTCTTCCAAAGATACTTCATGATCATGGCAATTCTTAGCAAATCTGAGGCTTCCTTTTGGAAACTACAGTGGATCAGCATGCACATTGTTTACAAAATTGCTGTTTAACTGACTTCTGGTAGGCAGAGAAAATTAATCTATAACTTAACCTGGGAACCCAAAGGACAAAAGCAAAATGAAAAATCCTCCACAAGAGAATGCTGCATCTTCCATAACTGAGAATGAACAATGTAAAGACGTTTTCAAAGGGAGGTACAAAGTAAAGCTGCCTAGGCAGCACGTACAACTGAAGATAAGTTAAACAGGAAATTTGTCAGCAGTCAGCAGCGAAGGATGAAATATTGTTGGACAATTTTACCAATACGTTAAGTGTTTTTAAAAACTTTCCAAAAGCATGTAAAAGGTCATATATATCACCATTCTCAGTTATTTAATAATGAAGTAAGTAAAGTAAATAACTGGGGCAGGGGCTGGACTCGATGATCTTTGAAGGTCCCTTCCAGCCCTAATGTCTATGAAATCTATGAACCTGCTTTCTAGAAGCATTGCTAATAGATCTTTAGATGTTTTAATCAACTAGCAATGGAAAGACTTGCATGCTTACTTTCACCATGTTTTTATTAAATTAGATACACTGGTAATACTATATTTACTCAACTATAAAACAAGTTTTTCCCCCCAAATCAGCATAGGGAAAAGAGCCCTTCATCTTATATTTGCATACCAACAACTCTCCCTCTTCCCCCTTCTCCAAAATATACATTGGCTATCATTAAAAGTAGCACGTGCTCAGTCATGAAAACCAACTATGAAGTTGACTGACTACAGCCCATGTTGAGTATGCCCATATCACACATGGATCATATTGGGGAAACACTGATGGAAATGTTTTTTGCATGTGTGGCCATTTAAAAAAAAAAAAAAAAAAAAAAAGGTCAGTTACTTCCCCAGGAGGGAACGAGCACTGGGCCTGGAAGTACTGCAATGCTAGGCTGGCAGTCAGAGATGCCACAGCAAGCTCCAATACCTTCCCTCTGGTGCCAAGAAGGTGATGGAAACTTGTTAAGTTTTTTCTTGGTTAGTGACACCTTAAAAAAAAATGAACAGATGTTCCTACAAGTGGGAACAGGCACCAGGCCTGGCCATGCTGCAATACTAAGCCAGCACATGGTAGGCTGGGACAAGCTCCAAAACTTTTCCTGGTTCCAAAAATGCTGATGAAACCCACCATAAGGACAGACCACTATAGCCCATCTGAATAAGATATACTGCCCATTGTGCTCAGCCCCACTTAGCACTAACACTTTTAAAAGTCATAGTAGCCACTACATCAAATCTATTTTGACTTCCTCTTCATTCCCACAGAGGAGTTGTGCCTCTTTTTTTCCCATTTCCAATGATTCATGTTTCTTCACTAGCCTGAAATGTCTGGCAAACATTACTAAATAGTTATGCAGCTGAAAGGCCCTGTTGCTGTCTTTTTCAGCCTGTTGCATGGGATTAGTGTGGCCCTGCTCTTTATAGCATGGAGACAAATCAGGCAGACCCATGCCTCATCTGCAAATACATTTTGGAGGCTCCTAGGACTTGTGACAAGAACACCCTGTTCCAGCTGTGAGTAGGGGGCTAATTAGCATGTGGTTCCTTTGGGGTGGGGTGTGAGGCTGGAGTTCACACATACTGAGCAATGCTGGGCTGTGAGCCACCATGGCCTGAAATGCTGTTGACTCTTCTGGGGCCCAGCCTAATGAACTATCTGATAAGTCATGAGCTTTTTGGCATTGGACTAATATGCAGTGTTTGTACTATACATAAGTAGGTACAAAAATTGTGCTTAAAAGTACATTAATGGACTGCCTGTGCTGAAATTTGCAGTAGTCAGGGTTGAAGGCAGACTCAGACCCCTAACAGTCTCCTGTTCCCCTCTGAAATTCCTGCCCTCCTTTCTGTCCCTTTCCTGCTCTTATGGGTATATGCAGCTTACTTCCACATTGTTTTGTCCCCAAGTACAGAGCCTGTGCAGGGTTTGACAGTAAGGGGGCTAGGGCAGGAATGCCACAGGGGGAAGTTGTGGGGGCAGAGGTCCATGGGATCCCCCCAGCTAGTATTTAACCTGTTATTTCAGTGGAAGGAGGATGAATTCAAGGCACTCTGATAATTACATTCTACACCTAGAAAATTATAACAAATTTTCCATATATAGAATCTAAATATGGGACGGGGGGTGGATGGTTATATTCAGGATTGCCTTGTACTCAAGTAAATACAAATACTTCTTTGAAGAAAAATAGAAAGAGAAGAAAATAATTTTCATTTTAAGAAACCTTTGGCAGATTTAATCTTACAAAATAAAGTAGCTTTCTCAAGAAAAAGGTAGTGAGTGCAGAGTATGTGAAATCAACTGGGTTCTACTTGACTGTTTTATTCTTGTTTGGAGAAGACAATTATCTGGCTATGACATGGAACACCATTTTAAGAAATAGAAAAACCTTCCTATTTTATTCACACATTTTATCCATTTAGAGCCAGTACCTGAAGAGAGACCTTAAGAAAAGAAAAGGCCAGGGGAGAGCTTAAGATATTAAGAAAATTAGTTTCATCCCTTGCAATTCTCTTGTTTAATACTTATTTACACTTAAAGCCAGCAGGATGAATGCACCAACAGTCTTCAATGGTTATCACTAAGAAATAAGCTACAAAAGTGATGGATGTATTAGGATCATGTAATACACTAAGAGTACGATCCTGCATTCACTCTCTCCCATGAAAAAGCCATTATTCTTAAAAGTAATCCCCCTGAAATTAATGAAGTACTCTTGCCAGCAGAACTGTCTGACTTTGAAGACTAAATTTTAATGCACTAATGCATCCTATATCATTGTTCTTAAATGACCAGACTGTTTTGTTGGGTCTTTGATGCATTTCCCCATGACAATTCTTGTTAGATATTTAAATTAGACATACTTGAAAGAGTAGGTTATTGAATGAACGTTTGGTTGGGTTTCAGAAAAATAAGCACCTCCAGTTTCACTAGTAGAGTACTGGCAGTGACAACACTAACCATACTTCTTTATAAAAACTGGCCATCTGCATTATTTTAAGACTAAGTTGGCATAAGGCATAAATAGCCTAAATTCTATCCCCAAGCACACCTAAGAAATTTCTGGATGCGTTAAAGTCAGAAATGCTTTAAGAGTATAACTGGGAACCAAATTTTAACTCAGTTTTACTGACCTAAGCTTAGATGTTTTGTGCACTGGATATTATTTAAGGAGACTATCTCTCTTAAGTATATGTAATAAATACAGATAAAAAATTCAAAACTCTGTAAGTGAAATAATTCTCTTTTCCCTGGAAACCTGCATACAAAATAATGTACTATACCCATGAGATGTCATATCAGTTTAGAATATAAATGAATTACATTTAATAGCTTTACCTGGCTGCTGCACAATGCTGGCTTCTTTAGTAGTTCAGAAGAACACTCTGGCTATTTTTATGAAAAAAAATGAGAATTAAGATTTACACTTAGGCCTTAAGAATATTACAGTTATGCACGTGCTTCGCAGGTGCTCAGAGAAATTGGTTTAATAATAAAATAATAAATATAAATAAATACAGAAAAGAGGCAAAGGAGCAGAGTCCTACATCAACCAGCTGGGAAAACAGAAAAGCAAGCTCCAAAGAGTTGTTGCTGTGGTTCCAAAGGGGCAAAGTGAACCTTTACTATCAGCTGGAGAAGAGTAAAAGTTTTTCGCAGTTGAGTTATTCTTTTACAGAATTGCAGTAATGTCAGAATGTAAAAAAACAAACAATGCTGGAAGAGACTATGGTGACAGGATGAGACAGAACTAGAAACCTTCTTGCTCTTTGATTTAAATTAAGAGGTCATAGTAGTTGCTTGACCTATAGGAGAATTCATCTCAGCTGGCTGGAATAGTAACTCTGCATGGACATTTTCTAGAGAGCACTGTGTCACATTTAATATGGCAGGACTAAGAGAAGAGTTCCTCTGTGCTTGCTGTCACCCATACACAAATATGTAAGTAATTAACTACGGACTTCCTCCTCTTATCCACAGTCTTCTAGGGTAGGGACAGACATTACATATAAACCAATTTAAGTAATCAGAAACTGGTTTAAACCAGAAACTGGTTGAATGCACATGATCCAGTTTGAAAATGGATAAAACCAGTTTGAAATAAAATTCATTGATTAATATGCAATGTCTGTCCCAGACCCCTCGCTGATTTAAGTTAAATCGGAGTCCCCCAGCATCCCAGCATGCTGTCTGGGCTGGGCGGGGCTCTCTGCTTCACAGAAGGGTTGGTCCCTCCCTTCTGCTCCCTGGCCAGAGCTCCAGCAGAACTGCATTGCAGGTACAGCAGGGTCTGCTGGCTTTCCCATGCCCCCTTCTCACCCCCTCTCACCACTTGCTGCTTAGGGTTAGGGTTAGGTTAGGCTAACCCTAAAGATCCCTTCCTCCTCCAAAGCATGGACCATAGTCAGCATGTCATATGCTAGCTAATGCTGTGTATGGCTCTGGCAAAGACTGCAGACACAGCAGGGTCTGCCTGGCTTCCCCCTGCCTTCATCCACCCCCACAATTGATGCTCAAGCAGGAAATCCACGCCCCCCCTTCCATCTCCCACACCAGGAACCCCAGCCCCAGGGACTGTAAGAATGTGATATGCTAGCTAATCCCGAGAGCTGTCTGTGTTCATGACTTCCTCCAATTTCACTGGGCTAGGCAGACAAAACAGTGACTGCTAAGGGCTTTTGGAACTAAGCAACAGGTCAGCCGGTGAGCTGTTTAAGAAGTCTGACGTAATGGAGAGAGGCTATTGTTTTGCTATTTGGGTAATAAAGACTGTTATCAGCCCCCCAGCTGGCTTGTTCGCCTGTCAGTTGTTGAGCAAGTATGACAAAGCAGGGAGGGAAATTGAAAAGCTCCGTATTATCAACAGATGCATGAACTGTACACCCCACCTTGCCTCAAAATGCTAGCTAGGGGCTGGGGGCTGGCAACACTCGCCTCTTGAGCAGGCAGTGGGGAAAAGCCTGAGATGGTGTATGCAGACCTCCCTAATCAGAGGCCCTCCCGTGGCCTGGTCACCCCACCCCCGCCCCACCTCCGCTCAGCACTGGAAGAAAAGGGAAGGCTGCTGTAGCCTCCCACTCCTCCAAGGCTTTTAACTTGAGCCACTGCAGGCATGTGCCTCAATTTCCTCAGTCCAGAGAGAACGTCTATCCAGTTTCAAACCAGTTCAGCATAGCCAGCTTAGACTAACCTGCAAAGATAGAATTAATTCAAGCTCAGGCTTTTTGAATGTCTGTTCTTAGTCCTAAAGGTTTGTATGGCTAGCTTGCAATGCCAAAAAACTTTACAACAGGGTGAGTGGAGAAGGTGGTTGTTTTTTTTTCCCCCTAGGAGATTTTTGTATGTTTATAAAATCACCCTAGTTTTGGAAGGGTAATTGATTCAACCTTTGAATGCAAGGATAACTGATCATTGATCTTAGAGCAACCAAACTAAACCAAACCAAACCATCAAAGAGCTCATTCCCTTTCAAAATGAATGACCTTCTTCAGAAGGCAGAAGCAATTAGCTTTATTCCACGATGCAGAATAAGGTAGAAGTATCACTTGTTTAAATTAAAAATAGTTTTCTCTGTTATGGCATGGAAAAATGTACACTTGGTGTGACTTCAAAGAAAGAGGGTGAACTGCAGATTGGGAGTGTGCAACAGCTGTTGTGTTCTAACAGTTCCATGTACACGAGCTAGGAGCAATACAGATGTGGAATGTGGAGAACTCCAACTTTCACTTTGAATGACACTGGATTAAAAATTGTGTTGTTACATTTGCATTGCTTCTAGGTTGTGCATGCATAACTGTTAGAACAATTGTACTCAACCTTTTTGGCTGATGGTACTGATGGGCAGTGCCCCGCCCATGTGTGGGCTGGATCCGGCTGGTGGTCCTGATCTGGCACCTGGGACAGTCACAGTGGGACACCATCTGGTCATGAAGAGGAACTGCAGGGAGGCGGCATGGGCTGGTCCTGAACCAGTTGTGGGGAGGAAAGGGGCATGGCCTAGACCCAAGCCAGCTGCAGAGGTGGGGAACATGGCAGAGAGGTGCCTGACCCAGCCCCAACCTGCTATTCCAGGCTTGGGGTTCAGGGTTTTTGGAGTATGACAGGGGAGAGGGTGACAAAATTTAGCAGAGGGGGAGTGATTAAGGCAGCCATGATTTTTAGGGTTTGGGGGTTTCACCCCCTCTGCCCCCCAGACTTTGGGGATCATAGCTGTCATGATCCCTAGGGCTCTAGGGCATGGAGAAACACCTA
Organism: Caiman crocodilus; assembly: GCA_030014935.1. Classification (NCBI taxonomy): domain Eukaryota; kingdom Metazoa; phylum Chordata; order Crocodylia; family Alligatoridae; genus Caiman; species Caiman crocodilus. Next base: position 4,106,191 of record JAGPOW010003316.1, on the reverse strand, counting down.
GAGCAAAAGGATTACTGCAGGAAGGTTTATTACACCTTCTGGGGTGAAAGGAGGCTGGGATCATGTTCCCCCTGCACTGGCAAGAAGGTACAATAGGATCTAATGTGTAATCCCATAATTGTACTTCCTGCCATGCATGTGTGGCATGGCACAAGGCATGATTGTGTTAATCATTCATTAGATCCCATTGTGCCATTACTTGCATATGTAGAGGTTGCCTGAAGGCAATGGGAGTTATACTGCTAACTGAAGTAAAGGCAGGACAAGTCCTGTTGGGATAGACTGCCTTGTGGTTACTACCAACATTTTGAAAGGCTTCACACATTACCCAGTATGGGAATTTACTAATACTTATCAAGCAGAGATGGATATTTCCCTATACTTGAATTAGGAAAGGCTACAGTCTTAATTCCTGCAGTTTTACATAAATAGTAATAGTCACCATTTTTTTTTTACCTGTTAGAATTCATGTTTAGCCTCCAAGCTCACATACCTTAAATAGTGATATTAGTTCCTCAGTAGACATACCACTAATCTGTTCCTGTGACATCATACAGTCTGGCAAAAAATACAGCAGAACCTCTCTAGAAAAAATTCAACAACAAATGCTACAGTCATTGTAAAGGTTCTGAAAAGACCAGTTAGCTCCAGAAAGTGAATTATGTTCACAACCACAGACTGAAGTCCAGCACTCATGACAGCTCTAGTATAAGCTCTTTTGACATACCCCTTTATTGTCATTTACTATGCAACAAATCCACATATAGCAGGGAAAGCAGGTTTCCTCCAAATTTCATTTTTGCTGCAGAAAGGTTGGCAGCGTCAGACTTTATGGCCAACTTTTCAAGGGTCTATGCAGATAATTACTTCTATACAAACACATTAAGGTAACGTATATGCTGAAAGGATAGGTTTAATGCATTTCTTCTCATTATTGACAGACCTGTTACCCAAGGAAACAGGTAGTACGCTTGCTGATTTCAGCAGATGTTTTTTCAGTTTCATCCACATGGTAATTATCTGGTTGTTATGTTACCATTATAATGCAAAATTTAGTAAACTGTTTAATTATTATTGCTTCCACTGAACTTCTAACTTAATTATGAATCGGGCTTAGACAACACAGCAGATTAAACAAACATCTCTCCTGTTGAAATAGGGTATCTATTTTAATACATTTATCTATGTACACATCCTCCCTTTTAACATGGTATTTTCTCCCCAAAGAGTAATAGCACCATTAACAATTACTAATATTATGTCAGAAGAATGCTAAAGCATATTCAATGTTTTTTGAAGATTCTGCATGTTTGTTTTTATCCTTTAGGAAATTTTCCTCACTCAGTCAGGCTGGCTATACAGTAAGTGTGCTACCAATACTGGAAAGAGAGATAACAACAGTTCAAACAGAATTTTCATAGTTTTGCTAATTCAAGTCTAACACTTTTTCACACCAACTCTTGTCATTTCATAGGATGTCAACCCCTCATAAATAATTTGCGTAGCTTAAACAGGGATGAAGAATATCCCCACAGCTCTGTAAACTTGTTAGGGCACTATCCTGATAAGTGGGACAGAAACTCAGATCTCCTACTTTTTTATCAGACTGCTCCAACCACTAGACTGCTACATAAAAGGACACCAAATACACTTTCTCCTTGACTGTAAAATGAAAGAGTGAATTCCAATCAGTTGTGTGAAGGAACGGGTATAGGGGCCTATTTCCAGAAAACTGCTCCAACTGCAGATCCTCACTGCCTAGAAGCACCTCCCAACAGACACGAATTTAAAACTTGGTTCTGTCATCAGCATCTGCCTGTGGCCTAGCTCCAGGCAGCTGGAGAATGAGCATTTTGACTCAGGGCAGCTTCCTGCTTAGTGTGTTTGGTTTGGAACCATTCAGAGTGCCCAATTTTCCACATACGCCATTTAAGGAGTCTTGGAGCCACTCTCCAATGGTTTAGATACCACTTAAGGACTAGTCTTTCACTGAATTTGGCCATATTTCTTGCAGATCTGGTGTTGGAAGCTATGTCCCATTTTTGTAGTATGGATGTGGAATACATTCTGAATTCTAACATTTGTTACATATCACACAATAGATTTCTGTCTGAAGGCAGAGATTGCTTTTAAGGGGTCTTTCCCCCGTTCTATTTTCAAAAGCATGGATTATAACTTTTTCTGTGGCCAGAAAGAAGCAGAAACCTCAAAAACAAAAGACACAAGGGAATCAGGTCAGGACCTGAAATCATAATTATTTCTGAAACAAAAAAAAGAAAAGAAAAGAAAAGAAAAGAAAGAACAAAACAAAAAAATAATGACCAGCATGAAAAATAAATCAAATGGCACTTGCTAATGAGTTAGGATTGCTACACAGACAACACGTAACTCATTAAGAAAATGTATCTTGGGCCAAGATTCTATTTCACTTACTGAGCATGTAAGTGGATGTAGGGTCCCTATGCAGTATAAAACTCTATGCTGCCCAAGTCTTTGAAAAGCAGTAAAAGGCAAGTAGCTCCTCTTCTTCCTCTCTATTTTTCTGTGACTCAGTCTTCAGGGTAAGATGATGGTGCATTACAAAAGTAGATGGATATCATTTTCGTGGACTTGAACAATGTGGAATAGATTCTGACCTTTGCTGTCTACACATATACCTTTCTGTTTTAGTGGCACAGAATCTGCCAAAATGTTTACCTAGCAGTTTAAGGGTTAAAGATGGACAACTTTCACCATCAAGCTCCATCTACATCTGTAAGCAATTCATCCAAACTCACAACCACTTTTTGCCCACTTGATGCAAGTCATTGTCCACAAGGAAGAACATAGTATGTCACTTCTGGTGACTTGAAAAATGACCCCTCAGCACTACTGCCCTGGGCAATACAGCTGACATGGACTCTGAAGAGAAGCTGTCAACAAGATATAAATTTTCCTTTTGTTCTGTTAAATCTACCATCACAATCAAGTTGCATGACAGGAAAGATGACCAATACTTCTCAGTCTCACTGTTGAAGCCAGCATTAGAGGAATCAGTAAATTCATGTTGTTGTTAAAAAAAAATTTGCTAATGCACATTTTGTAGCATTTATTGAACTTACTTCTTTTTCCATACAGATCCCTCAAAACTTGGAGATGAACTTCAAAACCATTAGCAAATTTAGGCAAACATCTTAATAAGTATACTCTAAGCCTGCTTGTACATGTCATAGGGGTTTAATTTGGTTTGTTCTCCCTTAATTGTAATAGTGGGCTTTTAAAAATACTGCTTCAATTTAAGGAGAATTCAACTGAATTAAATCCCTGCGACATGAATACAAGGGTTTGGGCCTGATCCTTACCTGTGTTTGTGGCAGTGGGGGCAAGCTGCTGGCAGGCTGAGCGGTCCCCGAGCTGGGCAGTTCCAGGGGGTTACCACAGCCGTGAAGGGAAGCACCAGCTCCCCACCCAGCCGTAGAGGGAAGCACCAGGCCTCCGTACAGCTAAGGCAGGCAGGCAGGCTCCGGGGAGATAAGGAAATAAAAGATTAGGCTCGCCCTTTTTTTCTTCTTCAGTGGAGTCTGCCTGCATGGGTTGCTGGAAGGTCCCACAGCCCTCGAGCTGTGCCCCCAAGCATGTCAGCTTCCAGTGTCCCATGCACTACTGCACTTTGTTAGGTAGCAAACTAAAACATCTCAGAGATGTTTTATCTTGCTACGTACCAAAGTCATTTAAAGTGGAATACGCTGCCGAATGTGCAAACAGTAACCCCATTAAAACAGAATCTGTTTGCACGTTCAGCAGCATCAATGCCATTAAAGTGGTGCAAAAGCTGATTTAAAGGCCAATTTTGTGGCATGTACAAAGGCCCTAACTTGCACATGTCCATCTGCAAATTACTACTTAAGCTAGGCATTTAAAACTGGATTAGTATACTGTTGAAGATCCAATTCAATGTTTCTAATGTTTTGGGCAGTGTGCATGACATTCAAATGCTATTTAGATTCCTTTATGGACTTCTCAAATAGTGAAAGTTTCCAAAGTGTAGCGTTGCTCAACTGGGGTGGATTAAAAAGCTGCAGTTACACAAATACTGTGAAAAGCATCAGAACCATTCAAGTTGAAGCATTTGGCAAAGAAACTCTCACCTTAAGTGAGATGTTAATATCTCTACAGTTTTGTTTCCAGACAGGCTCTGGAGGGACTCTGTAAGCTTTGCTGTAGCAGCCGACTGCATAATCACTTGGACTTTTCTTTCAGCATGCTCTTTTAGATCTTCAGCCAATGAACTAGAAAAAAGTAGACTACAGATCAGTTGTAAGTGTTACGCCAAAAGGAAGTGATGAAGTGAGTATCTTTTTTTTAATCACCTTATTATAAATCGTAGATACAGACAGAGCTGCCACAGTAAGAATGGAAATAATTTTCAACTAAAGAGAGAGAGCACATAAACCTGAATATCTCAAGGAGAGGAGGAACATACATATTATTTACTCACTCTGCGGACTGGGCTAGCAGGACTGGAACTGTGTATTCTGTTCTGTAATTTGACAGACTCCTGTAAGCCTGCTAAGCTGACTTCCCTGGTTTTAGGAAACAATACATTGTTTTTCCTAGGCTTATGTAGGTGCTACATAAAGTACTGCATGATGCATAAAGTATAAAACTTACTTCTACCCACTACATAAGGGGCTGAATTAGTTAGAGGAAAAATATTTACGATCTCATTCTGATATAGCATGACTTTAATGCTTATAATATTGCTTACATATACTTTCTAGTTACTGGACCCCTTTTGCATAGATGTACGTGGTAGGTTTTACACCCACTCACCTAAAGAAGTCAAGGTTTTTTACTGGACCAACTGCATGACTTAGATGCATTTAGACAAGCTTTCAAGTGTAAGGCACCTGTGATCTGAAGAGTACTTTGCACTCAAAACACTGTCCAAGTCTCCCAACCATGCAGTTGATCCAATAAAAGATAATCACCAACAGAAATCCTTGTCTCTGTCTTATTTCCTGGATCATCACATGGTTCCTATGGAATTCTGACAGTAATTCACATTTACCTAACTCTAATGGCTGCACTGGAAGTGAGTTCCAGTTTATACTGGTGATTGGAATAGGCCTGAGGCTTGGAAGTAAATGTTCTGAAATTCACACAGTTCTAAAGGAAGATCAATTAAAACACATATTTTAATACTTATACTGTCACCACATACATAGTATAAATAAAAACCATAAAAAATCAAGTCTTAATTTTACAGGGAAGCTGCTACTTACTGTGATAGCCTATAAAATCAATAGCCCTACTCTTAGTATGCTTCTTGGCATGTTGTATTCAATGTTATACAATATATTACTACATTTGCTATCATTAGCTACAGTCATTATAAATAATTTGAAAATGCCCATTTTGTATTTTGGTAATAGTACTATTCTCACCTTTCCACCTTTGAAGGAGGCACATTATTTCCCTTTATCTTTGCAGGATCCACCTGATCAAGACAAATGCATGTTTGTATGTCAGGCCGCTTGTATGTCAGGCCACTAGATTTTCCTCCACATAAATCTACACATTTAGCAAGGAACAGGAGAAGAACAAGAGTACAAATTTCAATAATCATTTGAATGTAATTTCTTAAAAGAATGTTTCAAAATTCACTGATATTTAATACAGATGCTGTAACCCTATCTTGGTCCTTTTAAACACTATTTGCAAGTTTTCCTTGAAACTGAATTTTGACCTTATATTTAAAGCATTATTGCTTCAATATATACATATAAATTGCAGTATTTATTCCAAATAATCCTAGCAACACTTCCATGAATGCAGTATAAAAATGAAAGTGGCCATTTATGCTTTTACCTTTGTTCAACCAAAGCTGTTCATTACTTTCTCCATAGTTTGGCAAGTCTTCAGTCTCGCACTCTGAATCTATAACCTGAAGTACATAAAGAATCATTTATCGCTACTAGATTTCTGTTTTAATACGCTACTATTTTTCAAAAGCCATTGATCTACATAGCAAATTTAAATTAAAATATAATAGCCATTAACTGGAGATTAACTGCAAATATAACTGACAAATTTTGCTCTTGTTTTCATTGACATCATACTGGCAAAGTCAATGAAATCAAATGGGCAGAAACAGACTTGAGGTATTTCATTTATATGTGTTTTTCAGTTTAGTACTATTCTTTTTTATGACCAAAAACCCATTATTTTTTTACTAGATAAAAAATAAAGATGAAAATAAAGTGAGAAAACATGGAAAAACCTCTATGGTTTAGTAGATGGTGACAAAGGCAATACTGTTTTGCAGTTTGATAGTCTCCTCTAACTCCAGCCTTATATGTACCTCTTTTCAGGAAGGAAGTAAAGCTGAAGAGCAGTCCCAGTGACTACAATTTGTATACTTATTTTCAAGTGGCTAAGGAAGAACTAACTCTCACTGGAAAGAGCTTTTCACTTGTCTAAAGATAAGATGCTGTAATTTTCTGGCAACCTTCCATGATTATTTCATACTAGTTCCTTTTCACAGAATCCTTTATCCTAGTCTTCAGTGTTTTATTTAGCATGACAATTCAAATGCAAATATCTTCCAGGAGTAGGATGAGCCTGCTGTGGAAAGTTTCATCCATTTCCCCATTTGTGTTGAGGATACAAAGTAGAATACTTTGGACTTAATGAGGGTCTCTTACCTGAGAACTGTGTTGGTAAGGTTTCCTCTGAGAATGCTAAGAAATCTGACTCACAAGCAAAGTAGAATTTATTTTAAGCCTAAAAGATAGCTCTGTGGCTGCTCTGCCAGCAGGAAGAGGATAGTAGACACCACCAAAGGACAGGACAAATTCTTAAGTGTCTACTATCTCCTGGGAAATGCAGTGAGGTAATGCTCAAGGGAAGCAGCTGCTAATGCCTGGGAAAAGCAAAGAGCAAAAGGACTAAAAATAAAGTAGTAGATAAATTAGTTTCCAATTTTAATTTAATTTAGTGTAAGTAGCATTTTGAGAGAGACTAGTGTTGTGGTTAAAGATTTCAGCCAGATTAAGTTTGTGTGAACTTGGCAGGAAGTGAACCCAGACCTGTATTACTCTGTCTAAATTACCTAATCTGTGCCTTGAATTTCTTGGCTGTGAAATGAGAATACTATTAGATTGTAAACCCCTCATTTAGATTTACATACAACTCTTCACATATTAGGACCCTGCTACAGCATATTAGTGCACTTAACCAGAGCAATGGTCTTTTCTCATAATCATCTGGTAGCAGGACTGAGCTGCCTCCAGTATGTAAGCAGATAAATCACATCCTGGATTACTGAACCTCTCCAAGAGCTACTGTATTTTCTTGTATATAACACAATCCAGGACCTTGCTTTTGAAAAGCAAAATGAAGGGAATTTTCAGTTAGCTCACTCTTCATTTTCTGCTTAGCTTAGCTGAACACCTAGCAGCTGAGCAAAACTGTCCTTAAAAAGGTTAGCTGAATTAGTGGAACATCAAGACGGTTAAAAAAAGGAGAGATAATTGTTAATACCTCTGGAGTGAAGAACTATGAGCCATTAAGTCAATGGACTCTCTCAGCCGCTTGAACAGTAATGCAACATCTGCTGCACTGTGAGGCTGAAATTAAAGCGCCATGGTTGGACCCAGAGAATGGCGGTTGATGGAAGTCAATCGTCATGGTGCCCTGTGACCAGTGGGGTCCCCCAAGGCTCTGTCCTTGGCCCTGTATTTTTCAACATTTTCATTAATGTTGTGGACATTGGAGTCAGAAGTGGACTGGTCAAGTTTGCCGATGATACCAAACTCTAGGGTAAAGCATCCACACCTGAGGACAGGGTGGCGATCCAGACTAACCTTGACAGGTTCAGGAAATGGGTGGATGAGAATCTGATGGTGTTTAACACCGAAAAATGCAAGATTCTCCACTTTTGGAGGAAAAATCTGCAGCATCCTTATAGACTTGGCAGTGCTATGCTTACTAGCACTACAGATGAAAGGGACTTGAAAGGGACTTGTTATCTTGACCACAAGATGAACATGAGTGTTCAATGTGATGCTGCAGCTAGTAAAGTGAGCAAAACGCTGGCTTGCATCCATAGATGCTTCTCAAGAAAATCCCGGGACGTCATTCTCCCCTTGTACTCGGCCTTGGTGAGGCCACAGCCGGAGCACCGTGTCCAGTGCTGGGCTCCACAATTCAAAAAGGCTGTGGAGAAACTTGAGAGAGTCCAGAGAAGAGCTATGTGCATGGTCAGAGGTCAGGAAAACAGACCTTACGATGATGGGCTGAGAGTTAAGGGACTCTTTAGCCTGTAAAAGTGCAGGCTCAGGGGCGATCTGATGGCCACCTATAAGTTTACCAGGGGGATTTGGGGGAACGATTGTTTAGCAGAGCACCTCAAGGGACAACAAGGTCGAATGTTTATAAACTCCTGCAAGACTGTTTCAGGCTGGACATAACTGTCCAAGCTCCCAAGGTCTAGAATAGTCTACCATGGAAGGTGGTTCAAGCACCTACATTGAACGCCTTCAAGAGAAATTTAGATGCTTATCTTGCTGGGATCCCATGACCCCAGCTGACTTCCTGCCCCTCGGGCAGGGGGCTGCACTCAACAAACTTCTGAGGTCCCTTCCAGCCCTAATGTCTCTGAAATCTATGAAATCAGAGTGCTTCTATCCAGGCAGAGAATCAGAATTTTTACCTAATATAAGTATCCCAATTTTGGGGGCTCATTCTGGGGGAAAGGAGTGTTGTATGGAATAAAATACTGTACTATGATTTGCAATGAAGTAAATTTGATGTGGCTTTCAACTTTCCTCAGTTGATAAGAGACATCACAATATCACTTGACCCGTCAGCATGAAAGCTCAATAACATAACCCTTTTATAGTATTTGGAATCTAGAGATTTCCCACTGCAAGCCTCTTCCCTTTTTCCTGCATGGACAGACAGTATTCAAAGCACTGGGGGTTAATTTTTCACTCCACAGCTTAAATATCAAGTTACTCCACATTTTATAAAAACTGCACCAGGAAATACTTGAAGCTGTTGCAGCTGTGTAACTAATTTTGTTTTTTTTGGTATTTCAAAAGGTATATTTACATAGTTTCTCTCATGTTTCTGAGACAGCTAAGCCTCTGTGCTTGTTCCAACCTTGGAACTGATATGGTAAGAATATTCTGGGGGTTGTCCCTTATTACTGTTTTGAAGCATGCAAGAAACTGGGCATGCTTATCTGGGTAGGTATCCTCAATTTCTGGAGGCACTCTTGACAGCAGTGTGGAAGCAGAATAAATATATCTTTAATTTTGATCCTAGTCCCCGGCTCCAGTGAGAGACGCATGGCCAGTAGCCCATTGCACCCCCATGAGCCCAGAGAACCCCAGGACCCCCCCATGTGGACCCCAGGATCCCCAACAAGCCCCAGCCTGCCTGGAGGTAAGCAGGGGCCCATGATGGGATGGACGTAGCCCAGCTGCAGGGCAGCTGAGTGGAGCCAAGGAGGGTCATGCCTCCCTCCCCCCCAGGCTTTTACTTGGCCCAGCCCCCCAGGAAGGCACATGACTGGAGCCATTCAGCGCACAAGACAGAGAAGGGGGGGGCACTTACCTGTCCCCTCCATTGGTGGGGGGAGGGACGGCCTGAGCATGGTGTGGTGCTGGTGGGCCCTTCTGCACATGTGTGCAGTTTAAAAAGGGCCTGCCAAGGCAGAAGCTACACTCAGTCCCTGACTCTGGTGAGAGATGCATGGGCAGAAGCCAGTTGTGCCCTTGTGAGCCCAGGGACTCCCAGGATCCCCCAAGTGGACCCCAGGACTCCTGACAAGCCCCAGCCTGCCAGGAGGTAAGCAGGGGCCCATGGTGGGAGGGACAAAGCCCAGCTGCAGGACAGATGAGTGGAGCCGAGGATGGTCATCCCCTGCCTCCCCCCCTCTGGCTCCCAATTTGGTCAGCCCCCCAGGGAGCCATGCAACTGGAGCCTCATGAACTGGTCATGCAAATAAGCAAGCTTTTGGGCCCGGTGCATGAGTTAGCATGGGAGTTCGTGCAGGAGGGCGAGTGGAAAGGCCCAAGGCCTTGCCAGTTAGCTGCAGGGTAAGTAGTCCCATCAGTAGCTGGACTACCAGTGGCACACTGCAGATGGGCACATGCCGCACCCTGAGGGTCTCCTCGGAGTCTGAGGCCTCTCTCTCCAGCACTTCTGAGGTTTCATAGATTCACAGAAGTAGGGTTGGAAGGGACCTTGTAGATCATGAAGTTCGACCCCCTGCCCTGGGCAGGAGAGAAAACCAGGCTCAAATCACCCCAGCCATGTAGACGTCAAGCCTCCTCTTAAAGACCCCCAAGGTCTCCACCCAGACAGAACTCATGGTTTCAGGCTCTACGCAAATGGTCATGAACATGAGCCATCAATGCGATGCCACAGCTGGTAAAGTGAGCAAAGCTCTGGCTTGTATCCATAGATGCTTCTCAAGCAAATCCCAGGATGTCATGCTCCCGCTGTACTTGGCCTTGGTGAAGCCGCAGCTAGAGTACAGCATCCAATTCTAGGCTCCACAATTTTAAAAGGATGTGGAGAAGCTTGATAAAGTCCAGAGGAGAGCCATGTGCATAATCAGAGGGCAAGAGAACAGGCCTTATGATGAGAGGCTGAGAGCCATGAGACCCTTCAGCCTGTAAAAGCACTGTCTCAGGGGGGCCTGGTGGAGTGCCTCTTCATCATAGCACCCCAAGGGATGACAAAGTCAAACGGTCACCAACTCCAAGACTGTTTTAGTCTGGACATAAGGAGGAACTTCTTTACTGTCCAAGCCCCAAAGGCCCAGAACAGACTGCCTCTAGTGGTGGTCCAAGCACCTACTCTGGACTCCTTTAAGAGATATTTGGAGATTTTTCTTGCTGGGATCATTTGAACACAGCTGACTTCCTGCCCCTTCAGCAGGGGGGCTGAATTCAATGATCTTCCGAGGTCCCTTCCAGCCATAACGTCTATGAAATCTTACTCTCCAAATTCACCATAACTTAATCTCCTTTCTTTTCTCAACTATACATAACACTTATGAGTGCTTACCCATGACTCTTCCTGCTACAGTATCTATAGCATCTTTCTGTTGGCTCAACCTCATACATTTTCTGCTTTGGACAAATGTGTAGTTTCATACTGTCCTGCTCTGTTCTCTCACTATTTATATTATATATGGCATAGGACTGCTTAAGCTGCTATGCTTTATTACCTACTAAAAACTGATGGGGTAACTTCAAATCCACTCTATGATACCTAGATTTGAATGCCAAATTTTAGCCTGGAGTGAGTTTTTATAACTGATATAAATGTAAAAAATAAGGAATTACAATAAAACCAAGGATAGGCCTCTGTTTATAGGGGTGACCACAGGCACTGTTCAGCAACATTAACGTGCAGAATGCAGAATAACTGATACTGATTTTGTTCCATCCATGGGTAATACCCCTGATAAACTAGTGAAGATTAATTTATGCATACAGAATTTTTGCACAGCTTGAAGTTACAGCTAATTGATTATCAGTGACAGAAAATAAGGTAGGTAATGAAACAGATATCAAGATCAAGGTATTTGATAAAGACTTAAAATATGGAATTCTCATGTTGTGATAAGAATCATCACACACAAGAGGAGATGCATGATTCCAAGTAAAAGCATATGCCAGTAATACACGTAATACATAGCTGTCAAGGCAGTTCAAAGGAAATAATGGAGAAAGCAGCCTCATCACAGATCAGTATCACTATATCAGCTCCTGTGCTGATAATGATGTGTTCACCTGCATTGGTTAAGTCATCTCCATACACACCCCAGAGCCATTTCATGTTATTCCATTTGACAAATTAAGGTCCAAATCCTCAATCAGAACTCCATTTACATAACAAGAGTTTAACTGATTTGCATAATCTATGGGTCTAAAGATATTAGAGGTTTCTCTCAAGCTAAGAAGGCCTGTATGGCAAGTGGTACAAACATAATAAAAGGGCTGTATACAAATACTTGAGGTAAGAAATGTAGGACTCAAGGTGAATAAAAGGAAGTTAGTAAACTTAAGGTTTAGCATAAAGGAGCTACCCCATTATTAAAAAGTAAGTATTTTGTTATTTCTTGAGGCTTCACCATAACAGAAAAGCAATGATAGTTCTCATGAGAGAAGGTATTTGTCTAACTTAATTTGTCACCAACTGGCAGAGTTGTGATTGCCAGATGTGATCACGCAAATGTACTCTGAGCAAGGTAATGTCAGATATGTTGTTTAGAACAAATGAAAAATAAGCAGGTGAGCTTAAAAGCTTTCAGGGAAACAACAGTGATTGGGATGAATGGTGTGCTATGTACCAAGAGAGATCCACTGTTTGCAAAATGAATCATATGGCCACTTAAGAAGAAAAAAGAAACATCATTTGATAAGAGTGTTTACAGGCATTTCTATAATGGCCATCAAAAAGGCATTCCAGCACCATTTGAAGAATGACAATCAGATTGCACTGACACTCATGTAGCTGAAAAGTGCATAAATACCATAGCAGAAAGACATTTTTTTGTGATGTCTTGGTCTAATAAAAAGTATCATCTCTGAGTCAAGAGTTCTAGAGTTCTGCATTTCTTAAATAATTTTGCTATTTTTTCCTGTACAAAGGCCAGACACAGTAACAGTTCTTCCACTTGAGGAAATATAAGAGCTGTTCTCTCTTAAAACTCAGTAATTCACACCACCTTAAAACTGATGGAGAGCAATTACTGTGTACACACAATCCAATGCAAGTTAAGAAACTCAAGGATGAGTTTCTTAACTCTCGCTTCGTACCTATCCAATCTACTCTTGAAGATGCCCAAGGTAGGAGCAAGAACCACTTCCCTAGGAAGCCGGTTCCACATCCTAGCCACCCTAACTGTGAAATAATGCCTCCTAACATCTGATTGGAATAACATCTGCAAATGCAACTTTAGTTACTATAGATGTATCCAAATGATTTGAGAATAATTTAGTAGAAGTGGTCATAAAGAAGTGTCTGAATTTGTACACCAACCTATTTGGGTAACCAGAGTTATAGTAACCATATGGCATTAACTCAGCCATAACCAGCTTGCTGCAGAGCTCTTCTCCCTTTTGCTTGCAAGGCCACACTGGCTGCCTGCTCCAGAGGAAGGCAAAAACCTCCACAGTCCATACCAAATTCCTTCCTGACCTCAAATATGGCAGACGTTTTTCTGCAGATGTCCATACTTTCAGTTTTGGGCTAACACAGTCATAAAAACCCAAAAATAATTAATGCAAAAAACACAGATCACAAGCCTATTATCCTGCCTAACTCACAACGTTTCTTGTTATTTGTATCCAGCAACATAGACCTTAATTAACAAATGGTAAAAATCAATGTTGGACAAGTCACTATGCTGTTTAGCACCCAGTGGCTCAGTGACAAGTCTGGAAACTCAGGTCAGGTGGTTCTACCTGTAATGCGTTTAGTTCTACTGTACAACACTATTATTTAGACATAGCATTGTTTGCATATTTCTAAATATTTCTCTGTAGAAAATCCAAGATAGAAGATTTAAAACAATTATAATTAATCTTGGTCATCCCGCTTAATAATATCTACCATTGGTGACGCATAGGGGGTGTATGTGCACTCCCCAAGATTGGCTGTGCACCCCCTGGAAGCACCAGATGCAAAACTGAAGTGCCAGTAGAAGTGCTCCCCCCCAGGTAGGCTATCGGCTGCTGGGGGACCCCACCATTGGCCATCTGGTGCCCCACCAGACTCAGAAGGCACCAGTTGCCATCTCCCATTGTCACACTCCCTTCAGGGTTTAGGTTCTTGGTCTGTCAACAACATACCTTAGTTATTTCCTCAATAACTGTTCTTCTATCAGAATGCATTGTCAACTATTTGAACTTAAACCTTCACTGTTTCCTTTAAGTGTAAGGAAATTATTTTGCTGTCACTTCTAGAGTTCAGCCAGAGATTCTTCTTACATCAACTGCTTTCATTGTTAATGTAGCTCTGCAATCTGTCCAAGCTTCACAACAACTACTGCTTTACTTGTAGGCTTTCCCCTTTATGCATTTGCAGTGTCACGTAACAGTCAGATTTCTCCTGCTAGCTGACTTACAACAGAAAGATAAAGATTTTCTGTCACACTTGCCATATTTTAAAAAGAGATCCTCAGCTCCAGTAAAGCATTGCAACAAATGTATTTTAATACCTGGGTATTACTTTATTCACCTTACCCTGGTCAAGCTAGATGTCATGCTTTATCTTCCTTGACTTCGAGATACTTACTCTGTGGTGTTTTTAGGGGATGACATCCTCTACTTTATCTTTGTAATTCTGTTCATTATGCCTTTTACCATCAACAGATTCCAGAAGTGTTAAATTTAAAATTCAAATTCTAACACATGTGAATCTCATCCACTTTGTTGGTGGTCTGTCTGTTTTGGAGGAAACCTACTGAGCTGTTAAAAGGCTGAGATTTATGGGGTTTTGGCAGTATTCTAAATTAATTACAGTTATATAATTATCTGTAAGTATGTGTTAATTGCACCTATATGGGAGGTTTATTGTTTTATGAACTGATTTTCATTACATTAGCAACACTACCTTTTTTCAAGGTTTATGAACAAACCAGCACTTTAGAGCAGATGATCCACAAGTAATTAAAGACAAGTGATATTTCAACACAGGGGTTTAGAGAGCTCAGAACTAGCTGACTGAGAGTATTAGTAGCTTTAAATCACTTAGGTCCTATCTATGCTACATAATCTACTACACAAAAATATTTCTATTACCACAGTTCGACCATAATCCAGAGATAGTTTTGCTAAAATATTATTTTAACAATATTTTAGACAGTTATGCCCACCCAAACCCTGTTGCTGGCACAAGAGTGATTTCCAAATGGCAAAAAAATAATTAGGGTATCAAATGCACTCCAGGTTTTCTACTGACACTGCCAATTATCTTTGGGTTTTTAAATAGGGTAAAATGACTTCTTACACAGATAATGTCTGGGTCATTATCTTCTGCTACAATTTCAACAACTTCAGGATTCTCCTCAGATGTTTGTTTGCTTTTCACTTCAGGAGGACAAACCTGAGAAAAGTACAAGATTCAAAAGCAATGAGTTTAGAGTTTGTTTTCATACGACAGCACAGATAATCAACCATGAAAATTCTAATATAATAAAAGGCTTATTCTGTCTGTGTGTCTGTCTGTCTGTAAAGCTTCCGGTGAACTGCATGTGTGTCGCGGATAGGGCGGGTGGCGATTGGCTGCCGCCCGACTGGATGCCCCCCAGAACAGCTGGCAGGGAGGGAGAGGAGTGGGGAAACAGGTGGACAAGGGCCAGGTGGACCCGGAGTGGCGAGGTGGAGGGGGAGGAGCGGGGTCAGACCTGAAGTGGCAGATGGGGGAGCAGGGCCAGACTGTGGCGGTGCAGGGAGGAAGTGGGGAGAGGGGATGGACATGAAGTGATGGGGGGAAAGAGGGGAAAGGGGTTGGACCTGAAGTGGCACCCGGGGAGGCAGGTGGAGCAGGGTTGGATCTGAAGAAGCAGGGGAAGGGGGGAGCAGAGACAGATCTGAAGCAGCAGGTGGGGGGAAGGTAGGGGAGCGGGGTTGGACCTGAAGCAGGGAGGGTGAAGTGGGGCCAGACCTGAAGCGGGGGGGAGTTGGGGTGGAGCGGGGTCGGACGCAAAGCAGTGTGGGGGCGAGTGGGGTTGGAACTAAAGTGGGCAGGGAGCGGGGAACGGGGTTGGACCCAAAGCAGGGGGCATGAGGGGGTGGAGTGAGGCCAGATGAGGAGCAGCAGTGGGATGGGGACTGAGCAAGGCTGGACATAGGGCAGCAAAGGAGGGTGGTTAAGTGGGGCTGGATGAGGGGCAGTGGCAGGGGGAAGGGAGGGTGTGCGGCCGGACACAGGGCTCCATCCCTGCCAGCCCCATCCCCCCATCATACTTGATAAGTAATTTGGTAGTTGTCACAATATGTCACCAATTCAAACAATGTTGATAGCTGTCCATAGTGGGAAATGTTAACCTTATTAAATAACAATGCAAACTGGTGTTGTTTTCTGTTTTGCAAGTCAAAATCCCCCCAAGACACTTTTTTTTGTATTTCATTTTCATGAGATCCATCAAACTATCATAATATTTACACACTGCTCAATTCTCTCTCTGCTTTCAGGACTAGTTTTTCAAGAAGACAGCCATTATCTTGAAGATGGCAATTTCTTGCAAAACTCTGTATTTGCAGTTTTGTGCATTCAACACAATTGTGTTCGTTCCTGAGTACTCAAACCTTTCACCCACTGACTGAAGTGCAACACTGATTTGCAGCTGCAGTCATTGTGCACTCTATTTGCACTTCCAGAAAAAAAAAAAGAATACTTGTCCTTAGGCTTTTGAGGATTTAACACTGAATTTTATCATTTCATGTAAATGAGGTTTACATACACAATACAAATCTGTTTTCATTACATCATCTGCTTCTTCACATTTCCTTGCCCTCAGATAGGACTCAGATGCCCTCAGATAAGACAGGGAATTACTTTATCAGGTTAAACCAATAATACATCTAATTTTCTATAGCAGTCAATAGAAAAGGCACAGAACCCAGGGTACAAATATAAATTAAATGTGCAATGTCCTGTCATCCAATATACCTGAGGTCTGGGGGAAGTAATTTCTTCCAGACATTTCAAGGTTATGAACTTACTTTGAAGTATGAAGATTGATGGCAGCAGCAAAATTTTATCCTAACCAGTTTAACTACAGAACTTGAGAGTCACACACAGATCTTCTTATTCAATGGTTTTCAAATTGTTCCACAGAATTCTGATGTTCTACAAAGAGACTGGGGGGAAATGGCACAGTGGGCTGGAAAGCAGTGAGCCGCCACTGCTAGGCTGGGTCACCTGGTTCCACATCAGTCTTTAAGATAGAAATAGTCTTCCATGGTAGAAGCAGCAATATGGAAGAGTTGTGTGGCTTCAGGTAATTTGAAAACCACATTTCCAATTTACACTTGTGTTACTTACTGTTTCCAGACATTCTATTTCCTCTAGCTATGAAAAAGAAATGTTGAGAGATAACTGAACTACAGAAGGTGTTATCACTGCTGTAAAAGTCTTTCGTTTCTATCCCTTTTTTGAGGAAGCTTAATTTTCTTATATTTTGTTTTTGTAACTAAATATGTTATGGGAGTAGCTCTAATGGAGAATGAAGAATCAGCAACTAACAGAACTTGTTAGGAAATAAACTATAAGTACCATCTTTTCAAAGGCAATATTTATCCTATCCTAATGTAAATACCATAATATGAGAATTAAGAATTGAGAATTCTAAGTTTATTGCCAGCTACAGGTGACAAAAAACACATTAGTACAACTCCCAATGCAGAAAAAGATGTTGTTAATTAGCTTCTAGAAGTGAAAGAATGGCTAAAAATACTGGTGTTGCAACATATGAGTACCTAGGTGCTGAAAATACGATGCAATTTGTACTGAATGTTTCTCTCCTTGGGCATGGGCTAAACAGAGAAGGGATGTCAGAGACTGTAAAGAAATCTTTATCATCTTTCTTTTATTCATCTTTCTTTGAAGCATTAACCCATTTTTCAAGAGAAGACAACAGAACTGCAACTAGCCACAGAAAATATGTAAACAGAAAGCTGTCACTGAGAAGTAAAAAGTGACTGGGCATATAATTTGGTTATCAGAATATGAATCCTTCATGCACAGTCAGACATTACTTTGACCACAAACTTGTTTCCATCATTCCTATCTATCCTGGGCTCTTCTTTTTATGTCCCTTAAGATGTTAAATCCTGTAAGTTCCCTCTCTTTTTCAATGGTGTTGAAGAAAGGAGAGTTTTTTGGTCAACCTCTTTTATGTGTTTCTTCAGTTGCCCAAAGGCCCAGCTTTCATGGTAGATACTCCAACTTCACTGTTGACAAGTAATTCCACCCTCCCTTCTGGATGGCCTATGGGTCATCATAACTCCCACCAGCGTAGCTCAGAGAGTTAAATAACAGATAAGCCTTTTCAAACTGAACTTCTCTAAGGAATGTGGAAGGCATAATTGTGTAAGAAAATCTCAAACCACTATCTAAGCAAGAAAAAGAATAGGACCTAGTTAGAAACAACAGTACAATCACCTTCTATTTGTATTATGGTAGAAACTGAAGGTCATGAATATACAAGGCAATGTACAAAGCAAGACAGAATAATTCCCCAAGAGTTATATCTTAACTTGTTTAAAACAAAAAGGGTTAATATTTTTTGTCTTGTGCTGTGTAAGTTTACACTAGTTACTAGCAGTATGCAAAGCAGGCTCTATTTGATTTGGATTTGGCCTTAATCAGGGACTGGGATTCAATTCAGTGATTTGGATCACTGTCCTTGATTTGATTCAGTTGAATCCGAATCTGAAGATTTGAGCTGATTCGGAGAATCAGCAATTCGGACACAGACACAACTTCAAAGTTTTTTCTATGTACCTTGGGGTACCAGTGCAGCTTGTGATGGCTGCGATGCTGGGGTGCATGGAGCGTCTCACAGGAGTGAGGGGGGGAGGGAGGGGGCCTCCATGTGCTCCATGTGCTTGGCAGCCCACTTCCGGGTCTGCCAGGGAGCACGCCCCCCTGCAACTCCCTGGCTCAGTGACCAGCCGCAGGGGGACCCCAGGTGCCTCCTCCTCCCCCCTCGACCCAGGAAGCACCAGTCATTGAGTTGGGGGAGTGTGTCTGGGGGGGGCCCAGTGCGCTCCCTGGTGGATCCAGAAATGGACTGGAAGTGCTTCTGGTCCACTTCCACATCTGTTGCTAAGCGTGCTGGGGAGCCCCCCATGCTTCTGCGGGATATTCCATGTGCCCCAGCATTGCAGCATTAACGAGCCCTTGCTACCTAGAGGTATGTAGAAAAAACATTTAAAGCTGCTTCTGTATCTGAATATCCAAATCTTTCTGAATCTCTCCGAATTGATTCGGAGAGATTAACGGGTCCTCTGATTTGATTCAGAGATTTGGCCACTGAATCGAGCCAAATCTCCGTCGAATTGAATAAGGGACCAAAGCTTCCCACAACCCTACTAGTTACTATACTTTCTCTTGGAGTGTCTTTCTTTAAATTCTAATTATTTAGACTGTAAAGCTTGCCAGGGCAGGGTGTGTCCATTATGTTACAACTAACACGGTGGGACTTTCTAGACACTAAAATAAGGACTCTTAGTAATATTATGAATAGCAACTTATATAGAATAGAAACTTATAGTTAGTCATATGAAAATGTGCTGTGGAATGGACTTTCACAGGCCTACTACACCACAGTCTTTATAACTGTTCTTAACAAATACACTTAAATCTCAAGGACCGTGCAAACTAACATGAAAGGAGATTGGCAAAAAACAGAGCAAACTGAAAAGGTATGTGAATGTTCACAAATCTTGTCTTGCTGTACCTGGATATTCTTAAACCTCTTCTTATAGCAAGTGCAACTGAATAACTGCAACAAATGCATTCAGCAAATCTAAAAGCTATTTTGCAAGGAAATTAAAACAAAGAAATAGAAAGCAATACTACACCAGTGAAACTCGGTGATCCTCCACCTTCTCCAACAAGGAAATAACATGTTTTTGTTGATGGTGAGGCCTGTCTGTCTTTTGGGAAGGAAGCCTATGTTCCGTAATTTTCCATCTTCTGAGGTTAATTTTTGCAGGTTTTTGCTCATACTTTTTTCTTCTACATATAGACAACACAGATGATTCTCTATGGAACACATGCCTTTGCTGCACTGTTGTCTGAGCTCTTTCTTTTTGCTTAAAGAAAGGAGACCATCAGTTATTCCATAAACCAACCACTTGTCTTCTGAATAGTTGATTTAACAGAAATTCCACCTGCTACTTTATCTCTTAACTTGTACATTATTTAAAAAAATAACAAAACAAACCAAAACCACCGTACCTCACTTTGGTGTGTGGACTATCGTCATTCCCTGGTTTTAAGTGTTTACTTCATAACAGAAAATGGCAATGCAAGTATTTAAATACTCACGGTTTTCTTTGCAGTTCCTGTGCTCTCTTCAGAGTGAACACTTGTATGTGGTTCTATTAAATGAAGCCTCTGTAAGAAAAAGAGATATATAACATAGGTACATAAAACGTAGTTGTTTAAGGTCATGGACGCTTGTTACTAAATGAGATTGACTATACTTATCAACTTAAATGTGAACAGCTAACTTTAATATATGGACTTAATATATTCAATGTCTCCAATAGCGTATCAGAAGGACCTATTAAGACAGGAATAAGTAGTAAAGAACTGTTTAAAATATTTCCTAAGTACTGTCCCCTCCTCCCCCTGTGAAAACCAGCCCACCTGGTTATCAATATACTTTGTACTTAATGCACAAATTAAGCAGTAATACCTTTTGATATAAATTTTAAGCCATAAGCTAGCTAAATTGATATAAAAGTGAAACTATAACTCTATCTACAAATACAAAACTATAAAAAAATGTTTTAAAGTGTTAGAGTTGAAGTTGATTTCTAATGCTAAAAACATTTGAGGATCACATGATAGTGTTCAATGCAAAGATTAGTGACATTGTGGGTGAGTCTACACATGACAGTACATTGCTGCAGCAATGAGCTACAGGGATGTAGTGTCCGTGGGTCTACACGTGACCAGCAGCTACTTTGCTGTAGTGATGCACTCCCTCAGTATAGCATGCTGCTACAGCAAACTAGTTGCTGAAAATAACTGTGCACTACATATATGGCACAGTATAGGTTGTTACTGAACTATGATTTAGCACTTCCAAAAGGAATTACTAAATCAAAGCAGTTACAACATCACCATAGCAATACGCGTAGACACGCCCAGTAGGCACAACATTTTAGTGTGATGGAAGCAGAGTATTTCGAAGAGGTTGCCTTTATGCTTTGAAACACACATCTCAGGTTTAGCAAGTTTTCACATCCAAGTTCCCGAAATTGTGATGTAAGGGTAAATGTTAAAAAATGCACAATGAATAACTGGGCTCCTGTCTGCCTGCTAGAGATTCCTTAAAGATGTTAGTCACTCTGTGAGCCTCAAGGACAGAGAAAAAAACAGATGTCTAATATTAATACTGATTCTTTTCTGGATATAACCTTTTGAAACAAAGTGATAGCCTGAAGTTGTCATACTAGAGTTGTTAAACTTTTTTTTGGAAGTTATGCAGGATACATGTAAAACTGAAGTGACATCTGAGATGCATTTGGACAATCTACAAAACATGCAACTTTGTCTGCTGGAGTTCTCCGAATGCATTTACAATTAAACCAATAAAGAGAGGGAGATAGGTGCATCATGATGAACATAGTTACAACTTAACATTAAAAGCATTTGACAAGTGATTGTAATCAAACATGAGATAAGACAAACAAAAGGTCCAAGAAAGTATGATAATAAAGTTATCTCAAGAACAAGAAAAACACTTTGTGGTTGGACACTTTTCAGTTCGTTAAAGATGTGACTTGGCTCCTCTCACTTCCCACCTTCTTCAGGGTTAGTTTTAGGAGCTGGTGAATATCTGCTACAAACAAGAGAGGCACAAACAGAGCACACCCTCAAAGCAAACACATTTGACATTGTCATGTCATGTTACATCCAAATACCTGTAACGGCACAGCAACAGCATTTAAATTCTAATGCTAAACTTCTTCAAACTGAGGAAGTGTACAATTCATAAGTTATGTCTAAGATTATGAACTTTCTCTATGTTTTGGCTTTTGTGATTATTTTACTGTATCCCTGTCTCATGCTCTTTAAGCTGGAAAGATAAGGAGAAGGTGAAGGTCTGTCTATGAATAGGACTGTTGTTAAAAACTACTGACACCTGAAGAGATCTAACTCACAGATGAAGGTGGCTGCTTCCTAGGTGAAGCCAGCTTATCTACAGACAGATAGGGACTTAAGGATTGGAAAACCCACAAAAAGGACAAAAAGATTAATGTCAGAACTGAGGGGTAAAAAACATGAAGCCTGAGAAACTGACAAGAGACTCAGAGAGGGACTCAAAGTGGGTAGCCATTGATACGGCTAGCCCAGTGAACAGATGTTAACCATGGGAGTCACTTTGATTCTGCCTTGCCTGCAGGAGTTGAGCCAAGATAGGGAATGCAAGACCCCTGAAAAGATGCTCACCTGAATACCAACAAGAGCTCAAGAATGGTGAGGAAACTGATTGTTTCTGAAAAGTTGGTATCTGTTCACATCAATATAAGATTCCCTTGACTCTGGCCATGTCTACATGTTCATTAATGCACTGTAGTTACTGAGTATTAAATTTAGTATTTGTTTAGTCATCTAAATTAATGTGCAGTAACCAGTGTTATTTTTGCAATAGTGCTGATACATGCCTTTTTAATGATGCTACTGCACAGTCGCCTAATAATACTGCACAGTAATGTATTAGCACTGTTTGTGTTGTGGCACGCTACTGCACAGTATTAATAGGCTACTGTGCAGTTAGCATCATGTGTAGATGTGCACAGAGTAGGGAAGGCTACTGTGGTGTCTTGGTAGCTAGGACAGGGATGTGAAATCAGAAAAAAATAAACGCCTTAAACTTTGATCATACGAGTTATAAGATGACATAACCGCTTTGTGGGGAATTGCTGGCTCTGCACAGTAGAACAGATAAGGGAAAGTGTTTGTTCTTTGCAACTCCTCTGCAACTGCTTCGCTCACTGCGGCCTTGAGGATAGCAGAAAAAAAAGTTTGTACAACTCTGATTCCTAGGTGCAAGAAGGGGGTGTTAGTTCTCACTCTGTCTCCCCCATAATTCCCATCCTGATAACAGCAAAGAAGTAATGAGGTAGTGTTTGTAGCTGCTTTTCTAGCAAATTCCACTATATGATCACGAGTTTTAAGTGACTGTTAAAAAGTATATAAGCTTTTGCTTATATAAGATTTTGCTTTTGGGGGGGAACCCCTTCCAAGTGCTTGGGAAATCCATGTCACTTTGGAGTCCCCCCTACAGCTGTAGTTTCATTAGAATAAAAGTTTCTGCTGACCTGACCCAAAAGTGTGCTGCATGTGTTTCCACAACAGGGAAAACAGACTAAACCCTAGAGACTATAGCAAAAAAATTAGCTACAAATAAAAGGGTTCTTAAAAAGCCCAGAGGGCCAGAATGTACAATGAAATTACAGCAGCCAGATGGCTGTTCAGAAGGGAGACTTCCACCAGGGCTGTGACCATGTAAATAAATTAGACAACTAACCTAGACACAAACTACTTACATTCCACAAGATACTAAAAATAACACCACGTAATGAAAAGTAAAGGTAACTACTGTAGACAAATTAACAATTCATCTTCACATAGGGGACTGATGTAAAGAAGCAAACAACACATTAAATTGTTTTTAGTCCACCAACACATAGAGCATGTTGACTCTGTTTTTAATCATTATAGGTAACTGCAAACAACACCTTTCTTGCAGCAGGGATAGTTATTCAAAGAAGACTATAAAATAAATGACAGAAAGGAGGAATGAGATAGCTTAAATATAGATGTGCTACTTTTAGATTATGAGCCCACCATCTGAAACTACTTCAGCAGAAGCTGAAAAACCACGTACAAAGGAAACTCATAAAGTATCAGGGCAAAAAATTAAACCATGTGAGAGGAAGCCACGTGTAGCTTTTCTGGAAAACAGGACTCAGATCTCTCAGGAGGATGGGAGTGAAAGCACAAGGAGCAAACCAAGCCATGACATGTTTAACAGAGTGGCATTTTCATTCCTAAAACACCATGAAAGGTAAGAATCACCAGATGCTGTTTCTAAGGTTTTACAAATGTTTTCTTGGAGAGCGCTCTTCAATACGAGAAATAAGTAAGTTGTGTTTGTGAAAGGTGTTCCTAACTGCAAGAATTTACTCTTTGCCTTTCTAATTAGGTAAATTCTTCAACAAAATTAGTTTCTAACATCCACACACACTGGATGAGAATCCTGAAAAAGTGATGCATCTGTTTATCAGTTTTGGTTATCTCTTTTCAAGGATCAGTATATATAATTCAAAAGAAATGTTTCTGTGTTAAGATACTAAGAACATATACCATTGACTGCTTCTCCTTCAACCTCTCAATTTCACATTAACCATCTTACAAAAAAAGGACAATGATCTCTATGTTCTAATTCCTGGAAGCTATCTTTTTTGTTTGTCAATGCAACTAAACCCCCTTTTAATGCTCAGGTCATCTGAAGCAAAACATAGTTGTATTTCTTGCATTTGTGCATTGTACATATTTAACTCTCATATCAAATCTGGCTAAAAAGATTACAGTTGCAGTTTTCAGAATCCCAATAGTTATTAGAAAATAAAGCAAAGCAAGTTATGTACTAACAGTCATCTCTGGAGATGGTTTCATCAATTGACAGATTTTAAGATTGCTTTATTCTATTGATAGATTTTATTTATTCTATCAATATCTATTCATATTTATTCTACCAAAATACATTGATAGAATTTAACTCATCTGGCATTATAAATTCTAAAAGAGATCAACTTACATTTGTTGATAATTGTGAATAAGCCAGAATTAAATCAAATTTAATTAAACACTCCCAGCCCTATCTTTGCAGGATGACTTAATCCAAGGATGCCTCATTGCAGACGTAGAGCATGAGCTGGAATTTTCCTGAAGACAACCCCCTGATAGTCCAAAGGAAAGCTATAAGTAACAGTTCACCTGAGACTGCAAGTTTTCCAGCTTCTTTTGATATCTCTGGATTGACTCTAAAAGGAGCTTTTCTTTGTCATTTGGTAACTGCACTGGTTTTTTCAAAGTGCCCAAAGGGATGGAAGGTAAATGTTCTGGTCTGTTACACCTACAATATGGTATTAATCAAGAAAAGAAAAAGAATCAGTGGAAAGAAATAGTATTCTCTTATTTTGTACAGTCTGGCAAGGAATGATCTTTGATGCTTTAAAATAGACTACTCTCCAAAGGACTGTAAAAGTGGCTTTGTCTTACACAATAGATCCATTTTCTGAATGCACTCCATATCACTCCTGTTAAATACAATGACAAACATAAGCATTACTATCTATAACTCCCCTTTACTTGAGACAGCAAATATAAATATGAGGAAGTGAGCTGGGTTCTCTTGTTTCTTGTGCATCCCACTTACTTACACTGATGGATGGCAGGCATTCTAAGTACGCAGGCTTCACATTGGACCTATTTTTGTCCATGATACCATGATTCTTATTAATTTCAAGCTTGAATGAGTCATGGTAAAGCTTGGAATTCAGGAAGTTAGAAGTTGGGAAAAGACATTTATCTATATTGCGACAAAAAACGCAGCGGAGAGGCCATTTTTACAATATTTTCCCAACAGATTTGTATCATAATAGATGAAACAGGTCCTGTCAGAAAAGGAGTTTACTACAATTAGTTTTTGTTCATCAAAAATGTCCAAACCGTACTAGCAAGAACTCAAGATGCAAACACATACAACATTGTTCTCTGCCAGACTGATTAATAGAACACACTGCTGGCTGGGACTACTTTGCTCACTAGGTCCTATTCACTTGTACAGTAATACTTTCATTATAGTGTAGCTATAAGAACTAAAATTATGTAGCATAACAGAGAGCTTGGGTTTAAGAACTGATGTTGTTGGACAACATGCTCAAGCTACATAAAGTAGTAGTAAGCAGAATGATTGCTAAACTTAAGGCTTCCCTTTTCTCAAATACCAGTATTTTCACTATGGTAGAGGTGAGGATGATAGTTGAATTCGACAGGACTATGTTCCCAATGACAAACATTTGAAACAACAGATTGGGTACACCTAATTGCTATATGATCAGTTTTCCAGGTGAACTATCTAGAAATTCAGGTCTAGCATAAAGTAGTGCCAAAAAGACCAATGAATACATTAGCCATAGCTTGCAAAGTCTGATATATTTTAATTCATCTGCCTTTGTTTTCTAACCTAACAACCACAATTGTGAAGTTTCCTCAGAAGCAGGTGCCTTTTCAAATGCTTCTACAACACATGTACTTTACTATTTACTCTCAGGTAATTCTTTTAGCTTTGTCAACCTACATCAACATGAGGACTTACTTGTTTTCCAGAGGGTTGGGGTTATACGTGCAGATCCAGATGCCACTGTGGTCTCCATTTTCAGCATCAGCAGAAGATGAGAGAATCCTCCATTTCAGGCAGATATCTAGAAAAATAATTGGAAAGTTGGAATAAAATGGTTTACTATATGTTAGTAAGCATGTGTATACATGCCTGGATGGACATGCTTATGATGCACATCATATTGATATGGTGTATACATGCATATGCTGCATACCATATTATCCCCTTTATCCACTAACCTGTCACAGAACCTGTCAGAACATTACCGAACTATGAAACTTTCATGTAAACAAGTGCCATTAAACAAACAAACAAAAAAAACAGCTGAAAAAAGTTTGTTTTCTATATTTCCCCAAACTTGAATTGCCCTAAGTACCAGGATGGACAATGTTCAGTCCTGAACAAGCAGCATGATTTGAAGTCTGACAACTTATATTCCATCAAGGATAGAAATAAGAAACCCTCATGTCACACTACTCCTATCAGAATGCAAAGGACTGAGCCCAAGTTCTATGGCACAAATCTTGATCTTTAAATACATTACAAAATATAGAGCTAAAATCGACATGATTTAGAAAATGCATTTTAGATCATTTTTAGTGTTTTTTAAAATGCTTTGATTTTAATCTCTCTCCCTCCAAGGGTAATCCTGTTAGCTGGTTTTGCATTATAAAAGGAGATACAGCTATGGACAACTACTTCACTCCCTATTATTTTAGGTAGCTCATGCATGTTGTCCAACAATACCAGTAAAGCAGTGTCCCAACTGGTTAACAGACTATGGTTTTGGTGGTGAGCCCTGACTGCTTCAGGGCTGTCACTACTCCCTCTGTGGCAGGCACACTGTAGATTCTTTTTAGCACTAATCCATGATGCACGAGCAAGTCCTGTTTCTAATATTAATGAAAAGCTTGTATATCACATGTGCAAAAGTACCTTAATGGAGAAAGACAGACATCTTTCTGATGTTTTTACTCGGTGTGAAACTTAACTGCTATTTCTGAAATAAAACACAAGTTCTTCTTCTTATGCTGCCTTGATTTTTTTTTTTAAGTCAAAAGCCAACTTAGTATCATATTCCTTGCTCTCATTGTTATGACTAGCTGTTTTCTTCCTAGTGACAGGCAGCTTAATAGAGGAAACCCTTTATTTCTGTGACACTGATGTGGAAAAATCTATTTACTGGACATTTTCCATCAAAAGTTTAATGAAAGGTTTTTTGATTCAAAAGATCTGAAGAAACAGAAATACTTACTAGGATGCTACAGAATTAAACTTGTTTAATTATATTTTGATCAAATAAAACAATTCCACTCCAACTAAAATATTAAGGGCACAGCCAGTCATTTTTAAGATCAAATATTGCCATAGGATGTTGGAAGCGTACAGAATGACTCATAAAAGTAATCAGAAAGGTTTTCCTCAAAAGTTACCATTGTTAGGAAAGGAACAATAACACCACCACAAACTGTCCAATTTGAGATATGATACCAACATCCATGTAGAGCACAACCTGCCATGTCAGGAGCATATGTAGTTAGGGAAGAATGAAAAAACTTTAAAATGAACATGATAGAAAATAAAAATAATTTTAAATAATGTTCAGTGAATTCACTTAAAGTGACAGTTAACTTAGGGCTAAAATGGCTATCTTAAAGCACCAAAAAGCCTTTACAGGAGATCAAATAAAACATATAGAAAGAAAAGTAGACAGCTATAAAAGTTACCAGTTTCTTTTAGACACAGTGGTAAAATGAAACAAAAAAGCTGATCGAGATCTTTGGAAGGAAGAAGCAAATGAAAGCACAGCAGTATACAATGGAGAAAACTGGAACAAAGATGCTTAACTTTAAAGAACTTCCTGTCTATATTATTCTGTATAATCACACATCTTTCTCGCCTTTATTTGTCCAATTATATAAACTTACCACACTGAACAATGGCAGGAACTTCCATTGCACGTTTTCTCCTATACTGAACTGCATCCGAGGGTTTCTCAGACCATTTGTCACTTAGATATCCAAACTCATTCCAGAAGGAAACTACTCCTTTCTGACCTTAATATATATATATAAAAAAAATGTTCAACAGAAGATCATCTATAATTTACACATAAAGAATATGTACTGCAACTAAGAGACAAGAAGCTATTCAAAGGAATTCTTAGTGTTCATGCCAGTGATAGGAATAAGATGTGGCCTGAAAAAGTAACTCTGGGGACATGATTCAAATTTGGAAATTACTTCCTTGGATTAAGCTGCATCTGACCCTTTCATCCCAGTGTCTGATCCTCATATCCTTATTTACCTACTTATGCTACAAGGGCTTCACTGAGGATAAATTTCATGTTTTTACTACAGCACAAAATAAAACAGTTTACAGCAAAATGGAGAAAAACTGCCCTTGTTGAAATCATCTTTTGAACTCCATTTCGACCTGCTTAAATTAACTATGAGCCAGAGAATTTAGTGAAATTATTACTCAAAACATATTTAAGAAAATGTCCATGTAAGACAAATTAAGGATAATCTATAGTTATTCAATGTATTGAAGAGATAAACAGCATTGTTTTTTAGTCTTTGTTTTTTATAAAGTCAACAAACACAGCTGTTCTTAAATATTGAAAAAATGCAAAGCACTGTAGGGAAAAAGATATTAATTTATATTAAAGATTTAACAAATAGCTTCAGTGCCCTCCGAGGTATCCCAATTTTTCATATATCAGACACCCCCAAATAAAAAACCACCATGCTTTTTGAAAGGCAGGATGAAGAAGAAGAAAAAAAAGATGCTTCCATGAAAATACCAGTAAATATTTTAACAGGGAAACCCCAGGCAGCCATGGTAGGGAGGGAGAGGGGGGAAGGAAAGCCCTGCGGCTGTTCAGTTTTAGCAAGTTTTATCATCTCTCGGTAAATACTACATCCATGAACAGGGCCACTGGTTTTTGTAAATGGTGGCATTTCTTTCGAATGGCTTCTGGATAGGAAAAACCCAGCATAAATTCTGGTGCTGCATAGAAGGAAAGGTCAGCAAAAGGCTCCTCACAACCAAGAAGACTGACACAGCCAAGCTCTTCCAACTTCCCCATCTCTTTTCTAACAGTCAAATCTAAATCTCCCAGAAAGCTGTTGCTGAGTGTCACAAACATATCTATGGGGCACCCCTGAAGCCCTGAGTTTTCCCCTCTCCCAAAGAACAGGCCAAAGTCTGCCCTGGGAAAACTCCTTATCTCCATAAACCTGAGCTCCACTGCCCCTGTACGAGACCTCACAGCTTAAGCAAACAAAACTCTGTTGGTTGTAAGTGGCTTCCTTTTGGGTTGAGAGAGAATGTTTAGGACCCTCTTTCCAGAGAATGGGTTTGCCTAGAGCATCATTCGCCCAGAGATCTCTCTTTACCACAGGTAATCGATAAGAAGCCAAAACAATGAAAGGATCTGTTATACAGGAGAAAAGAATTATAAAAGAAAAACTGACCCTAAGTTTGAAAAAAGAACAGTAAGAGTCTTACCTTCTCATCTGGCTACCACATAGCCCACTGCAAGTTCTGCCAGTATTTCCATGGATCAGTCTTTCTCCTGATCCTGCCAGTCCCTCCACTGGAGACCTGGACTCCTCCAAAGCCTGAGAAAATCTGAAGGCCTTGGCTACCTTGCAGACTGCTCTTAAAATTCCTCTAAGCCATCCCCTACATTTACAAATATCTGTGCCATGGCTTTATCTATAGGAAACTACAATGATTAGAGAGGCATGGCAATGATAAAATAAGTATTGCCAACAACTGCAAAAAAAATAAATCACCAGTGGCCATACTCAATGTACTGTTATGGAACTATAGCCCCCCCCGACCTTGAGCCAGCTAGTCGAGCTCCTGACACTGTTCTCCATGATTATTTTTATAAACCCTCCCCCCTCAGTGCTAGGTAACTAATGATTCTTTCCTATGTAAAGAACAACGGATTCAAATATAAATAGGGAATTTATGCAATAGGGAGCCAAGGGAAATGGAGGTCTAAAATACAACAATAGGATTTGTTTTATGATGCTTCCTTTGCTCATGAAGCCCGTGTTGCCATGAAGCCAGTTTAGCTCATGAAAGACAACGAAGCCACAATATTATCTGAATGAAACATGGAGGGTGTGTGCAAGTGGAGGAATCACTGAAGTCAGTGGCCTCTACTTAGTTTTATAGTTTGACAATGCCTAACTCCTACAGACAAATACTTTTCTTTCCTGGCCAGCCTGTCCAGGTGCTCCACGCAACTCCTGATTTGATGCAATCCTTCTAATCGTTCTAATTTATCTGGGAAACAAACAAACATGCAAACAAACAGAACCCATCATAAAATATCCAATCTTCATTTTGTCCTAAGTCAGCCTTCTGCCTCTTCCATGTATCCTTATCATTTCTCCTGGCACCAAATCATGTCATTTTATCTGCCTGCATTTTGTCAAGTGCTATGCAGGTCTGTTTTACTCATCAATATTAAAAAGGATTCATCAAGATCAACAAAAAGCTATTCCTCAGGCCCCGAGAAGAAATGAGAGACATCCTTATCCTTGCTGCTTGAATAATGCAGAAAAATGTTGTTTTAGGGGCTGGAAACATAAGTTATTCTAAGAGTGATAAACAATGGTAAACAACTCTATTTTTAGATTAAAGCTAACTGGAAACAGTGTGTCAGGATAGTTTATAATGCACGGCAAATATACAATGCTGTAGGAAATCCTAGTCACTTTGTACCAAACTCCCATAATTTTTCTTTTTTTTTTTTTAATTTTAAAATACATTCCCTCCCTTCCCCAACTATTTTTTTTCTCTCCCTCTCTATTCCCTATAAATAAGTATGAGTAAGACAAGACATAGGATAAGCTTTAGCATTTTTGTAGCAATTTTTTTTTTCTCTCTCCTCCTTTGAGCCACTGTTTTATATTGCATAATTATTATGTTTATATTGATTTTTACTGTTTTATAGTACTGTTTTAATAATTTTTACTGATACTATATAGACGATTTAGGCCTACATATTCATCAGACGCACAGGTGCAAGCCCCTCATGCCCCCATATCTCAAAGCCCCCCAGGAACTGTGGGGCATCCCACTGACCCCCAGCACAGCTGGAGGCAAGTGGGGCCTGTAGTGGGAGAGGGCTAGCAGAGTTCAGCTGCGGGGAAGCAGCTGAGAGGAGATGGGGAGGGTCTCGCCCTGCCCTGGCTACTACTTGGCCCAGCCCTGCAGGAAGCCACGCAACTGGAGCCTCGCAAACAGGACGCACAAACAGGTGTGCTTCTGGGCTTGGTGTGCAATTTCAGCATGGGAATTTGCACAGAAGAGTGAGCAGGAGGGCCTGAGGCCCTACCAGTGAGCCCTAGGGAAGGTAGTCCCATCAGTAGCCGGACTCCCAGTGGCACAACGTGGGTAAGTGCATGCCACACCCCTCAGGTCCCTTCAGGACCTGCGACCTCCCCCTCTGGCACCTCCGAGGCCTCCACCCAGATGGAACCATGCACATGGCGCCTCTGGCTCTCAGCTGCGGGGGCTGCCTGGCACGTTTCCAGGCATGTGGGACCAGAAGCATGGCCACCTTCCCTTGTGAGGTTTGCTCCACTTTGGAGTCCCTGGGACACCAGATAGGGGAACTCCAAGCCACAGTCCAGAGGCTATGTGCCATCAGGGATGGTGAGCAGGAGATAAACTCCTACTGCCAGACCCTTCACCCCCCAGAGGCAGAGGGTAGACCAAGGTCACCTTCCAGGACAAGGGAGGACTCAGGGATCTCCCACACTGACTAGCCTGAGGCTTGGACCAAGGTAGTCAGCAGCCGCAAGGCCTGCTGCACTAAGGTCCCCACCGCTCTGGAGCTTTGCAACAGGTATGAACCTCTTGCAGTCCCAGTAGAGCTTGCAGAGTTGCTAGCTCCTGCAGGCAATGCAGGCTCATCCTCAGCTACTGTCCCTGCTCTCCCTAAGACAGCTTGTAGAGTGGTTGTTGTGGGAGACTCCCTCCTGAGGGGGACTGAGGGTGCAATCTGCTGCCCTGGCCCCTTATCCTGGGATGTCTGCTGCTTTCCGGGAGCCCGTATCCAGGACATGGCTGAGAACATCCCAAAGTTCATCCAGCCTGCTGACCACTACCTTATGCTCCTTACCCATGTGGGCATGAATGACATGGCTCAGAGCAATCCCAGCTGGGTCATGAGGTGCTACAGGGCTCTGGGAGCAGGGCTTAAGGGATTGGGGGCACAGGTGGTGCCTTCCTTGATCCTCCCAGTTTTGGGCTATAGACTGAGGAGGGAGAGGCTTTCACAATCACAGTCCGCTCTTTGGAAGGGACAGCCTCTACCTCACTGCACTGGGGAGGAGGCTCTTCTCAGCTAGACTGGCTGACCTGCTCCACCAGGCAACTACTGCATAACCAGTTAGGGCAGGTTAGCGCACCTAAGGGAATCCACACCTACCTCAGGACTGGAATAGTGTCCACCTGGGAGTGCAAGGAAGCTAGGGCTTCCAGTGGGACACTTACATGTCTATATACCAATGTGAGGAGCTTGGGGAACAAACAGGAGGAACTGGTCTTCCTGCTAAGCAAGAATGACTACAATCTCATAGGGATAACAGAGACCTGGTATGACTCTACCTATGACTGGGACACAGGTATAGATGGTTATACCCTGTACAGGAGAGATTGTGCAGATAAAAGGGGTGGGGGTGTAGTTCTCTATGTCAAGGAAAGCTACACGTCCCTGCAAAATGACTTTAGCACCCAGGGAGGACAACTGGAGTTCCTCAGCAATGTAGAAGTCCTCGACTTTAGGAAAGCTGACTTTTGACAAGCCCAGGAGGCTCATGGTCAAGGCCCTAAGGGACCATGACTTGACAGGAAGAGGAGTCCAAGAGGAGTGGTTGCTCCTCAAGGGAGTTATCTGGACAGTGCAAAAGTTGTCCATCCCCTCTTGGTGCTCAGCAGGAGTACCTGAAGACTGGAAGAAGGCCAGTGTGGTACCCATCTTCAAGAAAGGGCGGAAAGTAGATCCCAGGAATTACAGGCCAATCAGCTTGATCTCAATTCCTGGTAAGATTCTCAAAAATATTATGAAGGAGACCCTTCTCAAAAAGCTAGCAGATGGCAACATCCTGAGGGACAGCCAGCACGGGTTTGTTGTGGGTAGGTCTTGCCTGACCAATCTCATTTCCTTCACTGACCAGGTGATATATCACCTGGACAAGGGAGTAGAGATTGATGTCATATATCTGGACTTTAAAAAAAGCCTTTGATCTGGTGTCCCATGATCTCCACATGGAAAAACTGGCCAAATGTGAGCTTGGCTACACCACAGTCTGATGGCTGGGAAATTGTCTCCGAGGTCAGATCCAGAGAATAGTAGTTGATGGATGTGAATCATTATGGCACTCTGTGACCAGTGGTATCCCCCAAGGCTCTGTCCTTGGACCAGCTCTCTTAAATGTCTTTATCAACGATGTGGACACTGCTGTCAGAAGCGCAATGGCCAAGTTTGCTGATGACACTAAACTTTGGGGTATAGCATCCACACCTGAGGACAGGCTAGTGATCCAGGCTAACTTGAATAAGCTTTGTAAGTGGGTGGATATAAACCTGATGACATTCAACACTGAAAAATGCAAGGTACTCCACCTTGGGGGAAAAAAACCCACAGCACGCTTATAGACTTGGCTCATAATGTCTTTGAAATCTATGAAAAAAAAAATTTAAGTTAGCATAAGTCATGTCAAGTTTCCATTTTGTCTGTCAAACCTCTGGACAACACCTTGCTAGAGAAGACCTTGACTGGCCATTGAGGATCATCTTACAGTCCAGGATAGGTAGCTATCACCCACCTTCCTTCCCCAAGCAAAGGATCTGGATTTTGTCCCTACACACCTTGACTTCAATCCCTCCACCAAAACTTTTTCTCTCCTGCTACCATTGTGTGGGTGTGTATGACTGCTTGTGTGCGTAGGAACCAATAACTTCATAGGGCTGTGTCATGTGTTGTCTGTTTAATAAACCTGTTATTTTGAAACCTGGAATTGGGTTTTTATCTTTTTGACCTCCCGACCCTACTCCTTGATTTCCCAGATATCTCCCAGCTTTCTGCCTCTCTGTTTCCTAGCTGTCTCCTCCTTGCCACCAGGGTTTTTCTCCTTGCTTTCACCCTGGCACTAGATGACCCTGAGTAACCCCAGGGAAAATTAACCCTAAGTAACCATAGCTTCCCCTCTAGTCTGCGGTTCTTATCCTGGCCCCAGCAACTTTCATTCCTGGCACTTTCGCTCTCTTATTTTTCCCTGCTCTCATCTTAACCCTCATCCATCCCCCTCCTTACCCTCCTTCTGGAAATCTTTGACCCTTGATTCCCCCTCGCATAGTCACCAAGCACCTTAAGTACCCCAAGTATGCACATACACACCATACCACCAAAGTTAGGGACTCACCTGTGTATGTGTAGGTGGGTGGTATGTATGAAGTGGCAAATATATATGCATACATACACACATATATATATGTCATTGTGTGCATGATATATTAATTAGTGATCTGTGTATGTGTATTGAGTGTGTAGGTAGCGACAACTGATTTTTGTCTAATTTTTGGTTTGTATGGTGTGTATGTGCTTGAACTGGTGATAGATATGCATGTGCTTACACTGGTAATCTTGGATGTGCATCTGCCCGAGTTGGTAGTGTGTGTATGCACCGTGTGTGTGCGCGCCTAATTGATTTTTGTGTGTGTATATGTGCAATTGTCTCATACCCTCCCGTCTAACAGCGCAATTTTGAGATACTGAGTTGGCCTGGCCTTACAGGACAACAACTTGATCCCAGCCATGCAGGACCCAAATGATTTATTTCAGTTTGCTCCTACATACCTTCAAAACAATAAGTGAGGAATGAAGCAACTATTCATTTTTTGATTTTATGAGCACTCTATTCCTTTTTTATCATTAGATATTGACTACCTCTGTGCAAATGAATTATTTTTCTTCTTCAAGGCAGGGTGATACCAGCAGTTGAAACATGTATGAAAAAGGAGGGGCATGGAATGAGGCTACACTTGTCCCAAAGGACCCAGGAAAGTGGGCACCTGAGACCACATTCATATTTTCAGTGAAGGGCAGAATCTGAACCTTTTGACAGGGGTATTCTCTCTCTATAACCTATGCGTGCATTCTGTCTCCAATACTATAGTAGAATCCCCTTTAACGTTTCAGCAAAAGGCAAAGGATGTCTGCTTTTTCAGAACATACAAGTGGCCCACATCACTTGATCTGTCTGATATTACTTTTAAATGTTTCTAGTAAAACAGCGCACAGTTAGAAAGATGGTGACCTGAGGCAAGGCACTGTCTGATCATGAAAATCATGGATGGTTATGTGACAGCTGAACGCCCTATAAATGGTGACAGAGGGTGAAGGAAATTTGGGGTTGGAAGAGAGTGTGGCCATCTGAAGCAAGACACCTCAAGTTGTGAAACATTTCTTCACTAGAAGAAAATGCCCTTTTTGAAGTGACAGGTTCATGGCTAGATTTATTTTTAAGCCAGAGCTGCATTCAAGCCACAGCATAATTATTCCAAGAACTTCTGTGGATATTAAAACAAACTATGAAACCCAATCTTTTATTTATAAGAAAGTTATCAAATAATTTTTTTCATTACTTTCAAAACTGAGATATTATGCAGGAGATCAATGTTTATTCACAGTGCATATGCTTTGTAATGCACAAAAGCATTAATGAATTATGCAAAAAAAACAGATTACAGTGTTGCTTAAAATGACAATGCTTGAACTTGGGCACATCAAGAGTCACAAGGAATTTGCATATATATGTGGAAGCGGGTTGTCTAAAACTGCACAAACATAATATTTATCTTATTTTCCTCTTTCTTGAATAAGTGAACCGAAATTGTTTGTTTGATTTCACTAGTAATAAACCTTGAAGTTGATTTCCTTTGCCTTCCTCTGCTGAGTGCTGGAAAGGAGCAAATGCCAGTTACCTCAACGAATTTTTACAGCCCTTGTACCTTCTGCTACTAGATACCCATTTGAGCTTTCTCTGTCATGACAGCTCTGCTGTTTGTTAAGGCAGATACGCTTTCCACAAAACGAACTGGCTGACCAATGTGTAACTTCCATCAGATCCCAGGTTTAGCTTCTGAATAGCTAACACACATTTTTATGGCCCTTCCTCTCAAGAGATGTCGGAACACTTGACAACCTTTGCTTATGGATATACTCCCAGAGGCAGAGGTGAATGCATCAGAATAACTTGTTTACCTTTTCCCCCTCTATGTAAAAATTGTTTTTAGGATTGCCACTGCAACAGTTATTAGCCCATATCTGTTCCCTGGGGTAACTTTCATTATCAAACTTACAGTTTTCCCCACTTCTAACTTAGCTGGTGTATTTGGTGAACTAACTGACAACTGGGTGTGTGTGTGTGTGTACACACACACACAAACATGTATATATGCATGTGTGTGTTCATGTATGCACACAAACACACACAAGAATTAACCCATAAAGACTTACTTATTCCTGTGTCCTTCCAGTACTGGAGCAGACAGTGCCCCATGGCTCTAAGCAAGCGGTTATATTCTCTAACATTAACAAAAGCCTGCTTATTGTGTGTGGGCTCCATGGCTTCCAAGGGCATGTTGACCATCCCTACTGCACCAGCACCAAAACTAAAGGAAAAAAATTGAAGTGTTTTAAATATAATGAAAAAGATAACAATTTTCATTGCAGTTACCCAATAAACACTTTGGAAGTAGGAAGATATTATTAATGGAAAACTGTGGGTGTAAAATCTTGCCTGACTAGTCACAGATAAAATGATCATTATATTACTTCCTTTCAAATGAGTGCAGGATATACATCTCAGAAGTACTAGATTTTAAAATGCAAAGACTGATGACAAGGGAAAGAAATGGGATGGCAGAGTATAAAAAAGAGGAGTGCTTATGTACCAGTAAACACTCAGAGAAATGATCAGAAACTCCGAGTTGCAATAACAAAGTAAAAAAGAGTGTGTTGCTATAAAGATTATTCTGAGAACTGCAGAACCACATGCAGAAAAATTTATTCCTCCTTTAATAAAGGCACTTAACTCTTCAGAATACTAATAATCTCCATCCTGGACATTCTTTGAAAGGAAATAATCACTCTGGGTGTGGGATCTGGGTTTTAAAACTTCCTTTGACATTCAGAATATCTAAAACTTTATTTCAAGTATGCAGTTTTAAAGCTGGCTCCTTAAAAATATAAAATGTAAACATACCAAGAGTCCGGTTTTAGTTGAGGTCCCACCTTTTCATACATTTTGATCAACCGACTGTTGTTATAGATAAGCATTCCGTCTTGACTTCTGTTCCCTATGTTTATACCAAATATTAAATAGAGCTTCTTTGGCTTTGTCAGTTCTCTAAGATGGGGAAATAAGCAGGCAGTTACTTTTATAGGCTTTGTCTTGTTTGTTTTTAAGTGTTTGCCAAATGCAAAGTAACGGCTACTGTTACCAGATTAGCACCTACAGGTTCAACAGTTTAATTTATCAAGAATTATACATGATAAAAAGTTGCAATCAATCACAAAAAAATTTAAATATTTAAAGGTTGGCATGACCCTTAGATGCTGAAGTGAAGTCAGAATACTGCTGAGGGTGAATGTAATCTGCCTTTAATGCTTCCTTGACATTCACCACCTAGTCGCTGGAGGGAGGAGGGGGATTTCCTGTTTAGAATTAAACAAGCCATTTAATCACCTGCAACTGAGACAGGCTGATCTAATATGCTGCAAAGAAAGCACTGCTTACTCAGCTCCAAATTAAGACTAGAGCCATTGCTATGAAAACATTAATGCTGATCACTAAAAACAGCCCAGTGTATTTTTCACTACATTTGAAAAGTATTTACCAAGTTACTTGATTTTGTTTCCTAAATATTTTTTCAAATTACTTTATTAAAATCATTGTCAACAGCTTTTCACACCACAAGCAAATAAAAAGGGCAATTTCTTCCTTGTGAAATTTTATTTACATATTTGCAGGCTGCAATATCCACCGTCTCTTGCAGATGAAAGGATGCCAATTGTTTGTGTCTATATTCTTCACGTTTCCTTTCTCCAGATATTGGAGAAATTCTGTTTGGTTTCTGAACTTTCTAGAGGGAGATTAGTGACCCTCAGTATGAACAAGCAGAATAAACTAACGTAAAGCATATTTTTGGAAACAGCATTGGGAGTGGAAATTTTGAACGCAGCTCTGAGAACTACTACGTGATCATTAACTGCTCACCACTACTTGTAAACTACAGTGCTCATCATGATCAGAAGACAATCTTTCTACGTTTAAAGGGCTACAAGAAGCCCATATACAGCCATGTACTTACAAATTTCAAGGAGCAAAGGGATGCCTCCTTTGAAGCAAGGCTTCACATAAGCCAGACAGTGTATATTGTTACCCAAGTAGCCTCGCTCTGTCAGGGATTTCAAAACCTAAAATTGTTACTTTCAGACCAGCTATTAAGTATTAGTAATACTCATTTCATCTGTTGGATAGGAAGAAAAATAAAACAAGCATTTAGATAAATTAAAGAAGAAAATTCTCTTCTGCAAGATTTAACCAAATTCAAATGCCAAGAAAATGATACTCCACAGGATTGGTTAAAAAAATTTCAGAAAAGAATAAAATAGTGAAAGACTTGCAATAATTTAGAAGCACCATGAAAAAAGAAAGAGTAGCTACAACTTAAGAAAGCACTATGCAAGAATTGGCCTATAGATCATGTCTGGATTCACAACAGAGTTAAAACACTCATCCTAAAATTCTGCTTAAATATGTTCATATCTTGCCTTTGTTTCACTTCAAGCTTCTCATGCGTTCTTTTTGCACTTTCTAGAGCATCCTGTAACGCAAGACGAGCAGGCTTTTCCATTCGGGGGAAGAAGGAGGAAAAGGTTACTTTTCATTCATGTAATGTCCCAAGTATAAAATTAATTTGTTTTTGAAAAGTCAAATATGGCCTTCCAGTGGTTGCAAGCCTTCCAATGGGTGCAAGCCTTAACTTGAGCAACTCAGAGGCAAATCATAAAATGTCACTGTGGAGGCACAAAACTGAAGGACCAATTAAAGGAATATTTTTACATTCTTTAACGAGTATCGTGAGTGCAAACATAAGGCATTATTATTGCTTTTGAAGTTAATGGAGAGTATCTTAAAACATTTTCTTGGAGGAGGAACTGAAGTTGATTCTAATACAACTAGGCATTATATCCTTTTAAAATTCCTCATTGTCAGTAGATAGGTACTTAACAGAAAAACAGTACTGTTGAATTCTTTTGCTGTTTAGTATTACTACTAGGCTACATTTCAGAGGGCTTTCATTAAGGGTGTTCCTAGCCTATATTTTTGAACAATGACATTAAAAGGAAGCCACCCTGGTTGATTTTCCACACTAATACCTCCAGTCCAACAAAATGCAGGTTGCTATGGAGCACCAGCTATAAAAAGCAACGTTTCTGAAACCGTTACGCAAATGCTGTCTTTGCTACAGTACCTCATTGTCTTCATGCAAAAAGGATTCTTCCAGATGTTTTAATTGACACTTGGCTTCTTTTACAGCTTGTTCAGCTAGAAAGCATACGCAAAAAAAAAAAAAAGCTTAAAGTAAGGCTTAGAGATGTTATAGATACTTGCTTCAAAAGAAAGAAAAAATTAACCTTATTCAGTATTCAGTGAATTACATAGTAAGTTGTAACTATCAAAAGCAAAGATTCTTAACAAGGGTGCTTCAGCACCTGGGGATGCCTTGAGACAGGGCAAACATAATTCACAAGATAAATCCAGATATTTCTAATACAAATTCAATCCAATATGTATTTAACGACAGTGTTAAAACATGTTGCAGTCTTCTGAGTTCTCTGTAACAGAAGAACTGCTCTGTTCTTCAGTAGCCAAAAAATAGGTGAAGACTAAGAGCTGGCATTTTCTGAGGGGTACCTCAAGTATAACAGGGATGCCTTGAGTGCACAAGGGTTGAGAACCACCGATCTAAGGTGAAAGGTTGCACATTCTGAAGTTGTGAAGAACTGAGCATTATTTGTCTACTGAAATCCAGGAGACCAAAAAAGCACTTATTCAATGACTCCTGAATGCCATAAAGAATTAGCGCTTTTTGTAATTTACTTGGGGACTAACATAGCAAACCAGTGCTAAGTCTACAGAAGATTTGGGATGTAGGTCTTGGGACACGTCAATCATCTTCTAAGCAGGAGAAATTCTATAAATGTACACTGAACTCCTAATTTTAGTCATACTTCATAAACAGGCAATAACCAAAATGTTTAAAGCACACTTATTGGACTTTAGTATTGGGTTGCATTTTCATTCACTCGTTTTCCTATACAACCACTGTCCAGTTGGAACATGATGATTCAATGATTTGAACTGCAGAAAGCAGATGAAGAAAACGAGGCAAGAAAGAAGGCTAGCGCCAGCCCATCTGGCTACCTGCCAGCTGGCAATAAACCTGGGCTTCCACACTCTGCAGCTACCTCAGTAGCTGTCTCCCAGGCCAAAATATGCAAGCAGCCCAGAGAACAGGTCAAAAAAACCCCTTCCTTTGTTGGTCCTTTCAGAATAGATTCATTTTTACAAGGTTTGGAAAGAATCTTTTTCAAAATTGTTTATGGAAGAAAAATCCCCTTTTCCAGGCTGCTCTGACAATTCCTGGGTGTGTTTCCATAAAAGCTGAGAGCCCCTTCAGAAGGACCAAATGGTAAAACTAAGATCTACACTTGTGCATGTATCTTCTGGTGGTCTCCACACATAAAGAAGAAAAGATGCATGTCAACCAACCCTAATTTTAGACCCTGACAGTTGGCCCTACATCACCCTCTCCTTGCTCACCTCCTGATTATCTATTCTAAGAACTATCTTCCACACACACTGGCAAGATGCCTCTTCAGCATCTTTATCTTCTTTAATTAAAGCTCCATAGTCAATCTGCTAAGGCAATTCATATTCCCACCCCTTTGGTATAGAATATAACAGCAGTGGCGGGGGTGCTGAGAGCTTAGCTAAGGGTTATAAGCTTTTCAAAAGTATGAAGTGCTACAAAACTGTTACTGCTTTTTATTTACAAATAAAACTGAATATTAGCCTAGCTAAATGAGAAGTCTTTAAGTAAAAGGCAACGTAATAAATAATGGCACAGTAAATAGGGGAACTTAGAATATTACATACCAATTTTCAGATCCTTTTTTGCCTTTTCTATTTCATTCTGTGCAATAGCTTTAAAGGAGGATGTGAAGTATGGATACATCCTATTAAGAAAGAAAAGCAACATCAGTATTAGCTGAATTTTCAAAGAATGCTCTTTAAAAATATGTGCAGGTGGCCACAGCAAGAATAAATATTGCAACACACAAACTATGTAATATGCTACCATCACTTTGATTCATTTACCTTTTCTAAGATTAATATTACCTTGACTGTAATAAGTAGTCACTCCCAATATGTTAACAAAGCCTTCACAAATTGTTGAAGGATTGCCACAAAAGCCATGTAGAACCTAACTTCTTTTCACCTTTGAAATATGTTTAAAGGAAAGGCTGATGCTCTCTTGCCATTGACAGCATTGAAGAAAGGACTTTATACAGTCATCCTCCAGGCTACCTAGATTGAATGTGTTTATACATATTAACATAACTATACCAGAACTATTGGCTGCCCAGGTGCCCATACAAATAGATCAATTCAAATGAACTAAACTACCCAATGGATTAAGAGCTGTTGGATTTGACATTACTGGGTTAATATTTTCTATAAAAGGAAACTTGTCATTTCAGGGAACGAGTATTCCACACGTGAAAAAAAAGGAGAGCTTTTATAACAGCAGACTAACAAAGTCTGTTACTCTAAACGCACCTCTTCCTTCTTGAATGCTTCATCTTAAACTCAGTGAAAGAATTTTAATAGTTCTTTAATTTGCCAAAGAAAGGGCTATAACTAAAACAGACAAATTAAAAAATGTAGTTTCAGACAAATCTCTTATGACAGACACAGGCATTGCACTTGTACCAGTATAAGTGATCACAAACAGGTTTATACCTGTAACAGAACAGAAGTTAGCACACATAAACTGTTTAAAAATGGTGGAACCTAGTTTAAGATTTGCCCCCATCCCCAAAAGGCGAATGTGTCCTCTCACTACTGATACGTGTTCTTTCACTACCACTCTAAACTATGACACTTACAGAAAACTGCATAACTAAGGTCAATTCTGCCTCAGGTTTTCTGAATGTCTGTACCTAGCCTTAATGTTTAAGTGCCTTGCAATCCTTTTGATTTCAGTCAAACTGCTCAAGGGAGGACAGGTGTCAGTTAGATAAAATAGGATAAGAACTATTCTGCATTTAAGAAAAAAATAGCAAGTCTGTCATCTTTTAATATTAATTTTGATAGACTACTATTACTTTAATGGGAGGTTTTTCTTTCTGTTTGTTTGAGATGATACTGAAATGAGAAAGCACTGACATTAAGGAATGATTTAAAATGATGGGACAATACTCAAGTGATACTGCAAACACTTGATGAGAGAATATCATTATTATGTTCGTTTTAATTACTGATGAATTTTTCTGAGGATCTGTGAAAATGACCAGAGATGTCTTTTTATGTATTAATGCTCTGTTATTTAAAAAGAATAAATAGATGGTGTGATGTGTAAGCCATCTATGAACTTGAAAACTAGCAATTGTCACTGGATTTGTTAGACTTCTGAGCTAGAAAAACAAGTAGTGAGTAGGTTT
Source organism: Caiman crocodilus (assembly GCA_030014935.1). Taxonomy (NCBI): domain Eukaryota; kingdom Metazoa; phylum Chordata; order Crocodylia; family Alligatoridae; genus Caiman; species Caiman crocodilus. The sequence continues at coordinate 4,063,193 of JAGPOW010003316.1, read as the reverse complement.
TCTGAATTCCTCATTATCCTGAAGAATCTGGACCAAACTGCATGATACAAATTTAGCCATACAATTAAAACAAATAAAAATAACTCTATTTCATTTGAACATCTCTCCCAAATCCCAAATTTGAGGTTAATATGTGATTTATGATCTAGCATGTACTTGAGGGCAATCATCCAAGTGGTACACCTACGCTTTTAAAGTTACTTCGTTAGGTTTTTTTTCTGTTTCTGACCAAAAAACTTGAGACTCCTTTGGTAACGTCATGCACTGAAAATACAAAAGTGCTAGAATCCTTTGTATGGATAACTAACTTATGGATAAGTTAGTTAAAGACATTAGCTCTTGAACAAGGGACATTTTTAGACAGATGTTGTGGCTCCACCTATTGAGCTTTGGAGGAAGAATCACAGGGGGTGCAATTAGTCCCCATAACACATTTCTTAATGAAAATGTGTGAGGGATGTTAGGAAAAGGAGGATAGAAATTACTCAAATGTATTTGTCTTGTCAAATTTCTTTCACACTAAATTAATAAATGGAAGTAAGAAGAGACTCCTACACAAGAACCTTCAGAACTACTGTCAAATGTACCAACCTGCATACATTCTAGGTGGCAGCCATACTAGCTGTACCTAAAGAGACAACCTGTTGTGGAACAACCCAAAGAAGTTATGAAATAAATGCAGATACACTTCTGGTAGGATGACCAACAAAGGCTGTCAACTGGCCTGTGAGCTGATTTTGCCTGTGTACAAACTTCAATTTTGGATGCTGCAGTTGTGGTGGTTTTGGTGATGGAACAAGAGTTTCATCTTTTCAAAGTCTTATATAAAACTGGCACTTTATAAACCTTTGCAGCATTGTGCACACAACAAAGGGGAAAAAGGTTGGTTAACTAAATTTCACTAAAAGCTTAAAGAATATTTTGGAGATAAAGGCAAGCACTCTTTTATAGGAAAGCAAATATGTAGCCAGGAGTACAAGAAGAATTCCTTACTAATGCTATCAGAGTAGACATGAACAATAAAGTACTAATTCCTAGCTGCTACTCATAGGCATGCACCTCTTCAGTTCAACAAACAGGTCACAGCTGTACGTTTTAGTTACTCCTAGAACTTTAAAGTGAATATGTTTTCAAGTGAATACTTCCTGCTCATCTGGACTGTGGAGTTAAAGAGTTATTTACAGCTTGGAAATACTCTATCAAGGCGCACGAGAGGGGCTATGGCTTTTACTGTAATATTTGTTTTAAATGTAGTCATGTTGTTATAATGTGTGCAACAGTTTACCAATAAAGCAACACATGGAAAGAAGGGCTAATAGGGTCTGTGATTGTAACTGATCTGCCTAAGTTCAGGACAAGACTAGAGGGATCCTCAGCATCAACAGGACTTGAACAGTCGTGTTGATGCTTAAGATGGACTTGGTACTCGTCATTTGAAGGTGACACCCTGGGGGCCTCAGAGAGAGAGAGAGAGACTAAGATAAAGCACTAAAATGGATCAGTGGTGATGCACGTGCACCCCCTGAGAGTGCTGGTGCACCCCCTGACCAGCCACACTCGCTGCTTAGGTGATAGGCAGGAGGGGCAGGCAGGAGCACCTGTTCCTCCCCTGCAAGCACGAGCCATTCTCTGCAGCTGCTCCCAGAAGTGGCCACAACCACTCCCAGAAGCAGCTGCAGCAATTGGCCACCATGGGATTGGCTGCGGGGGTACCCCAGGCAGCACTGGCCGTGGGAGGAACCCCCTCACTGGTCAGCAGGATAGGCCATGGGGAACCTCCCCCCTGGCTGGTGGGACTAGCTGCAGGAGGGGCACATGCCCCCCCCGACTAAGGCGGCACCAGTTGCCCATGCAATGGATGGAACACTAAAGAAACAAGGTGGCAACTGAAACCAGGGGATAATCCCAAAAAGGAGACCAGGTGAAGCCTTTGGAGCTTGGGAGTGAGGCAGAGGGGAAGAGACAATAACTGAACTAACTATGGGATGCACAGGGCTATGCCAGCTGGACTAAGGTCAGTGGGATTACTTAACCCTTTGGAAGGGATGGGGTCTTCTTGTTCTGTGGCTTCTGCCCTAATGAATGCCTTTATAAAAGACAGACTATCTGCTTTGCTGCTTGGAATTTCACATTGCACATATTTTCCCCAAACAAAAGATAAAGCCCCTTTTTCAGGAGCTGAACTGGAACTTAAGTGCTTCAGTCAGGGCCACAGACATTTAGGAAGTGTCAGGACCTGAAAGGTCAAAGTATCAGAGTAAGAACAAACCAGGGTTCCCCCTGCATCCCACCTCTAAAAACTATGCTTGGGTTAACCTCAGGAAGCATTCACAGAGACTAGACAAAGATGCAGCCACCCTGAGCAAGCAATCCATTTTGGGGGCCTTTGTAACTTGCTACGAAGTGCTAAGAGCAATATTTTGTTCAGACCACCAAAGTAGGAAAATGTCAATACAAATATTAACATTGGCTCCTTAATACCACAGGGGAGGTTCTAAGCAGTCAATAAAAGCTGTTTGTGATGTGGTCTTTTTTGTTTTTGTCTTTTAATCGGCCCTTTGTGAGGGCACAGAAAACATCTTCTCTGTCCTGTCAGATTGTTGGGAAGCGGACAAAAAGTCATGGAGCAAAATGGACTGTGCTACAAAGGCTACAGAGCACAAGCAGATTCAAAATGTAATTCTGAGCACAAATGGTGCAACAGCTTCTGCCCAACGAGCCAAACAGAACAGATGCAACACCCTTCATGTCTGTGTTTGGGGAATGGAGGCCAATGGCAAATGCACCATGAGACCCTGTAACACCTTCCTTAGGAGAACTGTGGGTCCATCCTGCCGGGTGACTTCTGCCTTAGTTTTTTCCACCCATAGCACAGAGACTTAATGTTTTGCTCTGCTCTAAGTGGGCAACTGGCTTGAGGCTACAACTGACTCCTACGGTGCTTCCTGTTCACGTTAAAGGCTCCATTTGCCAATCTGTTTGGTCACTCCACCCCCCACCTTTATTCCTAGCTACTGAAAATGGGTCTGGGGTAGGGTTACTATGTTTCCAGGTCCAAAAAAAAGGAAATGTCATGGGGGGGAGGGGGAAACAGGGGCGGTGACATGCCAGTGCCCTGCCCCTTCTCTTGCCCCTCACTACCAAGCCATAGCCCCCGCAGCCCTGCTGCTGCCCCTCAGTCCTGACCCACTGACCCCAGCTGTGCCAGTGCCCCTCACTCCCAAACTGCAGTACTATTTCCCCAAAGCCATGATGGTGCCCCTCACTCTTGACCTGCAGCCCCCTCCCTGCCAGCGCCCCTCATTCCTGCCCCACAGCCCCTGGCTCTGTCAGTGTCCTCCACTCCCAACGTAGTCCTTTGCTCTCCCCGCCCCCCGGTGCCCCCCACTCCCAAGCCACAGCCTCTGCAGCGCAGCTGGTGCCCCCCACAACCCTACCAAGACGGAGTTTAGAGGGCTCAAAAAGAGGACATGCCTGGGGAAACCCGGATGTATGGTAACCCTAGTCTGGCGCCAACATACAAGATATTAGACTCAGGACTGGCTACAGTTATTCAAACCCCTTTCTTTTGTCTTTCAATTTAGCTCAGCTCTTTAAAAATGATTTGGAGAGAGAAACTAGTTACAGGCCATCGGGACTCCATTTTTTGAGCCTTGTGGCTGAAAGCTGGAGCTATTAGAATAGAATAAATCTGCCAGGATTCCTTATAACATCAACTTCTCAATTTGTCACAAAATGTTACAATGTGACAGCACATTATAAGGACTGAAAGGATTCTGATTTCACCACAAAAAACCCCAGCAAGAGCAGATACAATGTGTTAACAAAGGAAACTGACAGTTTGTACTTAAAATAGAACAAAGTCACAGAAGAGTCCATTAAAAATAACTGAGAAACAAGATAATGGGCTCAATATTCAAAAGTGCTCAGATAAAGAGAGCTATGGAAATTGAGTGAGCATAATAAAGATAAAAAAAAATTCAGAAACTGGAAGTAACTGAGAAAAAGTAGATATTTCCACTGACAGCACACAATTTCTACAACAATGGGTATATTCACAATACCTACCTCCAGAGAGAACAATATTTTGGAATCTCCAAAACTGATTTTAATACTTACTTTACAGATGATAAGACTTCAGCACAGTTCCAAGAGCATGAACATTTAAGTTGCAGAAACCTTCAGTCAATGTGGTACATATTGAGATATTCCAACACCCCCTGTCCAGAGTACCTCCTTTTCTGAATACTGTAAAATATGGTTGACTGGGGGTGGGGGTGCATTTATAGCAATAAGAGTTTGATTAGGCAAACAATGGCATCTGCTGCTAAAAGCTGACATTCACCTTGCAGGTTAGTGGTCTTATATTCTAGAATAACTTTCAAACCACAGTGGTATCCAGTGTACACGAATACATTCCCCAAAATAAGTCCTTCATACAACCATTAACAGACAACTGCCTTGTAGGTGGCACCAAAACAACCTACAGCAACAGTTTACAATATGGAGTAAACAACTCCACTGTGTTTCACATCAACTTGTTTCCCACTATTCCCCCTTAATAATTTGCTCTATGCTTCTCCCAAGTCATTCAAGTTCTAATCCCTATTGTATTCTTCTCCGACTCAATTTTCTGACTTTTTAGGAGATGCATCTTACCCTCTGAAATCTGCCTTTTCCAACGGTGCCTCATTCAAATCATTCCACAAACTGCTCAGCAAGTCATCAACATAAGTAGCATTCAACTCAGCTGAAAATTTTACAAGTTCCCAAGTACTTGGAAATTTAATTTATTTGATCCTAATGCTCTTTTGGGTAACTGAACTATTTTTAAGCATAGATTTTCACACTGCAGTGAGGGATTGATCCCTTCCCCTTGGCTGTAAGCTCAACAGATGAATAATGAAGAGCACAATTAGAAAGAACAGTTAAATGCTAGTTACTCTGGGAAGGGAATCATTACCTTTAATCCAAATCCTATAATAGGGACATCTTGGAAAGGTTAATTGTTGAAGGAAGGCCTTATAGTAGGCTCAACAAGGTTGTAAAGCATAACTATAGGTAAAACACAAGCTATTAGAGTGAGATGGAGTATTGGGAGAGTTAGACTAACTTCAGTGAATAAAAGCTCAAACCTACAGTCTGAGAAGCATGAACTGAAGTGCCAGCTTCAAACATTCTCTCTTTCAGGAATAGTAAGATCTCTAAATTTGACCCCAGCACTTTATTTAGCATGTGATGATACAGTGATCACAACGTAAGGAGAAACATATTCACAATTTTATTCACAATGCTATGTCCAAATTTTGCAGCTAGCTGACAGCTTCAGGTTTGTATTGTGCAGAACCAACAGAGTTCCATTAAATGGACAAAGACGACATCTAGCGATTCAAAGTCTGAAAAGGGGTGCCACAGTTGCAGTTCGATGAGCTAGTCCAGGCCCATCGATGTAACAGGAATCCACGTCTGCCGTATTCTGTCCTAATTTCATTTGCAGAAGAGCAAAGATGTCTAGGGGGATCGAAGCCAGCTGGTCTAATGGTGGGATTTGTAATGCTAATTTCTGTATTAGGGGGTGAACTGAACAACCCTTGAATTGAACACTCCTTCAGTGCTCTCTCATATTGCATCCTCTTTGTAGTTACTTATATGAGTTTCCACAGTATGCAATAAAAATGTGTTCTGAAACTGATGCTCTAGTAGGAGAACAGAAATAAATCATTTATGAAAGGCAGAGGCACATATTTTAAAGAGAGCACACACTTTCTCCTGAGGTGCTCAATTTACTGGTGAACAAATGGATTACATTTTGGTAACTGTCATGTAGGGTAGAATGTTTAAAAGCACTTTACGATAGTCAAAAAAATGCTTCATTTGGAGACCATCCCAGATTTCAGAGGGAACACAGTGAGACCAGCGCTGATCACATCAGTAAAAATCCATCCTTAGTTTAGAAACATAAACTGTCATGAAGGACCAAGACAAGAAAACTTGTTTTCAAGTTTATACATGCTGAAATTAAAGAGCCAAATAAACAAACAGGGACAGACAAAAGACTCATAGGCCAATGCAGTAGAAATCTGTCTCCATTAAGAAGATGTGGCAATATTTGCCTTTCAGCAGTGCAGATAGCTTAGGAGGACTGGAAATCACATATACCCAATAACTTGACTGATATGACATTCAAGAAAGTCCCACCCCTGTGTCTTCCTACCAGAATTACTAGGTTAAATGCAAAGTCAGCTCAAACAGCATTAGTGTGCAAAAATGTTCAAGAAGTGCTTGGGATGCCAAGCTAACTGGTGTATGCTAGTCCTGCTACTGCTTGGAAACTATAAGTCAGTGTTTAATAACATTTCATTTTAGATGTTAAAAATACAGCATGTTTTATCAAAACCTTAATATCCAGGTTGCAGTTTATAAAATATAGTATGCTTCAGTAAGGTTTTCTTTGGTTGGTTGGTTTTTGTTATCCATTTTGAAGATGACATAAGAAGTGTATTTGGTTGGTAATAGGCAGACAAGGTTCTTTGTTTGTTAATATATCTTTTACTGGATCAACAATAGAGTGGGGAGAAATTTATTATACAAGTTTCTGGACACAAACGCCTTTCCTGAGGTCTAGCTCAAATGAAGGATATTCTGCGCACCAAAGCTTGTCTAACTTATCTTCCAACTATATAGTTTGTCCAATAAAAAGTAAGACCAGAGAAATCCTGATTCTCACCTATTCCTGAACCACAATGGCTACAACACTGCTTGAACACTATACCACAGGTGACCAATCATAAAGCCCTATCCATTCTAAAATAAGCTTTTCTGGTTCACGGACGTGTATTAACAACTTTGCTAATAAGTAACCGAACGCTTCAGTTTGTACACTTTGTAGAAATCTATCCATTGACATCAGAAGGAGTTGGACTGGATCCCAAATTCGGTGACAATTTGTTCAAGGCACTTATTGAGACATAAAAAGATTTGCTTTAGAAATATCTCCTTTCAAAACCCATGGTAAAAAGTTTAGGAGTCTCTTAAAATGAGTGGTGTAAGTGACCCATATACTTTATTTTTATATACCTTGAAAGTGTTCAAAGTGAAAGCCAAAAACCTTTTTAGGTGATTATATTATGTAGCACCTTCTTTGACTTGGATCGTAGTCATACCAAGTATTTTGTCACAGACGATTACCCTTTAGCAGACCTGCCTGCCAATGTAATTTGAACTTTCTTAAATTATAAGTCACCCTGACATCAAAATCAATTTCCCACCATGACAAAAATGTTTAGGTTTTCAAGTGTATTGGTCTGCAAATTAAAAGATTTAAGAATACAATAGTAACAGAAGCCTACTCACCTGGGTCTGTAAAAGCAATAAGGCAAGTATCGAGTTTCTACCTTCTTAGCCTGAATGAATATCTTCATCCTTGGGTCAAAATACAATACAGCTGTATAGGCTCTGAGTGACCATTTTTCTGGAAGGCTGTAATATCCCAAAATTAAAAAAAAAAGTAAGAAACATTATTTTGAGGACACAGAGCATGAACTCTACTAGGTGGGGAAAATGAGATGCATAATAAACTGAGTCGACATGCTCTCACCAGAGTCATTAAACTAAAATATGATGGATCCCTACAGTGCATGCTGTTGAACACTTTTTGAAGATTTTCTCCAGATTAAGTTTGTCAGAACTTTGCCAATCAACTGCAATTTGTTCAAATACGCTAGGCTTCAGCTGACAGAGTGAACGCAATGCCGAGTGTATCTGGTTAAAAATGAGGTTCATAATGGGATGCTACTGCCAATGTACAATGAAAATCTAGCTGAAAGTAAGGATTTAATAGTGGGCTCCTCAAGGACAGCTACTCCACTGAATCTGTCCTCCACAGCTCTTCCTGTTGTGATTTACTGGTTTCTAGGATAATGATTTGGGAAGGATTCTTACCCAGGAGGAGTAACTGGTATATGGGCCCCTAGGTTACACATAGTGTAGGCTGAGAAGCAACCTTTTGAGCAACAGCCTTTTGGGAATACAGGATGTAGCAGAAAGCCAACCAGAAGACAAGCGCCATTTCCTAACAAAGGGCAGTGCAAAGTTGGGAGCCCAGGGTCAGAAGTCAAGCAGCAGCCCAGGGTCCAGGGAAGGATTTAATGAAGTACTACTCATGTCAGATAATAAAACAACTGAGATAACTGCCATATTCTAGCAAAAAAAAAATATTTACAATAAGGCTTTGAGGACAGCCCTCCTTGCTCCATACTGTTAAGTGTGATTGGTGTTTTTTGTCATCCTGCTCCACTCCCCAGCAAAGGCTGTAATCCTACTGCGTCATCATCTTTTGACTTTCTGCTCCCTTTTGCATGCAGTCAGGTTCTCTCTTTTTCCCACATGGAGCACTAAGGATAACTGAAGGAGGGGTGCCTTGCATCTCTACTTAGAGATCTCTGGTGCATGTGCACCAACTAGCCATTATTTTTCCAGTTACAAAGCTCAGGGCTTACAATATCAATCCCATTTCAGCTGTGTTCAGACAGAAGCACTGACTCTTTTACACTTTCTTCATGATTCTCTTTTCAAAGCATCTGTTCCTTTTTTAGTTCTGCACATCCATCCTTTGCCTCCAGATCCTTTCCCCCTCTGACACAATTTCTAATGGAGCCCTTCAATTCACTATCAGGCTTTATTTATTGTTTCAGGGGCTCTCTCTTTCTCTCTGGTTTGCAGACTTTTTAACCCAAATACTAATCTTAATTATCTACATATGTCATAATGAAAGCTTCATCTATACTACTAACACTGAAGACTTCCTATGAAAAAAATATTTTAAGTTAAATTATTCATTTTAATTAAAATGTGCTCACACTAATTTTCAGGATTACTTTTACTGCTGTCTGCCAAATGTACACATTAAATAGTTCTGTCTGCTAAAATAATTTTTATTTCACTTGCATTGAAAATGAAATGTAATAAGAGATGCATTTTTAATTGTGACTAATCTAAATTGATTTAGTCCCAAGAACTCTCAAGTCTCTAAATTTTTAAGTAACTTTAAAAGTGTTGCATCATTAATTTTTGGTTTACATGAAGCGTGCAACAAGACAATGAACAAAAGATGAAAATCTTGTCATAAATACAACAAATAGCATTCTGCAATCAAGTATATACATTTATTCAATTTTTTTTAGTGTGTCTTATGCATACTATTTGCCCACAGATTACAGAAGGTAGACTTTTTTCAACAACCCCCAAGCTTTTTCATTACATTTTGAGAGGGAATTTAGTAAACATACCATTGAATTTCATTCAGAATGGGACTTGAATTCCTTAAATTTGTAGTATAACCCAATTACTATGAATTATCAACCCTGGGATTTTTAAAAAAATGTTTTTAATTATTGTCACTGCCCAAGAAATATTAGAAAAAAGAAAATTAATCCTTGTCTTAAAATACCAGCTGACACCTGGCTGACACTACTGACTTAATGAACTTTGCAGAAATTAGCTGTACATATTCTTTTGTGGTCTCCACACAGCAGATAGTTTGGAAACAGTTTGTCCTAAGTCAAGTATTCTCTAACTCCAATGTGTATCTCTTGCTTTAGGAGTACCAACCACTTCTTGTTATTATTTGTTGTTAGGACTGATTGACCTTCCCTTGATGCATACCATAGCCAAGCACCTGTGTGTAGCAAGTAGCAAGTCCATTCCTTAAAGCCTGAACAGAGGACAGAACATGTTTAGAAACTATACAACCCGTCTTCTGCATTATCTAGCCTTTTTTATGCAAAGACTCAAGTTATCCATGCTATTTACCCAAATATGCCATACGTGCCTTTAGATCATGTGTTCTCCCAACAGCATTCACCCCCTTTGCTTGTCCTACGGTCTTTCTTCTGAATAGGAATCCCTCTATTCTTTTTTCGAATCCAAATAAGTTAACAGTTGGCCAATAAAATATTTTATTGGTATATGGTATCAATTAAAGATAAATAGTCTACACATCTAATCCAATAACATAGTTACCTAACACTTACTTGTCAGGAAGACCTGCAATAATTATGTCTGTATTATGTGTTTTAATGTCTAGCTCTGGCTCTCCATTCAGCATAAGCTTCAAGTTGTAAATAATTATTAAAGTCCCTGAAGAAAAACAAAAATATATACAACTTCTAAGCCAAATATTTTAACGAATACTTTCAGGTGTTTCTTTCCATTTTAAAGATAGACAGTCGAGTCCAAACAATATGCACAGAATCATAGGAAGCACTATCATTTCTGTGACCTCCTTTAATTTAAATAAAAAGTGAGGCAAATTGATAGTCGCAGAACCTGATTCTAGAGGTCCTAAGTCTATGAAAGGTTTGGAGCACGTCTTATTGTGTTGGTGTCCAATATTATTGTGGCGGGCTGGACAGCGGGCTCACTAGCAGCCTGGATTGTTAGCTTGAGCCTGAATGGCCTGGGCTCCATTGATGGAGGCAAATTTTCCTTCACCACCAATCAGGGGAAGGCAGAAGGAACATAGCCTCGCCCTGACCCAGGGGTGAGGTGAAAGAGAGGACCTGAGAGGGAACTAACACCTTGGGCTTCCTCACTGGTCCATTCCCAATCTGGGGCAGAACCTCTAGAGGAAATAAAAGCCTGTGTACTGAACGCATAGGCCACTTCTATGAGAGGGACGATGAAGATGAGGGCTGCAGAAGCGCTGGTAAAGCTGACCATGGGGGCAAAGCCACTGCCCCAGAAGTGCCCTGAAGATGCCTCTGGCAAGGGAGAAGCAGCAAGCGGTTGCATCCTAGCTGCTGTAGGAAGAAAGCAGCAATGGTGCATGGAACAATGCACAGAGGGTCTGGAAGACAGGTGGGACCTTGACGGCTGCACAAGGTAGTGCAGGTCCCCAGCCCTGCGTGAGGAAGGAGCCCAGCCCCTTTGGTGGAGAGAGCTGTGCACTGGGCTTGGTGAGCTGAAAGGATGCCATGGCTGCATGAGGCAGTGCGGGTCCCCAGCCCTGCATGAGGCAGGAGCCCTCAGTGCACAGGTCAGCGCACAGGGCTGGTGGAGCTGATGGGGCCACAGCAGCTGCACAAGGCAGTGCGGGTCCCCAGCCTTGCATAAGGTGGAGCCCTCGGTGCACAAGTCAATGCAGAGGGCTAGAAAGGGTCTGGGAGAGCTGAACTGAAGGGACTGCTGTGGCTGCAGAGCCCTCAGTGCACAGACTGGTGCACAGGGCTGAAGAGCTGATGGGACTCCAGGACTACAAAAGGCAGCTTGGGTTCCTGAACCTGCGAACAGCAGGGGTATCACAGGTCATGGATCAGTGCACAGAGCCAAGGCAGAGCTGAAGGGACTCCATGGCTGCACAAGGCAGCGCGGGCCTGTATCCCTGCAGGAGGCAGACACCAGTAGGCCCTAGTAGCTGCATGAGGCAGCTAGGGCCTTTCCACTGTGAGCAGCAGCTGGGTGAAGCCTGGCAAAGTGGGAGTTTTGACCAACGCACCCAGAAAGAAACAAGCCAAATTCTACCAGAGGGCCACGGATCCGTGCGTGCCTGGGTAGGGGGATCAGGGTCCACGTGGGGAAAGAGACAAAGGTCTCCACATAGGAAGAGTGGCCCCAGTATTCAGGGGAGGTTGGGTGTCCCCGGAGTCCAGCCAGTTCAGGGGCTTAGGGGCAATTAATATAGTACTTTTGAGGGCACCTGTTTTCCCCTTGGTATTACTCCTGTATGCAGGGTGATTATTGTGCCATTGTTGATTGTAACTGTTAAGGTTTATGTAAATAGTTAAGGTTGCCTGGGTCCCTATGTATATATGTGGGGAGGGTTGTAAGCTGTATCCTGTACTGTTAAGTTATTTAAATTCAATATTGTATCGCAAGATATTTATGTATTGCCTTGTTCTATCGATCGTTGAGCTACTAAAATGCTGTGGAGAGTTTTGTGATTATTACTTTGGATTCAAGGGATTGCTATGCCCAGGTGTGGGTTTGTATTGCAGTATCATTATTCATGTATATTCTAATCATGGTTTATTTATTCCTGAGTTCTATTTAGTGAACCTCTGTTTAACCTGGTGCCACTGTTATTTGTTTCCTAATTTACAGTGTGTGAGGCCTGGGAGTGAGGGTTATACGCCAATAAGAAGGCCCCTGGGAGCCCAGCAGTACATTAATAAAGCACCTCTGTTTGTTATATTCACTTATTCCTGCCCATGTGTATGAGTAACAAGATTTATTTGCCTTAGATGGCATAAATTTGTATATAGTATTTTAGGATATATTTGTGTTTGTATTCTAGGATATAATTGTGTATATACTTAATAAGTTCTATGGGTTCTGTAAATAAAGTTCTGTAAATATTCAAATTTTACTGAATGACCACAGTCTCTGCTCTGCTCTGTAGGAAGGGATGGCAAATTGGCCTAGGCCAAACAGCCATGCTCTCAAGGCACACACACGCACACCCCAAACCCCTTCAACTGAAGAAGGGGTACCAACTGTGTACCACCAGGGTTACACTACATTATTAGATACAGATTAATACAGTCAGAAATAAGGAAAGGGAGAACAAAGAGCTCACACTGAGGGAGAAAAAGCGATGATTTCAAGGAATCTGTCAAGTGAAATTAGAGTTAGCAAGAGACTCTTTCAGATAGAACAAGCTGCTAAGGAAAAGTCTCCTGCAATTTTAGACTGTGAAAATATTCAGAAAATGTCAGTGAGAGAAGCAGAAGAGCACAGAAAAGAATGATTAAATAAGTATACAAAGGCTGAACTTAAATGCACAAAATATTTAGGAATTATTTCTAGATACTTTTTATATATAATTTATCTATTTGATTTATATGATGTGTCTCCCTCCAGTAAAGGCTCAGATTGCCTTGATGGCTTACAACAAAAAAATAACTTAAGACAAAAGAATACAATACAATAGTCTAAGTAGGGATCCTGGCTTTCTCTGTTAAAAAATCCAAATTTATCAGATTAAAAAACCCCAAATGTGCATTTTTGCACAATTAAAACATCTATCAGTTGATTGATATAGATATATGTAACAGTTGAACACAATGTTTTATGGATATATTTACCTTTTAAAGCAATTTGGATGCCTACCAGTGCCTCCATCATAATAAAATAAATGCTAAATACCTATATATTTTGGTGTTTGAGTTTGGGTTTCTTATCATGGAAAAATCAAAGTTCCCCCTGCTCTTTTCACTCACCAGGATGCACATCCAGCTGCAGCTGTCTCCCTTGCTGCTTTGTGGTGCTGAGCAGCCCTGATATGGCAGTGCCCTGCCCCTGCCCACACCAGTGCCCCTCACTACCAACCCACAGACCCCCACCCCCACCAACCCTGCTGGTGCCCTTCACTTCCAATGCACAGCCCCCTGGCCCTGTGGTGCCCCTCACTCCCAACCCAAAGCCCCCCATTCCCCCGAGTCCATCTGGTGCCCTTCACTCCCAATCTTCAGCCACCCATCTATGCTGGTGTCCCAAATTTCTGCTCCCCACCCCCAATCCTCCAGTGTGTGGGACATGGGGTGTGTGGGCATAGGCAACGCCATAGGCAATATGTCAGAGGAGATGTGGTGGTGGGGGCACATGGCCTCCCAGATTTCTGTGCCAATAATGGGACACAGGGCTGCAGCATGGCTGAACCAGCACCAGGAAGGAGCTGCCTCCATGGCCCAGCAAGAGGGACCTGGTTCAGGAGGGCAGAGAGGTTCAGGGAGGCTCAGTGCTCCAGGGCCACCACCGCTGTTGGGAATGCCATGTTGTCATGGCTGCCAAGGTGAGGCGTCCCCTGCCTACTGCCACACTGAGGGGAGAGGGCGGAGGGAAGGGGAGGCAAAACTGTGCTACTGCCACAGCACTTCTCTTTGACGGCCACGGACACATGGTACTTATGGGAGTGGTGGTGGCAGTACTGAGCCTCCCTGCCCTGCTCCACCTTCCTGCACTGCAGAGGTGGCTCCTGCCTGGTGCCAGTTCAGCCAGGTTGCAGCCTTGTACCTTGCTGTGGGCACAGAAGTCTGGGGGTCACAAGCATTGCCCTGCAATGCATGGTCTATGGGTTCAAAGCCCTCTGTGACTGTGTGTAGCAGCGGTGAGCCTCCACCCACTCCTCCCCCTTGGGACAAGGTGCCCATGGCTCTGTCCTGCTTCCCGGCCAGCCCTGCAGCCACACATTCCTGGCTTCTCCAGCCCTGAGCACTACACTGGGAGGCTGGGCAGCACCCTCAGCCCTAGCTACACTCTCTCCCTCACTGTGCACACTCAGCATGAGCCACTGCATCAATCTCCCCACAAGTTGTGCCCCCCACACCTCAACCATGCTCCCCCTGCTCCTCCATGCATCACCTATGACCCCCCCACCCCGGTAGACTTATCTGAAGAAAACTGCAGGAGCTGCTCTCCACCATGCTGCTTAGCTGTATTGCCAGCCATGTGCACACATACATGCACACATGCACGTGGCATCCTTTGCCTCTGATCATCTTCCTCGCACTTGCCCCAGCCCAAGCAGCCCTTTGCAGGGTGGAACCCTGCCAATCTGCAAGGGAACCCTTCCTTTAAAGGAGAAAAATCTGCAATTTTCTGCAGGAACAGAAAACCTAGATCCCTGATAATAAGCTAGCTTAACAAAAATCATTAAAAAAGAACAGAACTGTATATGAATGCCCCATAGAAATGTGGTAAAAAAGCCACAATGATATCACATTGCTATGAGCATGCAAAAATTTCAATAGCTGACTCTTCAGTAAATGCTAAAAACCACACTGTATCCCCAAGTGAACTTCAGTATTTATGTATTTTTAATTTACTGTTCATAGCACTAATACAAATCCCATGATTAAAAAATGGGATAGTTTGGTAAGCTTACCACTTTTCCCATAGATTGCATCAAATTGCTGCATCAATTCATCTTCGCTTGTGAAAGGTGAATATTTAAAGATGATTGACATTTGTACAGCAAACATCGCAGCATCATGTAAAAGAGGCTTTCTGGTACTTACTGACCATGAAGGTATTGGAACAATCACCTGCAAAAAATGCCATTAAAAAATATTTTGGGTTATACTGAAAATTTTATATTTTAAAAGAGAGTCCAAATACTGTCTCACAGAAGAGATGAGAGAGGCATCTTTGAATGCTAGAGGACTGTGCTATGGCTGTCAGAAGAGAAGGTGTACTGACATTTGCTCTTCCAGGAGAAACTCTCCTGTGAGTAATTTAACCCTGATTGTTTCTAGGTTATTTTTCTTCTGGAGTGGTCATTTTTGTTCTGGGAGAAAAATCCCAAACATCTGAACACTCGTGGTTTCTCCCAGGAAAGCAGCAACTCTCCCAGGAGAAACTGAATGTCTGTATGTGACCACAGAAAGTTACTAATTAAAACCAAACTCTGCTAAGAGAATTATAACCACACACATTATCACATAGGAATTCATTTTTACTCTTTGAGGAGGGAGTCATATGTGATATCGTTTATTATGCTGGGTATCACAAACCATAGAGATACCCAGTCTTTCTGCCAGATTTCTGAACTTCAGACATTTCTAGTAGGAGGTTTTATTTTAAAACATAAAGGGACCTATTCTCTTCTCTATTAGCCAGGGGCACAGATACCCCTTGCAAAGACATTAGAGAAGAGCTCAAAAAATGTCTTTTCCTATTCCATTTGGAAACAGTAAAATGAAGAGGCCATCTATTATTCTGCCACCTTGAAAAGACCCAAGACTAAGCCAAGCAATTTAGAAGGATAATTTGTTAGTGCCATGATATTCTAACAGTAGAAAGAGATAGGTTTAACATTTAAACAGAGCAGAAACTACTAGGATGACCATTTTGCCTCTAAATCCTCTCATCTGCTCCTTGCTTTCAGCTCTGTACACAGTTCTTCAATAGGGTGGGTAAGCACACAAATCTCTATCTGTTCACTCTAATTCTACTTGGCTGCACAAACACCCCTTTAAGGTTAACAAGAAGTTAACATGTTAATAAGAAGATTCCCTAGTTAAAATAGCTTTTACTCTTATGCCCTTTTCTCCCTCCTTTTCTATAGCTTTCATTTCTCTTCCTAATCAGTCCCATTCCTAGGTATTTATGGGTGCCTATAAATGAGCATGGAGGCTGCTCTGATGCACTAGATTAATGAAGCCTGCTGTGTGTAGCAATTACCACTCTCCAGCAGCCTCTTACATCTTGTGTATCAGTGTCCCTATTCTTAAAAATGGCCACCTAACTTTGACCTCCAACCCTTCCACTCCTTTCTCCTTTCCCCCGCAGGCAGGAGCTCCTCTCCCCACTCACAAGCTGTCCATGCACCATCATGTTCAGTACCTCCACATGGGGATCCTAGATGGAGTGCCAGGATCCCCACAGAGGTGGAAGCACAAAGCCTGCCCAGTCCAATGGTGCATGACCTCTGAAAACCTGCTCATCCCGCCAGCTTTCAGAGAGGCAGCCACAGGCCAGTAATAATTGTTTTGGAAGGACCCCACAGCCAGACAGAATGGCCTAGAAGGTTGGATCCCACCCGCAGGCTGTGGTTTGACTGCTTATCAGGTAGGTTGGCTGCATAACTATGATCTTTAGAGCTGAAATATCATTAAATGTAAATAGTGCTTAAGCAACTGGTAGAACTTTTGCCCAGTATTTTACTTGAGACTATTTTCAAGTTAGAAAAAAAACAAGGCAGACACATACCTCATCAAGGCCTTCTCTCTCACAGAATGTTTGAGAAAAGAGAACACATGTCATGGTATCTTCTTGCTTGGTAAGTAATATGAAGTCTTTCCCTAGTCGCATAGACCCACTATAATAAAGTTAAAAAAGATGCTAGTATCACATAGTTTGTTGTCAGACTAGCCAACAGAAGACACCAACAGCTGGCCCAATGGCCCTATTCTGACATACTCAGAGTAATGTATTGCTTCTCATCACAATGGGAGGATGGAACACAGGATAAACCAACTCTTGAAAAACTGGAACATATTAAATATTAAGGCTACTCTTCTCCCACAGAATACTGAAAAAGGCAGCCATTTAACTAAAACAAGGCAGCCACATGTTGGGAGAACATATTGGGGAGCCCCCCATGCTCCTGTAGGCTGCTAAATCTCAGCATTCACGAATCGCCTGGTACCTTGAGGTATGTAGAAAAAAAACATTTAAATCTGTGCCTGTGTCTGAATTGTCAGATTTTTCCAAATCTCTCTGAATCGATTCGGAGGGTTCTGATTCAATGTGGAGAGATTATAGAGTCTCCTGATTTGATTTGGAGATTCGGCCACTGAATTGGGCCGAACCTCCACTGAATCAAATCAGATACCGAAGCTTTGCACAGTCCTAATAACAATATAAATACATACATCTCTCTTAGAAAGACTCCCTAAGATACACATGGACAAAGATATATATGGGCTAGTCCCACATGGTAACCTTTTACTGGCCACAAAAAGCAGTGGACAATAGAACAGAGAAATTGATTTTTGTAAAATAGAGCAGTGAGAACTGGACAACTACAAAACAGTGCATACTGAAACTCTTCTAAGGAACAATTCTACATTAAACATCAAATTTGATGACCAACCAGGTTGTTGTTATTAATCTCAATTCTTCCATTACTGAATGCCATTTCATTTTTTAATTCATAGAATCATAAAAAATTAGGGTTAGAAGGGACCTCAGGAGGTCATCCAGTTCAACCTGTTGCTCAAATCGTAACCAGTTCCCAAAAGCCAAGCCCTTATCTACTTAGGTTTTAAAAACATGTAAAGATGGAGATTCCACAACCCTTCTGGGTAACCTGTTCCAGTTCTTTATTACCTTCCTAGTAAGAAAGTTTTTCCTAATATGTAACCTCAACTTGCCTTGCTGCACCCTTGAGACGGTTGCTCTTTGTTCTGTTGTCTGTCACCACTGAGGACAGTCTAGCTCCATCCTCTTCTGAATCCCCCTTCAGGTAGCTGAAGGCTGTTACTAAATTCCCCTTCAGCCTTCTCTTCTCCAGACTAAATAAGCCCAGTTCTCCTAGTCTCTCCTCAGAAGACATG
The DNA here is from genome assembly GCA_030014935.1 of Caiman crocodilus. NCBI lineage: Eukaryota > Metazoa > Chordata > Crocodylia > Alligatoridae > Caiman > Caiman crocodilus. Next base: position 4,045,137 of record JAGPOW010003316.1, on the reverse strand, counting down.
TTTCCCAGCCTTTTAATAATTTTCACTGCCCTCTACTAGACTTCCTCTAATTTGCTCACATCCATTTTGTAGTGGATGCCTCAAATTAATCATTAAGTGTAGATCATGTTTGTTATGAAAAAAAAACAGCTATGCAAAACAGACAATCTAGAGATCAAGATTTAGATAGGACTCTTACGACTTAAGGCCATTGCCATAGCATCCAATCATCTTGGAGGCAGACTGCCGTTTAGAAGACTTTCCAAAATAAATGAGATGAGTAGCTTCCCCTGAAAGACAACATTTAAAAGTTATAGATGCATATAGGGCATTTGCTAGATGACACTATAAATCTTAAAAAAGAGAACATTTAAAAACCAATACAGCATTTACTTTGGGCTCCTTTAACAAAGTACACATAACAAAGTATTTGTCAAGAGCCAACTTGCGTTATTCACCACGGAGCAAGATATCTATCACAATTCAACCGTTTCCCTACTCAGCTGATTCAAAACAAACATAGACAAACAAACCCTGTCCCTTGGATTCCAGCCATTGACAAAAGAATAATAATGGATTTGATAGACAAAGGGCCTAATCCAATAGCAAGTCTCAAAACTCTTTGCCTCCCCAGCTCAAGGGGCATTCTAAGGTCTTGAATCTGATGTTGCACAATTAAAACAAATATGTTGCATATTATTCTGTTTCTCTAGGTTCGATTTTTTTAAGCATCAGTATATTTTAAAAAAATGCATTAATCGATCTGAGCACCCATGCTCTCATTGTCTGTATTTTAATAAGGGAACTGAAGCATAAAGAAGCAAAGGGGTTTATCCAAAATTACATCAGACACCTAGCCAACCGTGAAATAAAATCCAGCGTGTGATCCAGACTGTGCACTGCCACTGTCTACAGGTGAGTTCTTAAGATCTAGTACCTACTGACAGCTGCTGGAGGTAGCAAGGAATTTTCTCTCCTGGCAAGGAAAGGTGGCATGTCAGATCTCATTCAAAGAATTAGATAGTAAAGCTCTTTTCCAAGAAAGCCTGATGTTCTGATTCTGGCAACAGCTTATTTTCAGCACACATCAACCTAGGTAGCAAGATGCCGGCTTTGTATCATTTATTTCACATCATGTAATAGCCACCATGATAACAAATGCACTAAAAAAGCTTTTTATTGACAAAGCTGTTAGGATACCTAAAAGAAAGATATATTCATTGTTAAAGAAGCAAGAGCCACACGTTAGAAAATAGTTTTTCAAATAGTAGAAATTCCCCTCAGTGCATTGGAGTATTTTATCTGCAAAGTTCTGAGCCATTAGTAGCAACACTGGTAAGGCTGCATTACCACACTGTAATACCCCTATGTCTCTTGTAAAATACAATAGCAAAACACATAGAATCATACTGTGTACTCTTTGAGCCAAATAAAGTTTGCTCAGTAAAGATCCCTCATAAGCCAGGATCCTGTTTTTATCTGATTAAGAAAAATCCTAAATTCTCTGATTAAAAAACCTAAAATCCACATTTTTTTCTGTGATTAAAATGAAACACCTCACATTTTATCGATATATTTACAATTTTAAAGCGATATGGAAGCTTACCGATGACTTGATTATTATAATAAAATAAGTTCCAAACACCTATATATTTTGGCATTTGGTTTTGTTTTCTGGAAAATCAGAGCTCTCCCTGCCCCTTTCCTTGTTTTCATTATGAATGTCTCACAAACACACTTGTATCTGTTCTTCCTTGTATACATTTTGGACCGCTAAATGTATTCTTAACACTTGACAATCCATAGTGCCAAGAGCACAATGCTGTTCTACAGATTCAGTTCATCAACTGCTATTTTCGCTTTTCTATAGGTGCCTATGACATACACTAAAGCTTGCCTTAAATTACTATTCAAGGCAACAGAATAGTACAATATTTGTTGCTTAGAAATGTGGTGTTTAGGGGAAAACTAACTTTTGATGGAAACTATAAAAGGAATGATTATGTTGTTACATTTTCAGCTCACGTTTTATCCTGAAAGGACCCAGAGGGCTTTGTGAGAAGACTGGTATGCATAACCAGCCAGGACTGCATCAAGAACTAATGAAATACAACCTCTAGGGTAGAATCAGATCAGTCTTACAAGTTTAAGGCACCATGTGAAGAATGTCGTATCTAACATACACTTGAGGGGAATCTTAGGCAGGCAAAATTAGCAGGGTAATGAATCTGACCAGGACATTGTGATGTTTTACTTAGGGCAGGTCTCTGTAGCCAGTCCACTGCGATGATACACAGTCACTCCAGAATGTGCTTCTGGATCCAATATGGAGCCAATGTGAAGGCCTTGGATGTTTTACTTAGGGCAGATCTCATCAAGGTGTGTCATGTTGTGTGTGAGAATTAAGCAGAGAATTAATAGTTAATACTGTGCCTCAAAGCTTTTAGACATGTAGTGGTGCTTACGCTGATAAAGCAAGGCAAATATATTTTTGTAATCATCAATATAACATTTTCCATTTCATTTCGCCATGAAAAAAAACTTGCAGTCATTTTAGGCACAGCTTAAAAAACACTAGGATTAATTTACTCTGCCAGCAAAAATAATTAAAACAGTAAAGCACACTTGTAAGTTAAGTGCATGTCTCATTTTAACTAATGACTCCATATATACAGATCAGCTTGGTATTTTATTAGTATATAGAACATTCTCTTTAACAACCAGTTCAGCATCTACAAAACTAACTTACTAGGGTTCATGCCGCATCCATCATCCAGAAAACACAACATAAATCCCCCTTGCAGCTGGTCATTATCTACTAAATAAAAAGAAGAAAAAAATGACTTAGTAATAAACACTGAACTTGGTTGGTTGGGTATTGATACCCAACGCTCACAAAAGTCATCCTTCATCAGAAAGTAGCAGATTTGATAAAATAACAAACAGCTATTTTACTGTGCCTCTGATTTACTATAATTTGGAACCATTAGCTAAGTACAAATATTCTCCACATGTTCCAGGCTGTACATAGAAGCAACTCATCAGGATATCACCTTCCAACCTAATATGGCTTCAAGAAGAAATATCCAACCCTGGTCTCTGCTCAGGATCTCATGTGGAGGTCCCAGGGTCAAGGGGAATGAATAACATCATGGAAAAAATATAAATGAATAGGTAGAAGTATGCCAGCAACAGAGATCTCAGCAATGCATGAAAAAGCAGTGGTTTTCAGTTAGTCAGAAGCTTGTTGAGGTAAAGAGATTAGGTCAGCTGTGCTCTAGCTTCTAGGGGGGATTAGCTGCCAGAAAAACACAACTGTATGTGAGAATTCAGCTTTATGGAATAGAGATGTCATCATAATAAAATGGAAGATAGAGAAGAAATGTCACTTGTGTTTTTTAACCGCTTTCCAGGAGGTCTGTTCTATGCTGAGAGAAAAGACTAAAACCTGTTTTTACAGGAAAGGTTAAAAACTGCTCTCTGTATGTATTTATGCTGCTGGGGACTATGCATAAAGATACAGAAGCAACATACAACATTTTATATCCTTTCAGTTCAAATCAGCAACTAGGACAGGTCAAACAGGCTTCCAGAAAGGTAAGATCAGTTTCCACAGTGAAACAGAAATACTAACTATATACAGTTTCAAATTCTTTGAGCGCACACAGGCAGACACCTACAGTGGGATAGTCTTAGAGTAACAGTCTCTTAATATTCCTCTACCTTCCAATTGTCATCACCCCCACATACTCACCAGTAAATATATCAAGTCGGGTGGCTCCTGCATCTCTGAAAATAAACCATACAAAATTATGGACAAAACATCAAGTAGGGAATAGACCAGACTAATCAGTATCCCTCAAATAAAAATGTAACTGGTCTTTGAAATGAGCAAGACTACATACACGTTTTTAATACGCTTGTATCCTCCTAAGCAGGATGTCAAACTCATCCAGCCCTGTAGGTTGGATGAGTGGTGTGGGATTGATCCATGAGCAGGAATGGATCCACAGACCAGCCCTGCAGGCTGGACAGCAGGACTGCACCACTGTGGCCAGTCCAGGGTGATGATGCATGGCCACTCAGGAGTGTGCTTCTGGATCCAATATGGAGCTGATGTATGCTGAAGTGGGTGCTGTGTACATCGCAATCCTGTAGTGGATGCCAGGGGTGGCACATCCTACATGCTGCCTATATGTCAACTCCAACACCCACAGGCAGCACTGAGGGCTGTATGTTAGAGCTCCATGGCTGTACCCAGGTCACAGGCTGCATCTTTGATACTCCTACCTTAACAGAAAACGACAAACTAGGACGAGGCAGCTAACAAAACCAAACCCTTACCTGACTAAGTGGCCTATATGTTCCCCCCACCCTTTCTACCCTTTTTGCTTTGTCTTTAGATTGCAAACATTTTTTTTTAAACTGTGTGTACAGCACTGTACACAATGGAGACAGTTCTGATGGGGCCTTTGGGAATACAAATACTACTGTCAATAACACATCCCAAGTCACTGGGATACCAACCTATGGATAAGTCTTTCACTAAGTATGGTAGATGCAGTAACCCACAAAGTTTCCAAGTCACTGTGGTAACCCATAGAGTAATACATTATCTCCTACTGCAGTGGGGTTATTTATATGTAGTACATATAAACTATAATTTTAAATTAAGTTTATGCAGCACCATTCAACTTAGAGCTATTTATAAAGGGCATATTTGAATATCAGTTCAGGGTCACTGTCATCAGTCACCTTTGAGATGAAATGCATAGCACTTATTTATCAGCAGACCACTCTAAACTACAGCTTTGAATAAGCATTCACAGTTGTTGCACCTGCAACTGAACCCAAAAGCTAAAAACAGATTGCTTCAAATGGAATGAAAGCAAACGCATCACTTTTTCCTTTAGAGCCGAATCTGGGAGGAGAGGAAGGGGGGGGAAATGCACACAATTTGAGTGTTCAGTGAGAGATGAAGAAAAAAAGGCTCCATAAACATGCCCTTACTCACTAGCTATGCTCCAAAAGAAAAGCATCTCCTGAATTAACTGAAAGCACCTTACTAATACTGGAGGTAACACAGACAGTGGGAAAGAGTCCTGAACTCATGCCTTTGCAAAAAGCTATAGATTTCACTTTAACAAAGTAATCTACAGAACTAGAATAAAAACATTCCTGTGGAAGAGATGTAATTTAAACTTCAAAGCCCTTCGTAGCAAGCTAAGAGGATGCTGAAGGACCCACAGCAGATGGAGCTGACCAAGAGCATCGAGTCCTGTATGTCCTTCACAAGCCTTACAGAATTGTCTTTCAGGCAATCCTTTGCCAAAAAAATTTACTTTGACTGCAAGCCCTTAATGCATATCTGTTTACTACAATCCTCCAGGAGGCGTGATGAGCACTGGCTTTTAGCCAAACCATTTAGTTCACATACATATTAGAGAAAGCTGTCATGTCAGTAGCAAAGGTTGATATCAAAAGAGAAAATAAGAGGATTAGGAGGTGGAAAGCATTTGAATGAAAGCTACTGAATATTTCAAGAGAAAAAAGATGCCAAGAGTGCTAGTGATGCATGAGGAAGGTCAGGAAGCTTGAACATGCCAGGGACAGTTAAAAAGAAAGCAATCATATATTCCAGCTGTTTATATACAGCACATATGATTTTCATATTGCTGTCTGTGACCACTTTGTTGAAGGCACCTCAGAGACCTATCCAAGGTTTCTTCTGGGACATGGCTACACCACAGAGAACAGGGCATGATCTGATACAGAGTGCTTCAGATGCTGGTATTTTGTTAATTAATTGCCCACTTTTATTAACACCCAAGAATCAGTGATCTGGAAGAAATTCCACATCTCAGACTAAAGTGGTTAATGACAGATTTGAGAGAGGGCTTAATTTGACACAGACTGATTTCTGGTCACACTCACCTCTTCCTATTTGACCCTCTAATGAAGTGATAAAGCGGTATTTGTCACAAATCTTTCCATTGCAATTCTCTGTCATTGACATAAGATCATCATGTAGGAGACTTTATTAATATATATATTTATTGACAAATGTATCACAAATGTTTAATAGCACAGGGAAGTGGCAAATATTATCCAAATCAATTTTCTCTGTACTGTTTCCAATTCTGAAGTGCAATGCAGCATAAAAATTCCTAATTGTTCAACTGTATATAGCAGTTCTCTCAATTTTAGACACACCACATACCAATGGACAAAGTATCACTATCTTCTTCTGTTTCTCAAGAGGAATTTAAGAAAGATTTAATAAAGCTTCACAGTGGAAATGGTACCAGAACACATTTGCTCACATGGAAGATCAGAAAGTATTAAAAACTTCCTCCATTAGCTCCATCAATAAGCAAAATACATTTTGTGGCATGCATTTGCTGACTTGCCATATGACTTTATCCATTAACTTGCAAAATTTATCAGAAATGTCTCAGTTTTTATCTGGCAAAGTTTTACTGCAAACATTGAAAAGGAAACTGGAAATAGTTTTTTCAGCTAGGAGCAGTCATTTATGGACCTTTTGGCTGCATCCAGATGGGCATGGTGCCGCATACCACTAATTCCATTGTTGTCTACACCACAAGGGTTGCAAAGTAATTCAGAGACTTTTTTTGACCTCTGGATATCCAGGGATCAAACAAACCTGCCAAAAAAAATCATAAAGTGGTGCACGCAGCGACAGTGTACACTACCCAAGCCAGAGCCTGGCTGGCCAGAGTTGCGCTCCACTCTTCTTCCCTTTTGCTGTCCAACCACTCAATGGATTTAATCACAAGCCAGTACTAAGCCACGCATACAGTGAAGTTTACACAATAGCATTGTAGTAAAATTCACCTTAACAGATTTAACAACGTATACTTGGCTTTTTAAATATACTACACAGCCCTTCAAAAGCTAAAAACAGTGCCCATGGTTGTGAATATGAAGTAACACTCTTGCTTTGCAGAATCAGTCCCTTTATGATCCCAATCATTGAAAGAACTAACAAGTTTAATATGTCATAATGAAGGCCTTGGATATTTCAAGTCTAGTTCTACAAGATGCTGAATAACCTCAGAATCCATTTACTGTAACATGGAATCAAAGGCACTTGGCATCTCCGGTTCAGTACCTTAAAACGCTTCCAGCAATCAAGGAGGAAAAAGTAACATGGAAGGGGTGGCAGGCGGGGAGAAGCTCTTTTCAAACACTACCATCTACCATGGCACAGTTTTATGATACTAAAGCAATTTTGAATTTGTCTGTTTGTTACTACTATTTGCAACAATGGAAAACATCTTCCCTGCTCTCACTGACAGAACCAACCAGGCTGTTAATTTTATCCCATGAGTAACAAAATAAGAATACTTGGATTCTTCAAGTAAAATATTTACCGGGCATTGTCAATCAGTTCAGCAATCGCTCCAAAGAGGAAGTCATGCGTAGTGCTAAAACAGACATGAAAAGTGGTTAAAACTTGAAGCAGTTAGTGATACCAAATCAAGCACTAGCACATAATGTAATGAAAGTTGTACAGTAGAATCCAGATAGTTCTTAGGGCTGAGTTTCATAGCCCCAGTGACAGATGAGAATTTGGGAACTAGTCAGGGATATATCCAGCAAACAGCTATGTGGGACTGGGGAGATGCTCAGAAAGGTTGCTGAAGGTTTTATTCCAAAGCGTATTACTGTGAAGATCAGCTGTCTAGGACAAATGCAGAGCATCAGTTGATCAGAGAAGTGGTGCCCTTCAAAGTAAAAGCTGCAGCAAGCAGCTGCCTGGCTTTACTTGACTTGGCAACCTTCTGCAAATGAACTGGTTTGCAAACCACCTCGATATAAGCATGACTCTGAACTACTGTAGATTCAGCTCCAGGCAAAAACATTCAAAATATGATGAAGGAAGTTTTGCCCTGAAATTCAAATACTCATCTACAATTGTGAAGGATTAAGGTTTAAGACATCTAAACCTTGAACTTCTGGGGCAACCTGCATTTTAAACCCCTATTCAAACTTTATATTCTTTTGTTATAACATGATTTACAGAACCATGGTGAAGTAGTGGCAGTATTTGATAGGGAGATACCCCCCAACTTTGCCATGCATAGTGGCACACACAGTCTGTTGTTTTAACATATAAAGTTCGATAGGAAAAGAAAGCTAATTTCAACTGGAAGCTGTAGCAAGCAGCAGGACAAGCTTCCAACAAGTCAGAGCTACACAGGTATCCATGTTTTTCTATCAATGAAACTAAATCTGCTCTTTGAGCAGTGGAACAAACTCCACTGCCAGAGGATTTACTCCAAATTTACTACAGTAATAAGATTTAAAACCAGCCCTTATCTTCCCAGAACTTGGGATCAGTTCATCCTGCATTCAACTACAGCAGGTGCCTGAAGGATTGGAGCTAGATAAACAGTCAGTGTCAAGGGCAGGTGACTTTCTCTACAGAATACTCAATGGCATTAAATACTCTTGGACCATAAGTCACAGCAACACAGCAATAGCTGCTAATTCCCACTGCGTCTTGTGAGAACCCCAGGGGTGCTGTTCATGTTAACTTTTGTCAGACTTTACATCTTAAAACCCTATTTCCGAGTTTTAAAACATGGCTATAAAAAAAAATAGAGGCTAAGGCTTAGATCCCAAATCTTATGCTCTCTGTGCAGTCTTTTCATACTCTTTAGTCTAATGCCTGAAAAAGCATCTAAGATTAGGTAAAGTATTACTTATTTGTACAGTGCATCTCAAAAACTGCTGTGCTACCTTAAGGAAACTTGACAGCAACATAAAAAACACAGTGTTTTAGCCTTCTATTTTACAGGAGAAATAATTGCTCCACATCCTCACTCACAAATAATTTATTTCATGGTAAAAGTAATCATTTGGGTTTCTCTTCAGTAGATTAATTGTACTTGGCACCTGTGGAGCTGCACCAATGCTAGAAGCAGTATAAGGGCACAACTGCACAGAAATTTTTAGGTCACTTGAGTTACAAGAGGGTTTATTTCACTGCTGGCACAAAGATAGGAAAACACATGTACAGAATATTCTGAAAGCACCTCTAGTCTCCTATCAACATTAGCATTTTTACTGCAGGCCACTACGGCAGTGGACTTGAGTATTGCATTAGACTGGCTTTTACCATCCCCAGTTGATACCTATAGCTCAGCAAGGTTAGGAAGCATTGGCTAAGACAGTAACAGGTAGTCCACAATAGTGCCCGTTGCTTTATTACCACCCCTAGATTTAAAACAGAATTGTTACAAGTGGTAGATTTTAAACAAATATATCCTTTGTAGAGCATTTCATTTATTTGAGTTACAAGCCACCCTAAGCAATGCAGCCTCCAGGAAGGCTTACAATAAACCCTCAAGATGTGAAATAAAGAACAGGCTCCCCAAACATCCCACCCCCCCTAAAAAGTCCACGTCACCATCCCCACAGGCATATGCTGTACTTAAAAATAGATGGAGAATGATCAAATCCCAAAACACTATATGTTTCTTTTATTCCCCTCCCCCCCGCAACCCCCCCCAAAACAAAAAACCATCCAACTTCTTCAGCTTTACATACAGACCATTATTTTTTTTAACCTGACTCTGGGGTAGCTACATTCCAGGGGACTTGACACAGGACTGGGGCTTGGATAATTATGGCTTCAGTACTGATTTAGATGTCAACTTGATGTATTGCCCTTGGATTAAGTCACTTCAGCACTCAGATGTTCAGACCTGCACAGTTCTCATTGTTTAACATTCAAGTTGCAGATTTTCCTCAAGATTAAAACTACCAAATAGGAACCAAATTGGGGAGATCAATTAAGCTGGCAAAAGGAGTGGAAAACAGAAACCTTCACCTCCCTGAGACGAGGAAATGAAAGCATGTCTATCTTCCTAAAATCTGCAGATGGGAGAAGGCTTTTTAAAGCAGCAACTACTACAGCTTGCTGGGAGCCAGGGGGGAGTTAACAGTGGTAGTCTCACATTTGCTTTATATATTTTTATCCATGTCTACAGGCTTGGAATCATAGAAGCGTATGGCTGGGAGGGACCTCGGCAGGTTACCTGGTCTTGAGGATATTTGGGGGTGGAGTGGGTTGGCTTTAAAAACTGCAAGCTCCCCTTTTGTGAGCAAGGTGGGCAGCCTACCCGAGCACTTCTCAATGCTTTTAGGCTCCAGATGCCTTTCCCTAGACTCCAGGTGCTCTTCCAAGAGCCCCTTGGAAGACCCCAGCTCTTTGTTTCCACTCTTTTTCTGACTACAGAAAAAATGAGAGTGCAGGTTTTACCCCTGTGCCAAAGACCACCTCTCCCCCCACACCCCCCCAAAAAAAAATACAGTGTGGCCGCCTGCATTTAACGCCACAGGTTCCCACGTGAAATCCCAGGTTTCTTAAACGAGGTGCCAGCACCCACAGCAGCACTACCATGCCCTGGTGCCTCAACCCACCCCTGCAAAGATATTCAGGAGCATCAGGGCTTTGCAATACCCCTGAAAGGATCTCCAGGAGAACTGGGGCTTCGTATCACCCCCATAAAGGAGAATCGGGGCTTTGCAACACCCCTGAACGCACCTCCAGCTAAGTCGGGGCTTCGTGACACCCTAAAACGATCTCCAGAAGCATCAGGGCTTCATAGGACCCCATAAAAGATCTCCAGGAGAACTGGGGCCTTGTAGTACTCCATAAAGGATCTCCAGGAAAATCAGGGCTTTGCAACACCCCTGAACGCATCTCCAGCTGAATCAGGTCTTTGTGACACCCTGAAAGGCTCTCTAGGGGCACGGGGGCTTTGTAGCACCCCATAAAGGATCTCCAGGAGAGTTAGGGCTTTGTAGCAACCCGAATAAAGGACCTTCAGGAGCACGGAGGCTTTGAGATGCTCCTGAAAGGATCTCCAGGACACCCGGGGTTTTATACCACCCCTGAAAGCGCCTCCAGCTGAACTGGGGCATTGTGACACCCTAAAAGGATCTCCAAGAGCATCAGGGCTTTCAGGAACCCCTGAAAAGATCTCCGGGAGAATCGGAGCTTGGTAGCACCCCAATAAAGGCCCCCCAGGAGAAGCAGGGCTCTGCAACGCTCCTGAAAAGACCCCCAGAAGAACAGGGGCTTCGGGACGGCCCTGAAAAGCTCCCCAGGCGCCGCAGGGCTGAGCATTAGCGCTCCAAGGGCCGGGGAGGATCGGGACCAGGCGCTGCCACAGCCCCGGGAACCGCGCGGGGAGCCACGTGTGCACTCGCGGCCCTTGCACTCACGCGTTGGCGCGCAGATACTCCAGGCGCAGGTGCGCGCGGCACAGCGCCCCGTACCGCGCCGCCATCGCCGCGCCGCGCCGGGAGCACGGGGCTGGGCTGGGCTGGGCTGGCGGACGGGGCGGGGGCCGCACGCGCCTGAAGCAGCCCGTGAAGGCTGCTCTTGGGGGGGGGGGGGTCTCTCTCTTCCTCTCGCCCACTTTTGTCGCCTCGCGCTTCGGGCGTGCAGCAGCACCCACACAAGCCACAGCGCCAAGGCCATTTTCATTCAGACTGAGGAGTGACTCTCGGTTTTCAGTTGCCAGAGCGGGCTCCCACCCCGCGTTTGCAGAGCGGGGTCGCACTTCCCGAACGGGACTCCGGCCCGCCGACTTTTGAAGGGTCCAGCTTGAAACGGCAACCCGTTTCTGAGGAGTACCCATCCTTCGAGAAACGGGCACCCCTCTTAACAGGACTGTCCTCACACGGGCACAAGTAGTTTGGTAATGGATTATTTCTCTACCAATCCCCTTCCGCTGTAAGTGCCGCAGGGCAGCTTCTGGCAGGAAGCCCCGCTTCCCACTCATGGCCGGGCTGTGCGGCCATGCTCCTTCCAGCTTGGTCTACCAGGCAGGGCACACCATGCCCTTGTTCCAGGCGTCACTGCCCTACCCTGTCCCCCTTATTTCTATGGTCACTCCCCTGTGTGTAATCATCACTCAGTCCAACCCGTCATTGTAACTACTGTAAGACGGTAACAGATACGCATCTTGTTCAAGGGGCTGGCTACTTTATCTGGCCCATTTTATCTGACTTGGCCCCTGTCTAGGGCTCTGAACTACTATACAATTCCTGGACCACGTGTTATTTCAAACCCTCTGGACCCATAGTCTGTGTCTGGAGCCTTGAGCTTTCTCCTTATTTCTCCATCAGCCTACATAGCCTCTGCCTCTGGCCTGCTTCCTCAGCTGGGAGCTGTCCAGTATGCCGAAACAGATCTTCATCTTCTGGCTTCCCAGTCCGCTATGACCCTCATTTGCTGATTCTGTCCTGTGATCAACAGGAGTGAATAGAGCCAGAGTCTGGTCAACAGCTGGCCTGACACAAATTAGAGCAGGATTGGAGCAGGAACAGGAACTCCGATGGGCTGGGAAAGCAGACTAAGATGAAAGGCCTGAAGAGTGGAGATTTAGGACTGACACTGGAAGGAGGAGGCAGGGAAAGAGAGAGGACTGAGACAGGGATGAGACAAAAAAAGGGTCAGATTAAAACATGATAGTAACAAACTTTTAAAGACATTTCTCCACTGACTACCCTAGGTAGTCATACCTCCCTTTCTCTTATTAAAGGTTTATAAGCCCCAATCACACACTTCTCATCCAGAACATACATTCTGGACATTACCAAAATAAGAAGCATTAAATGATACATTTTGACCCCCACTGTTTTCTTGGTACTTTCTGAGCTTACATGAATATCTGAGCACTTCACTTGACAGATCTTCATAGCAAGCAGCAATTTAATGCAGAATCAAGAGAAGGCAGGTCAGGCTTCCATGCTGTAGCAGGCTCCCCTTTCTTCCAACCTGGAAGAAATCAGCTAAGACCTCTACAGTATATTACACAGCTCTAAATAGCAATATCTTAAGACCAGCAGTCTGCTCAGTCCATGCCTTGCTGCTCTTTCCAGCTAGTAGAAGACCACCCTGTTTAGGAATTTCTTGATTCAGGTTTTTTAAATATACCTCTGTTACCTGAACACGCTACAGTACATATTGTAGAGCCTTATTTCTTACAAATTTCCACTAGTTGGAATGCATTGAAAGTGCTTTTCCAATTAGGCAAACAAGGACTATCAAAAGCTATAGCTGAAGTAAATTAAAACTGAATATAAAGAAAAACATGAGAAAGTAAAAATCTATAAAATGAAACCACAGGCAATTTCACCATGATAAAGTACTTCATGATACAACAGCAACTTATTTCTTCAAGGAAGATGCTTTTAAAGGATACCTTGCATCTGAAGCAAGAACCAATACTAGTCCTGTTGATTAGCATCCACACTAAGGTATTAAATTAGCATTTGCTTAGATGTGATGTACTATGTAGACATCTACACACACCCCTTAAAATAAAGCACAGAAATACAATGTTTCGTGTACAATGTTGAAAATCCAACAAAATGTATATCAAGCATTTTAAACATGTTGAGGATTGATTCTAAGGAACAGCCACGTTCACATCAAGGAAAACTTGATTGCTACCACTAACACCACTTGTGTTCACATACAAATCTCTACTTCAAGTAAGTGATTTTTGCTAAAACTAGTCATACCTGTTGTTAACTGGAGCTTGAGTGTTGCTAATGCTAAAGTCCTCCAACACAGTCCCCAAACTGCTTCTCAGGAAGATTTATGAAACAATTCCTATTGCCTTTTGATGAGAAGATGTGACTGTAGGGTACAAGTTTGTGACAATATTCAGAACTCACCTTACACATAGCTCCCTACACTTTCCCAGCTCTGATAGACTATCTAGCTCTGGTATTGTTTCTCCACTCAGTCAGATGACAACTAGGGGTACCTTCTCCTCTAGCTTGTAGCTAGCTGGTTGATTGTTTACCTCTCGTGCCAGCAGAACAAAAGCTTTCAGATCAATAACCTCAAGTCAGCACACTTCTGCTGACTTATCACTGCAACCGTGTAAGGAGGGGAAAAAAAGCCAAACCACCTGGTCAGTCAGTGCCAAGACAAAGTCAAATCTCTGAATATAGTATTTACTAGGTGGAGGACCACAAGTCCTCGTCTGGAAGAAACCCAGAGTTCACTATGCTATCCCAGGCACCCCAAGGAAAGCACCCTAGGCATTGAGATGGCCTAGAAGAGCATGGCCAGCCCCACAGGAAGCAGCTGACTAGTGACTGAAGGCCATGAAGATGATCCAAGTCCAAAGCTGTCACTGGTCTCAGTGGCCTCAAGTGAAGCACAGCACAACATTAGCTCCTTCCCAGGACTCACAGCCACTTTACTCTCACCCAACATTCAGGGGAAGGGATGAGCAAACAGAGCAGAAAGGAAGTCAACATTTTTAAATGTCCCAAGAAATAAGACCACTGCAAAGCTGTGTCAAGGGATGACACAGGGATGTCAAGTCATAAGCACTTCAAAAGTCTCTGGAATCCTATTATTTTTGCTGCCTCTGAGGGACAGAAGTGGAAAGGCACAACTTCATTGTCTGGTTGCTGCCACTACTCCAACAGCCTGTTTATGTTGCCTTTAATTTGCTCTAATATCCTGGAGTTATATACCAGACTTTCTCTTAAGGCAGGATTTTTCAATGCCTTTCCAGTTTCTAGGCATCCTCACTTTCCCACACCTCCTTCTGTAGATAATCTTTCTCTTTCAGTCACTATGGAGACAGAACCTAATACTCTGAATTTTTCAAACACGTTACCTGTTTCCATTTAAAAATCCTTTAAATTAGATTATCCCACTATACTACACTGATATCCCACTGTACTGCAAGATATTTTATTGGCATAAGAGGAGACATTGACATTGTGGGTATACCTAAAAACTTATTTAAATATACCAACAAAATAGACACATTAAAGTTGTGAATCCTTTCTAAAAACCAAAGCCAGCTCAGCACTGGCATAAGTAAATTCCACTTCACTTCAGGTCCAAATAAAGTGGAATCATGTACATTTAAACAATGAATCATATGACACTACAGTCGCATAAAGATAGCTGATATTTTTTTTCAGCAATTATATATAAACTTAAAAAAAAAAAGATGAATCACATATGCTTAAAGAGAACAAAACTGGAAGAGAAGTGTGAAGCATGCTTCCCCAAACCAGACAAGCAGTGGAAACAGCTCTCACGGCTAGAATTAGAAGTTTCCAGCTTTTAATCATGAGCTCAGCTACATCTCTCCTAATGTATTTATTTTTTACACAAATGTCTTCACCTCCTTAGCATCCTCTGAAGATACTGCAGCTTCTTGTTATCATGTGCAATATTTTGACACAAGGTAGAATAAAATGACAGAAAACCTTCAGCTAGTCACTCCCTTAGAAATAGCAGGTCTGTTACCAGATGCAGAATGCCCATCAAGATTTTACCCAAAATATAGTAAATGTATTTATTTATTTTAAACAATGAGTATTAAAGTGTAAAATCCCACATGGAATTTGTTAGAAGTGCTGGTTGCCAGAGGGAGGAATTTGAAGCACAAGGAAGTCAGTTGGTCTGAGTGTGCAGACGGCTAGAATGCCAGCTACAGATGCAATGTTCTGTTAATAGTTCCTATATTATGTTATTATTCCAGCATGCATGACAGAATGGAAGAGAGGACCCAAACTGAACAAGGATCAGAACAGAGGAAGAGCCAGTGAGGTGCACTGGGGGAGAAAACAGGACTGACAAGGAACTAAAATATGGGGGCAGGACTGGGATGAAAAGACAAAAAGACTGGTATTAGATACCTTGGAAGTGACAGATTGGATAAGAAGGGAGACTAAGGTTAGGAATCAGTGAGATAGGAAAAATGACACAAACCAGATCAAGAGTGAAGTATGAGCAAGGACTGGGATTGACTGGGCAAGGAGACTGGAACTGGTATGAACTGAAATGGAAGGCCTGAAGAGTGCAGACTGAGACTGACACTAAAACTAAAACAAGGATACAGGTGTGGAGAAGAGAAAGAGATGGGGTCTGGATGGGCCAAAAAGGTCAAATTCAGACATAAAGGTCAGAAGTCTGTGATCACTAGATTATAATCATTTCAACTCTCTTATGGAGCCATAGCTTCCATTTTTCCTGCAGTAGATGTCCTTTTTGAAAGCCCTTGTCAGAATGCCTCATCCTAACTAGGCCATATCTAGAGTGGAAGCCGTGAAATAAATCTCAAGTTTCCAACTCTAGTGTTGGTTCACATGGTCAAAATGATGACATATGGTAGAATTTCTAGCATTCAATTTGCGTTTTTAAAGTCTTTGCAAGTTATACACACAACACCCCTCCCAGATAATTAAGACTATGAAGTGCCACACTCAAAAGTTAGAAAACGTCCAGATCAATATTGTCTGTTCCACCTTAGTTCAAAATTCCACTTTCTTATGTCTAGGCAAAATGAAGCCATCTCTAATTAAATAAGTTATCATTGTTTCCCCTAGATCTCATTAGACTGTGTCACAGAAGGGTTGATGCTCACCTAAGGTGTTCTTAATCCACTTATCTAAGGATTATATTCTGCTACCTGTTATCACAGCGTCTGATCCCTTCCACATAAAGTCAATAGCAAAGTCTGATTCTCTAGTATATGGGGTCTGAATTCATGCAGAGGGCTGCAGTCTACTGAATGGTACTATCTGGACTCTTACCCCAAAAAGACCAGAATGGCTTTTGACATATCTCCAAGCCCACCGCCACCTCCAGAAATGAACTGCATTTTAGCTAGGAATCTGGTGAGACCTTGAGATATTGGGAGACAAAGTTGCTACTGAGTGAGCTGAGATCATAGGGCTCTAATGCAGAGGCAGATGGGGTTGCCAGGAGCAAGAAGGTGAACACTCACCAGCTCACCTCTGCAAATCTCTGCCTCTGGTAGGAAGGATCAGATGAGGGGGGTCAGGGGACCATGTGCCCTATGTCTTGTGCAAGAACCAGGCCCTCCAGGCCTGATCCCTAGGAGTTCCACATCTTAATGGTATCTAATGTGTAGTAAAATATATTTAGATCAAGCTTATTCAGATACAATTTCCATCTCTCCCAATGCTTGACTGGTCTCTAAAATTCAATATGTGTACCTGTAATCTAATATTTACATCTGCATGTGAAGAAAAGGCAATAGACTAAACTGCAAGCACCTGCCATAGGAGATGAACAAGTCTTGTGCTATCTTATGCTACATAACTTACATTGAAGTGAATTTATCTATGGAAAAATGGCTATTGTGGAATATTAGAAGCTCAGCTTGCAAAGTCCAAAGGGCATAAGGAGAAGCATATATGACAAATCCGAACTAAGCACTGTACCCTGCCCTCAGTCTGCTCCAACAGTTAACAGGTATCTGGTAAATGATTTATAAACTTAAAGATAACACAGCATAAAATTGAATGAACATCCCTGCCTAACAAAGATAAATGTTTTCCAGACAACCTATGTCACCTCTGAAAATGTTTCAGGTTATTGTGTCCCTTCTGCTGCTTTCAGGTAAGTGTTTGGCACTAACTCTTGTGTCATTATTTTCTCTCATGTGTAGTGATTTGCTGGCAGAGGCTGTGCTGCAGGCATAGCAGTACAGGGACAGAGGCATGACAAGAAACTAAAGAGTACCAAAGAAAGGACACTGTCCAGTGACTTGAGCTGAGATCTAGGTAACAAGTGCTGGGAGACATTATTCTGACTCTACTACTTCTCTATAGCTTTAAATAAGTGATCGAGCCTTCTCAAAATTTAAGGATACTATATCAGCTGGAAAAGGTCATTGCAGTTGGTGATTTGCAAAATGCTAAATGCTTATGACATATTATTCTGTGGGATCATTCTGTTCACTTAACCCTTACTTCATTACTTATTTTAGAGAACAGCAAGTACATATGCATATTTGGTGGCCCAAATTCATTGGAGGAGCTCATGATTTTTCTGGTGTCCAACTTGAAACAAGTTGAGGAACATCACTGTTCAGAAACCAGATGCCTAGAACTTTCTAATATTTAGGCTCTTATAAGATGCTCCAACTTGAAAGCTAAAAATCAATCATTTTTAAAAATTAGGGCTAGAAGGAAAATTTATGAAGCTGATACAGATGTAACTAACTGTCACTGTGGTTACATGGATGCAGTTTTCAGATAAATACTAACAAGTACAGCACATAATAATTGTGCATGCTGTAAGACAGTTTTTTTCCCCACACAGACTGATAAAGCAAGCAGACATCTATTTGAAGAGACCTGTAGTAATCTGTTCTGTAAAGATGTGATCCTATCTATTGTAATGTATGAAAAGTGCCAGTGTTCTTGCAAGTGTTAATCCAGGTCCTCCCTGGGATTGACATAATGGCAAAGGAATGATATTGTGACTTGTCCCTTCTTGAGCAAAATTCATTCCTTAAATTACAAGAACTAATTATCCTCTTTTAATTTAAATGAGGTGAACAACAAAGTATTTTCCCCCATTGCACAGAGCAGGAAAACAGAAGCAGCAGCAGAAGCATTTCCCCAAGAACACACAGACTTCTCAGAGCCAAGATTAGAGCTTGCACTTTCCCGAGTCTCAAAACTGTTGTTCAGAGCAAAAACCTCCGTCTCCTAAACAGCCCAGCCAAACATTTGAAAAGATGAGGAATCATCTTTTCAATATGATTGTGTTCTGTGCTAGAGGGAAAACATGCTTCAGAGTAAGAATGCTCTTTACATGTTTCTACACAGGTGCATAAACTTACTGCACTGGTGCTCTATAGGGAGGGAAAGAGGAAGAATTTTTGCTTGGCCACCTTTTCCTTCCCATCCTTGTACCTTGTATGGCAATCAGTAGTGTAACTAGAGCAGGGCACAAGCCCCAGGTGCTAATTTAGAGGGGGAACTGGTTTGGATGGGGTGCCATTGGTGCTTGACACCTGACCCCCGCCCTCTCCCCTGGCCTGGCAGTTTTATTTCTCTCTCACTGGGATCCCCCACTTCATCCTGCTTTTCAGCCCAGAGCACTGAGATTGCTATTATGTCTCTGACACCAGTGTAGCTCTAATTTAATGCCAATGCATGGGTGTGTGTTTTATGGAGGAGGGAATGGAAGGCAGATGGTGAAAGGATCACTTAGATGCCTTAGTTTCTCATCTAGCATTCCTGATCTGCTCTGTACCACCTCTTCTTGAATCCAACTTTTCAGCTGGCGTTTACTGGGTGAAGAAGGTGGGACCCTTCATTGTCACTTGCCCAGCACAAACACCATGCTTCCCCCCACTTTCAGTTGAAATCAAGTCTGCTAAACAATAAAGCACCGTGACACTAATTTTTGAGGATTCTTGTCTCATCCTCCTCTCACTTTACTTTCTGCTTTTCATAACCGCCCTTGTTTTTTTCAGGCTTCCTTTCTTTAACAGATAAAGGAAATAATTCACCACTGATTTTTAATAAACTGTTATAACCTCTACTGATCACTACTGATATGTAGTCCAGTCATTCATTAACTGCAAAAGCCCTTCAGTCAAGATGGAAGTAGTGGTGGATTAAAACACAATGCACAACGTCTACTGATTAGAACCAAACATTCAACCATACCCTCTCTTCCCCGCAGCCATATTGTCACCTCCTTCCCCATCTTTAGAAAGCAGTCATTTACAGCAGCCAAACCTTGGGTCTCATCCCAGCTCTACTAGAGAGCTGTTGAGTAACCTGGGGAAGGAAAATCAAGAATAGAGAAAAGAAATTGAGACTGATCTGTCACAAGCTCTAAAGATAAACAAGTAGGACCAAAAATTTGAATTTTGGGTGTCTCAGACCATTTCTAAGTGACTTATAAAAAAAAGTGACTTATAAGAAAAAGTGTTTTTTCAGAGTTATGAGTATTCACAAGATCAGCTGAATTAATACAATTATTATGCCTAACTATTATAATCCAATTGGAAATATTTTGGCCTGGATTTTTATTCTTTCTGGCCATGATGTGAATGCATACATGCTGCAAGTTCTGCAATAAGTCAAATCAAAACTCATATTTGGATCTTTGACTTGAATCATGATGTCAGAGTTCACCTTGTAACAGAGTAGCATGTGGTTCCAGGGTAGTCTGCAACATCCTAAAATGCATCCCTGCAACAAATCTCCACTTATACTTGCAGTGTTTTATTTCAGATAACTAAGTCTGGATCCTTATAAAGGTCTTTAAAACTTGTGCAGCTGAGCCAAATTCTGATAAGCAGCAACTTCTACATTTCTCTTATACCATGCTCTCAGGGTGCTCTGGAAGCAATTGCCTAGAATTGCAGATAAGTATCAATCACTGGATTATCTTGTTCACATTGCAAATAATATCAAATCATGTAATGTGTTTATCATACACATATAAAATGTATATGATTGAAGAAATCAAAACTGATTTTTTTAAAAAAAACATGAATCCTCCTAAGCTATACAATGTTCCTACTGCTAGTATCTTTGAAATCGCAGCCCTGATTTGTTTTTGGCTCATTTCTAGCTTTAAGAAATGCAGCTAAGCAGCAGTGTTCCATTGACCTTTTCAAAGTACCCAACACGTCAGCATCATCCAGGTCAACAAAGCCAAAGTGTTGAAGATCAAAGTTTAGTTCACAAAGCCTGCCCTCATGCTGCCTTGACTATCTGATAACACAGACAAGCATATGTTTCAGAGCTGACATTACAGCCAGGTGTTATCATGAATGCTGATAATTAAAATAATTGTTATGCAAAAAGGCATAGAGCCAAAACAAGTGCTGATTTTTAAAGTTTTAACATTCCACTTACTATAATTAACTTTAGTTATGGATTTTTAAATATGCACAGAGATGTAAAATAATCCTCAGAAAGTATTGAAAGAAGAAGAAAGCAGCTTTGAGTTATTTGCTGATGTGCACAAGGACCAATAAAAGTGTTGCTAATTCATTCCCACACTTTATATAAATATCCTAACAGGACAAACCAAATATATCTCTCACTTCAGTGGATACACACAACTGATACATTTGGTCTCAACTCTGAATCTGCCAATTAATGGCTGAGTACTAGTGTCAATTCCCTTGGCAAAGTGTTCTAACAGGCAGCTGTATCTTACATTCAAGCATCTTTAAGAATCAGTTTTTAACATAGATCCTAGGGTCCCCAATTTGATATGTATAAGGGGCCTTTTTTTCCTAGTGTGCAAAGCACACAGCAGCTCCAATTACTCAGCTTTCAAGAAAAAGTGACTGTATCTGTAGAGGTGCCCAAAGTAACTCAGAAGCTGTAATTTAACTACCACTCTTAAGTTTTGCCTGTATTACCACATAGAAATGAGGATCCTTGTGATCTTGGGGCCCAGAAGGTGACTGAAAGGAAACTCTCCCTGGTACATACATAGAAACTACCTAAATGGAGCACAGCTGTGTGGCAGATACTTAAATTTTTATTTAAATCTAATTTTAAGGATTTAACACAAGTCGACTTCACCCTCCTTGCCTCCCTTGCTTTCTGTGTATCTACCACCCTAATATTCAAATCCATTTAATATCCCTTCTTCTGACCTTCAAGGCTGAATCAAATAAATATTCACTATCTTGACAATGATGACAGGAATCAGCCAGCATCTCTTCACTGTCAAGATTAATTTTGTGCCAGTTTCCATTAATCCACAATGAGATGTTCACAAGGGATGGGACTTTAATGATAACTATTAGTTTCCCCTACAGGGACGATCACACCATCCATCTCTAATAGTAATTAGAGAAACTGAGCTGCCAAACACAAAGTAAATATGGGATGATAATAGGATTAACAATCTGTATGAGAATAGATAGTGACATTACCAGAACCCCCCCAGGGAACTGTTCTTACAGCAACTCAGCACCTCAGGTGTTTCTCTTATCTTCCTCTTTTGGACTGAAGGATGCCAGCCTTTTACTCTTTAAGTTTTCTTGCATAACATTTTCATCTTGGAGCAGAGGAAGAAACTAGTGAGTAAAAAAACCCAACTTTTAGTTTAGCTTTGCTCATCTTTTTACCAGTGACTTAAATTTGTTTCACTGGAACTTTCAACTTAGCTTCCTTCAGCTTAGCGTTACACATTGTGAGCAATTTCATTAACTCCTCTACAACCCGCTTGCTCACAACTATTTCCAGTCTCACACCTGGGTGCTCTGATGTTTTTTCTTCTGATTTCTCCTAGGTTCATAAATGCATTCAGCAGAGAGCTGTTCAGTAATTCTCTGTATTTTTAAAGCAGCAAATTATTTCATTCATATTACTTAAGTTGCCCAAGGGGTAGAGAAAATTATACCCATTTTACAGAAACACAAAGAGGAAAACATTAGGCAACTTGTTAGAGATTGCACATTGTGTTCAGCTGCAGAGCTAGGCATAGAAACCAGACTGATTGACTCTGAGGTTCCAAGTGGGATCAATGTTTGAAATGTCCTTTTACTGGAAACTTACTATTCACTTTTACACAAGCTATTCCTGCAGGAAGGAATGAGAATGTGACAGGCTGAAACACACTGAGTTTCATTGAGGTTCTAATGATAAAAGAACCTTATCCTCCAAACTTATGGATAATTATGATATCCACAAAATTGATGCGTGTGAGCCAAAGATGCAACTCCTTCAGTCAAGACTAGAGGATCTCTACTGAAGCTCCTTGCCTGCACAGTGCTGTGCATGCCTCCCTGTACTTCCTAATGCATCCATAGGCCACCTGCTAGGATTGTTCCACAACCCCTTGTCACCAGGGGGTTCCTAGAGTGGAGGGAATTATGGACTCCGCAGTAACTCTTAAAGGTTGCAGTGTGACTTTTAGTGTGGCTAGAAATGAATGCAACTGCTGTTGGCTCATGTGCTCTTCCAGCCATGCCAGCTCTGTCTAGGGAGAGGCAAGTAATAGAATTGATATCTGTCAAACAGATTAGCTGAGTTTGACCCCAGGAAGTAGGTAGCATGCATTTGAATGCAAGTGAATATTCAGTTCTTGTTTGTCAGGAATGGTATTTCCCATTGATTGCTACTTAATCTGCTCTGACTGCACTATTAAAAATTAAAGTTAATATCTTTAAAATGCAGCACTCAGCATCATAGAAGCCAAGCAACCTCACTGCTTCATGCAGTATGTACTGCTGATTTGATGAGGGGGGAAATTATACCTCCATTCTTTATGTTTTCGTCATAACTCACAATGAAATCACATGGCTAGGTTAGTCTCTTGAATTAAAACTTAATAGTAATGGCTCAACTATACACACAAACACACACACCTGTGTGTGTGTGTGTGTGTGTGTGTGTGTGATGTATATATATTGTTAACTTATATATATAAGTGCTTGATATTTATATAAGTTAACAACAAATAAAGTTAACAGCCACAAGATAGGTACAATGCACATTCTGAAGTTTCTTTCTGATAAAAGTTCAGGGGTACCATTAGATAGTGTCAATAAAGATTTCCCAAACACATTTAATTCCTCCCCCAAATCCCTAGACAGTCATTCATATCACCTATGGGGTTTTTTGGCATGTAATAAAGTAGTAAATTGCCTAAAAACTATTGCCTTTTTGGCACAGAGCAGAACTCTGGAACTGATACACATCAATGTAATGGATGACTTTCATAAGCTTAGGAATAAATGGTTATTTCTTACTTGCTCAAGAAATAGCAAACAAACCGTTGGCCACAGAATATGCATTGGTTCATCTACCTGGTTGATAACATTTCTTAGAAGGAATTTATTTGAAAATGACAGAAAAATTCTTCTTCCTGCTTCTGATCCTGTAGAAAGGATTCTGACATGTGTAGAGCCACTTACATGAAATATTGGGCCAGCTAGACCAGCCATCTGGCAAAGCAAAATTATTTAGTATGGCATCTCAGTTATGTTGTGGACCTGAAGTTTACAACCAGATTGGGCTCCATTCTGCTACTCCAATTGGTATTTTTTCAAATATGTCTAGTTTTCACATGTATTTGCTTTGAACAGAACTTGGTAGATGCATTGTTTGTACTCCCCAGAAATATTATTTTGGTTGTAGTCAGAAGGTGTGTCTACATGAGATGCCTTACTATGGATTAAGTTAGTCTAATGGCTAGTAAAGCATGACCATCTACATATGAATAGGTAAATCAGGTCCCAATCCCCATGTGACCAGGAGGCAGCTGCCCCTGCAGTCAACACAGATCTCCCAGCCCTGTGGAGACTGGGACGAGTCCCAATCCCCATATGGCTGAGAAGACAGCTGCCTTTGAAGCCAGCAAAGTCCTGGTGGAGATCAGGACTGGCCCCATGTCCCCTGCCAGTACCTCGGGGAGCCTGGAGTTCCTCCTGGCTGCTGTAGGGTGGCAGAGCAGGGCAGAAGCAGCTCTGGACTGGGCTGTTCCTGTCAGGTGCAATTTGCTCCCAACAGGGGTGTATATGTAGACCCGTGCCTGGGAGCACATTAATGAGTCTCAGTGTTCTGTGCAGAAAATGCAGGCACAGTAATTGCACATATAGATGTACCCAGAATGTCTTCTTAGAGCTGCAAAAAGTTTTATGTGCCAGTTAGCCGAACAGAACGGACACTGGAAAGAGTTCGAAAGCTAAATTTTGTCCACTATTGAGCATTGATGTAATTGTTTTACTAATTTCAAATCAATTTCTCTGTATATACTCATTAAGAGCCAGGGGACCTGACATGAAAATGAGTCCATCGTTTGTTTCAAAGAATGTTTTCTACAAGACACGATGTACACAGATACAGCTCTGCTTGGCTCCATGCTCTTCATATGTGCAGAAGGTGTGCAGTTTAGCCTAAACTGCTAGTTGACATCAAGTCAGTTAAATTGGAGCAAACTTGTTTATTGACACACCGACTTCAGTTAGACTGACTCATTTTGGATTAAACTTAATTAGCTGTCTATAAAAGTTTGTACCAACTGAACTATTTTAAACCTACTTTAGTTAAACTGCAACCATGCTTATGCCTGTATTAAACTCTGAAAGCTTAAAGGTATTTTTTAAAATTATGCTAAGGTGCTTGATGTGCAATGGGTGCATCTACATGTGCATTTGATCTGGGAGCAGTTTACTTGGGAGTAAATGCTCCTGGGCAGGCGTCTACATGTGCAAAGTCTTGGAAGTAGATTTGCTGCTCATGTCAGCAATCTGTTCCTACCCCGACTGGCCCTGTACCAGCTCTAGGCTCCCCCTGCATGCTATCTGAGGTGCTGGCAGGGAGCACCAGGCCACAAGACAGGTGTCTTCTGGAGGGGGCTGGGACATTGCTCCCTGCTCTATGGGGGACTGCTTGCTGCTGGGGTGGGGACAATGTCTGATCAGAAGCAGGGGACTTGGAAAGAGCTTCAGGGCAGGGGTAGGTCCCAGCCTCCTACTGGTGGAACAGATAGCAGTGAGTCCCTGGCTGGGCAGAGAATCGCACACCGGCAGATGGGGCGGGGGACTAGGAACTGCCCTACCCATGCAGCTCTTTCCAAGTCCCATGCCTTGATTGCCCAATCCAGGCACGGAGCTGGGACTTTGCCTGATCGGGGCAGTTCTCAGCCCCTGCTCTGCATTTGTGAGGCAGGGACTGGACAGCTTGTTCCCTGCTTGAGTCAAGGAACTGGGCAGGGAACAAGCTCCCCAGCCCGTACCATGAGGGAGCTCCAGGCCCCTGCTCAGCAATTGGAGAGCAGGAGCTGGGAGACCCATATCTCCCAGCCAGAGCTCTGCAACCCTTGGGCCAGCACAGGAAGATCCTTATCTCTCAGAACTGGAAAGCAGGGGCTGGGAGCTTCCTATTGCCAGGGCAGGGGGCATTGTCCCCTCACCCTGGCAACAGGCAGCTCCCCCAGCAGGGAGCAATCTCCTACCCCCTGCTGCCCCCTACTGCCCTGCTGACTGGAAGCACATTTGCTCTTGTTCAGGGTCTACATGTGCACTACTGTGCAGTTACTAAGCTTGAGTAAATTTGCAGGTAGCAAATCTACTCATGATTAGAGCCAATTACTGTGCAGTAAGCGGCTGCACATCTAGATACAGATGCAGTAATTACCTATACCGCTCAGTAAAACAGCTCATGTAGACACACCTGGCAACACAAATATGACACCCGCTTTGTTGCAAAAATTTTCATTTCACAGGGGAAATGACCTGTGTATGGAATGGCCTCACAGGTGACCCAGAGCAATTTGAGCAGGAACAGAGATGCAACATTATCTCAATTCACAAGGATGCATTCATCTAGGTAATTTCCATGTTACTAGTGATGATAACATTGGTTAAAATGGTAAAATAGTAAAAAATCAGAGGATAACTGGCACTCTTGTGTATTTGGCATGATACTAACAACTGCTCACATTCTTAAAGAAAAGTATAGTCACATTTAGATCACATTTTGCTATTTATGGCATTTTACCTTTTGCATATCAGAATTTGCTTGATAATCAGTTAAAGCATTTAGACTCCCAGTTTCTTTTTTTTAAACTTCATTTATCAATTAATACTACTTATCAATTGATAAATGTAAATCTAAAGATACATCCAGTCCCCTAGGGTATACATGAAGGGAGATATTTATCTTTCTTCAACAGTGCTCCTTTAACCCAAGCTAGTATTTACAGAGGAGTCTGGTGTTCTTTATTTCTCTTCTTTTCAGTCTTTGAAAATTATGTTTCATAGCTGATATTGAGCTTTTGTGTTTCTTTATCTCTATATGAATCTTGCTTAATAATTCAGTGTCTTTTTTCCTCAGAGCTCTGCTTGATAAGCTATCCCCTACCCATCTCTGCCTTTAGATTTTAAATTAATTCAAAATGTGTTACTACTACTTCATAGAACTTGCATTCTCTTTCAGTATTCAAAAATATTTTTCAAACTTTCTCTGATTTGGAGGCAGGAAAAGATCCTTTTCCAGCAAATTCCAAGAACATTCATTACGTTTTTAAGTAAGCATTTTTTTTTTCTTTGCCAATGTAAAACACTGACTTGATAGGACAATTTTTCATTATTAAAGCTTTCCCAACTTTTAAAAACCAGTCAGTTCTTTGGGGAGTGTCACTTCTCTTTCAGGCTTTTAATTGTAATTTTTGAACCCTCTAAAAGACGAGCAATCAATAACCCACAACACTTAGGCCCCCTTTACAATATGTAGGTAAAGGCACAATGGATCTAATGTGCCTCCTGCCATGCTACACGTGTATGGAAGGAGGAGCATTTGTGGGATCACTCATTAGATCCCATTACACCTTATTGCCAGTGCAGGGGGAACTCAGTCCTGGGCTCTGGGAGAAGGTGCACTGCCAAGAAGCAAGCTCCTGCAGGTGGGAGCCCATGTGCTTCAGTTGAGGGATGCCCAGCTGTGGGACATGTAAAACCCCTGGGATGGGGGGATTGCCACCACAGCCATCTCCCTGCCCTTGGAACATTTGAAACCCTTGGGATGGGAAGATCACCATTATGGTGATCTCTGAACCCCTAGGGGTGCATGAAATGCCCCATTCTGTGGGTGCATGAAATCCCCAGGGCTAGAGGATGGCTGCAGAGTGACCCTCCATGCATCAGAGGTGCAGGAAACCCTTGGAGCTGGAAGATGGCCACAAAGGCAATCTCTCTACCCCAGGTGTGCAGGGAGATCACTTCTCTGGAAGTCCTCCAGCCCTGAAGGTTTTCCACAACCACAAGGCAGGGGGAATCAACCTGCAGCAACCCTCTGGCCCTGGGGGTTTCTTGCACCCCCAGGATGGGGGGGATCACCCCTGTGGTGATCCCTCCCACCCTGAGGTTTCATACATACCCAGGGGCTGGGATATTGCCACAGCAGTGATCCTCCCACCCCAGAGCTAGGATCCTCCCCTGGGGCTAGGAGATCACCCACAATGGCATTCTTCCTGCCTCGGGGATGGGGGGAGGCAGGGGGAGGGTGCCAGGAGGCATGCTACAGGGACCCAGCATCCTCAGCTGTGGGACTTTGGATCCCAGCACCTGGGGGGCACTGCCGGGACCCAGAGTCCACAGCTGCTGGGGCTGAAAGTACTCAGCAGTTGTGAGACTCCTAACCCTGGCTGAGCAAGATGCACCCCTACAGGGGAGACTCTGTTACACATACAAATTAAAGCTGGATAGTAAACAGGTATAAACTTAGTTCACATTGAAAGGTCAGACTTTATAGCTGGTTGGAGGTTATTATTGTGTGATAGCTACTTCGTACATAATATCTGGTTTCAAGGTAACTGCACAATTAACCAGCTAATTGTGCAATACCTATAACACGTACATGGCGCCTTATAGAGTTCGTACTGAACCTTCCTGAGAACTCTCAAGGGGCTATCTGACAGTTTGCATGCTTTAATTTCCCTCACCATGACTCCAAACTTCTTCCAAAACAATTTGATTCTGGGATGTGTCTAACGAATATGACTTCTCTTGAATTACCATGGTCCCTCCAATATTTGCCTGTTCTTATAAATATGTTTAATTTTAATTGGGATAAGATACCATCGATACACAAATTTAAAATAGTTTTCTTTTGCCATCATGAGATGGATGTTTGAAGGCCATTGTTCCCGATGATCTCCCATTCTTTGTCACTAATTTTAGAGCAGAAATCAATGTCCCATTCAGTATAGAAAATGTCTTTCCAATATAAAACAATTTTAAATAGCTATATAGAACATATAGCCTCTGCGTTTCAGAGATGTGACCAGTAGTTTTTCAAAGCTTGCCAGATTTATATTCAGGTTTGCCTTTCTCTGAGGATGTGTTTCAACTGGACGTATTAGAAAAATGGGATTTTAATATCTCTTGTGGTACACTGTATTTCTTCAAAAGATCTAAATTATTTTCTTTGAATTCACTTTCAGTTTCTTTGTGATGGACCATTTGTGTTGTGCACACAGCTGTAGAATAATTGTTTTTTAAACAGCTGATCTCATTAAGATTAAAGATCCTCACAGACATTTTTATTGGCTTTAGGTTTTATAGATTTTTTTTTTTTTACAAATAACTAAAGCTTGCAACCAAACTTGGGATAAGTATTCAAGCTCTAATACTTTAATATAGGATTTAACTCAGCAGGAATGTCACAGGGTTGTGAATTTATGTGAAGTTCTACAATTTCTGACATTTTGAATGTTGCATCTCTTCCATACAGGTGTCCTGGGAGCACCGTTTCTCTCTGAAGAAACAGCAAATCAGTTCATAAGGCTTAAGAGACAAATACCATATTCTCACAGCTATTGGGATGCAAGCAGTAGCGAGAATGCTTGGGGTTACACTGTGGCAGAACAGGTATTGAGTTGGTAATTTTGCAAACTTTATTTACAGGATGGAAATATATATGTAGTAATGTGGCAGTTTTCAGAGGTGGCAGTGGCTGTTTAGATGGCACTGAACTGTCATTCCTTCTCAAATGCATGGAAAACTACAAGGGTTGGCAATGTATAGAACACGGTCCAGATTTGGGCCGTGAAGCAATGGCATCAGTCCTCAGGGGTCCTTCAGTCCTCCAGGTCATGTGGCACCAGATGCCAGAGGCTTCAGTGGACAGGGAGCTTTCCCTGCACCATACCAAAAGTAGTGGACCTGAACTGGGTCATTTTGTCCCTCTGCTGGAAGATGCTGTCAACCCCTGACTAAGATGAATAGTCCATAGCTACAAATCCTTAAAACTACAGTCAAATAACTTCCAATCATGCTTCCAAAAACTGGCAAATTGCTTGATGATCTGCCTGATAAAATTTGGCAGATTTGATCTTGCATGTAAAAAGTTTATACATACTGATCTTGTTCTAGTTACCTGTGCTGAATTCACAGGCTTGAAAACCGGTGGCTTCCAGCCACAGGGCAAGAACAGGCAAGGCTATGGCAAACTAACACTTACCATGACTAAGTTCCATCCTGTTCTCAACTAATTCCTCAGTGCTCCCTTCCTCCACTCCTCAAAGTTGTAACAACAATTTACTTCAAATTCTCACCTGCCCCTCCTGCTGCCAGTACCCAGACTGTCACCGAGTCTTAGTTCTAGCCATTATCTCTAGAATTAACATTTCTTTTTCTCTTCACCCTGACTCCTAAAACCTCACCCCAGTCTTATACATAATATGCCCCAGGTATTGCTATCAACCCCCACTTTTTCTCTAGCAAGACCAAGAGAATGTATGTGGGATCCCCTTGAGCTGTAGGAGGCAATAAGTGTATACATACATCTCTCTCAATTCTGTGTAAAACCAGTAAGTTTTGTATGAATTCACTTCAGGTTTCCTACAATTTGTCCTTCTCTGAAGGGCTCTAGTATAAATGCAGACACTTCTGTTTTTAGGGGTTTCACAAATGCACAGTGGGCACATCTACACAAGACACTGGCTATGCAGTAGCCGAATACTACTGTGCAGTAGTGTGTCACGGCACAAACAGTGCTAATATGCTACTGTGCAGTATTATTAGGCTACTAATATGGCATTCACTTAAATGGCATTTACTGGTGCTACTACTCTAATCAAGTATTAAATAAAGGCACCATAATTATACTTATTTAGTACTTGTATATTTATTTAGATTGTATTTATTTGGTAATTGTACAGTAACCATTGCACGTTAGCATCTCATGTAAATGTGCCCACTGTGAACAGATTGCTGCAGAGCCCCTCCAACATACTTTAAGGGCACTGTGCAGAGTTTGGATGAATGTACTCTGAGTATCTTACAGCAAGAAAGGCTACATATCAAGTTAGGCAATGTTCTACATTTAAGGCATGTATTCTATGAAGCTTTTCTGAAACCTAAAAAAATACCTTTTGTTTTGTTTGACTTTAGGCAAGTGAATCATGGACAGTGTTGAGAAACACAGCCCAATACTACATGGACTTGGGATCTTTTGTCTTTGATTCTGCAACTGCCCAGTATGTTCAGTATTAAGATAGCACTTGAATATTGAAAATGTATGTATGCATGCACAAACTGTTAATAACAGCAATGGAACAGGACCTTAATGTCATCATAAGAAGACAGGCGTGGCAATTATTTTGGGCAGAGGGCTGCTTACTGAGTTTTGTCAAGCCGTTGAGTGCCTCGTGGGTAGCCTTGCCCCTTGACAGGTGCCCTGCCCCCTGGTTGCCATCTTGTGACTGAAAGTCCCACCTCTAACCTCTGACCTTTGCCACTGGAAGTCATTCTGCTCGCTCCTGGAAGTATTCCTTTGAGGAAGAGGGTTGCCATCTTAGAATGGGAGAAAAAAAATGTATACAAAAAAATCAAACATCCATAATACATTTTAATTTAATTGAAAAATATATTTTTGTCCTGATTTGTGTGTTTGTGCAGGATACGGAGACGTGATTGCATAATAGCTCAAAACGCAGTCTTACTCTTGCATAATGTGTGGGGCGTACAAGGGTGTCAGGAGGTATGGGTGGGTGAGTAGGTGGGTGTAGGTTTGTGGGGATGCATGGATGTGTGGGGGGGTACAGTATTTGTGGGGTGTGGGATTGTGTGTGGGGAAGGGTGTGGCTGTGGTGTTTGCAGAAAAGATTTGAGTGTATGTAGGTTAAAGCTACTCCCCCTACCCCTGCTGCTGCTGATTTCCCCACCTATCTGGCCACCCACCAGTGGCTCCTGGACCATGTGGCTCCTGGCTGCACGGCCACAATGGCAGGACTCGGCAGAAGCTGGCCTGGCCCTGAGGACCAGGGTGATTGCCTGTGGTCCTCCCCTGCCTCCCCACCCCCTACATCTAAACTGAATTTCCCACTCTGGCGCAGGGAGACAGGAACAGTTCCACAGTCCCAGGCCAGAAGCCTCTGCACACAGGGGCGTCCAGCTAGGGGTGGGGAGCAGGCCCAGCAGGCCTTGCTGTTATAGGGTCCTGCTGTGGCTTCCCCTGGTTATACTGCCACTGACTCCTCTCATCCTTGACAGGCAGCCAGGGGCAGATAAATATTAATTTTCTAAATTTTTAGGGGCCCGCAGGCCAGATACGATGGCCTGGAAAGCCATACCCAGCCCACAGGCTGTATTTTGCTCACCCTTATATAGTTTGCCATATCTTAATTTTAATGGTTCTGAATATAAAAAAACAATGCTTGGAAGCTAGAGGAAACAGAGCTTTATTGTGTTAGTGGCAGGAAAACTTTATAAAAGTGTAATGCTGTTGAGTTGTCATTACTGATGTTTCAAGTCAAAGATTTTGGAGTGAACAAAGCTTCCTGCATGGACCTTGTTGTTAAAATCTTGAGAAAATTTTAAAAAATCCCTCACAGTTAACATAGACTAAGGCCCCCATTCATGCACAAATTTAGATAATATTCACAGAGAACAGTTCGTAAGTAGAAAATGAAGGGGGGAAAAACAGTTATTTTACATTGCAAATATCAAAAACAAAATTGTATTCAATGTAGAATAAAAGCCTGTTTGAATAAAACCAAGAAAAAAGATTTGGCAGTCATAAAAAGACTATTTACAGATTGGCACATAATTACATGAAATAAGTGTCTCAGATTGTCACAGGAAAATGTTGAGGAGAATGTTAAGATGCACACTTACTTTTTAGAGATAATTATAGTAAGTTTAAGGAACAAGCTTGACAGGTATAATACAGACTTAATACTTCACTTGTAAAATCCTTTATATAAGGATGTGACTGTCCTTTAGGAAAGGGGAGTATCATTATATGCAAACCCTCACGTTTCAGGGCTTAAAACTGTCCCAGAAAAGATTATACATTTTTGAAAAAAATATCCACCCTGAATCAAGGTAAGTTAAATACTACATTGTCTGTAGTTAGAGATACCCATTTTGGAAACCCAAACTAGAAGTGTTAAGTTTGCTGGCTATCTGTATGAAAGGTTTTATTAATTTTACTTACCGCCTCTAAGCAGAAAGAGAAAATGAAAAGATGGCATTCTGTTCAGCCTTTTGTAGCCAGAGGCTGGCTAGGAGGCTCAGTGTCTCCCCAAAGCAGTCCAAGCTGAAAGAGAGAGTGAGGATGCTAAGTCTTGACTGCCAAAAAGGAGACTGAATGACTGCCATCCTATAAATTTCCAAGGAAAACTAACATTTTACCAGAGGCACTTACACTTTTATGAGAAGAGCTTTTATTCATTGGAAAATCATTCAGATTAGAAGTAGTTTACTACTTGCCCTTGACTGCTTTTGAAGTTTCCAATCCAGGCTGCTGTCAGATAAGAAGCAAGACTAGGAATATGACATGAGTCCCTTAGTGTGGTAACTCCTATGATTCTCATACGAAAGAACAAAGGTAGTTTTTATTGAGTCATACACTGATACATAGCAGAATACAATGAGCTTATTTAGGGCTCAGTCCAACTCCCATTGAAATCTCTGATGTCTTCTCTGATGACAGGTATTAATTTAGGCTCTACAAGGCAAAACATTTATGACATTTTTACATGTGCTCCAGGAGTAGGGTTGTGGGGAAATAAATTTTAATTCGAGCAGCTCTGAGAGTCACTAATTAAAATGCCTGGACAAGCTTTACTTAAAGTGCCCCACTGCCATTTTGAAGCATGGGGATGCTGATACACAAGATGTGGAAACTGGCTGCAGCATATTGGAGCAACCTCCCAGCTCATGTACAGGCATCCTTACTTTGTAGCTGTAAAGTGAGACTGCTAATGCAGAGTGCCACATCTCAGGCTTATACATAAGCAGTCAGTAGAACACACATTAAATTCTGGAAGATAACATGAAAAAAGACTACCTTAAATTAGTCCTGACTCAGCTTAATGTGATTTTTTTTCTTTCTTTGTAGGGACCATATTAGGTCTTATATGGATATGCTACAGCAATCTGGGATTTACCTCGAGCAGTAGACAAGAAAACAGAATTAAATCTTAGAAATAAGTGACAGCTCATTGCAGTGGTTTTCACTGTGGTCTGCAGACCCCTGGGGATCTGCAGGCTATGTTTAAGGAGCCTGCAAAAGATGGCTATGATCAATACAAAGTATGTGAATGCCCACACTTACATTTCAAAGGGTCTGCACTTCCATTCAACATTTCCAAGAGTCCACACATCCATTTAATTTTTTTTTTTTTTTGGGGGGGGGGGGGGTGTCTGCAAG
>JAGPOW010003316.1:3963904-4011065 GCA_030014935.1 Caiman crocodilus | reverse complement strand
CCACACCCCAACACACCACCCACCCCCCCCCACAACCATAATATTTTTTTTTTTTTTGGGGGGGGGGGGGCCCAGTCTGCAAGTGAAAAAACGTTGAAAGACACTGACTTATTGTACAGGGGGTCTTTATTTATGAATTACAGTGTTAGCTATTTGTCACATATGCATTTGTTTGTCCTTTACCTTACTAATACATCTAAAGCTGGATCCCATAGTAGGCCTACTTAATCGTTAATCTGTATTTGTTAAGTGAAATATCAACACATAATATGGAATAATAACAAAGACGAGGTATCCAAAGGGCTAGCAGGAAAAAATTGGAAATAATATTAGTGTTTTGGTGGGACAAACCTATAAATAAACAGATTTCTTTTTAATGTCAATGTTGATCTTTAGAGTTCCATCAGCTGGATATGTAAGGGTTTTTTCAAGTGGGACAGAGACAGACACAGAGACAGACAGAGACAGAGAGACAGCTGTCAGTTTGTTCAAAGTAAATAATTTTCAAACAAAATTTAGCAAGTGAAACTTTTTATTTTTACTTTGTTTGGGAGGAGAAGGGATCACATTAGTTTTGGTTTTCCCCATGCTAAAAAAGAATTTATAATCTTGTTGCCCCTGCAGTATGTGACTGAAAATATTGCTCTCACCTTACTACATCCAAAGCTTCACATTCAAAATTTTAATTCTTGGATTTGACCTCTAATGTCCAAAATGATTAAAGTCCTGGCTACTTGAAAAATCTGTTCTTTCCCTTATTCTACAGCAATGGGAATCAGTGGAGACATTTATTTACAATCCCTACCTAACAAGGGCATAGTGCTAGTGACAAGGTATTTTTCATGAGACGTTCAGAAACCTGGAATTCTCTCTGTTCTGACCATCACTGAGGCTTATTTGACCCTTAAGACACTTTCTCTGGGGCCTATGGATTCAAGTACCTTAAAAAATAAAATGTAGATGGAGAGTAGTTTTGGTTTTCATCCTTAGATTAGCAAGACAGGCCATATGTGTTGGGGACTTTCATGTGCTCAAAACATGAATGGAGCTGCTGGTCCTGTCCCCTGAAGCCAGACGAGCAGGGGAGCTGTGGGCACCCACTCCAGAGCAATCGACCACTCCAGAGCAATTCTGCTTGTAGGGAAGCAGTGAGGAAAGTCAAAGCAGAAATGGAGCTCAGGCTGGCAACAAAGATTAAGGGTAACAGAAAGGTCTTCTTTAAGTACATAGGGAGGAAAAAGAAGGTGCAGGGTAACATAGGACTGCTACAGGATGGACTAGAGCAACTCATAACAGATAGGATGGACAAAGCTGAGCTCTTAAACAATCTCTTTGCATCTGTGTTCCTGGACACGGATACAAACACACCTCCCAATGAGACTTTAGTCTGGCTTGAGAGAGATACCAATCCACCAGTGGTTAGCACTGACCTAGTGAAGTGGCATTTGGAGGGGCTGGATGTATTTAAGTTGGCAGGCCCTGATGATCTTCACCCAAGGGTACTAAAGGAATTGGCCAGTGTCATAGTGGAACCACTGGCGCAATTGTCTCAGCACTTGTGGTCCTCAGGACAGGTCCCAAAAAACTGGAAAAGGGTCAATGTGGTCCCTATTTTTAAGAAAGGGAGGAAGGAGGACCCAGGTAATTATAGGCCAGTTAGCCTCACCTCTGTTCTTGGCAAGACCTTAGGAAAAATCATTAAGGATCACATTTGGGGGATGCAGTGGGTAATGCAATATTCAGGGGCAACCAGCATGGGTTTATAGCAGGTAGATCCTGCCTGATTAATCTGGTCTTTTTTTCAGGAGTAGAGGTAGATGTTATTTACTTGTATTTTAAAAAGGCTTTTGACACAGTGTCGCACCCAATTCTTACAAATAAACTAAGTAACTGTGACATGGATTTTCTCACAGTCAGGTGGGTGGAAAACTGGCTTATGGGGTGCACCCAGAAAGTCGTGGTGGATGGGTCAGTTTCTACCTGGAGAGATGTGGGCAGTGGTGTCCCCCAAGACTCTGTCCTTAGACCAGTGCTATTCAATATCTTCATCAGTGACTTGGATGAGGGCATGGAAAGCACTCTGCTCAAATTTACAAATGACACCAAACACACTAGAAGGTAGGGAGTGAAGTCAGGAAGATTTAGATTGACTGGGGAAGTTGGCAGGTCAGAATAGGATGCAATTTAACAAAGATAAGTATAAAGTGCTGCACCTGGGGAGAAAGAATCACCAATACATCTATAGACTGGGAAGTACCATTCCATTGGTGAGGCCACACATGGAGTACTCCATCCAGTTTTGGGTGCCACACTTCAAGAGGCATGTGGATAACCTGGAAAGGGTTCAGAAGAGGGCTACTCATGTGGTTGAGGGCCTGCAGGTAAGATCCTATGAAGACAGATTGAGGGACCTGAATCTCTTCAGCCTCTGCAGGAGAAGGCTGGGAGGTGATCTCGTGGCTGTCTACAAACTCATCAGAGTGGGGGTCTTTCAACCCACCCTGTGCCTCCCAGCAGTGGAGGACTTATTGGAGTCAGGACTCACCTCTCTCACTCTGGGGCTGATCACCCCCATTCACTTGGCCCTTGGCCCAACTCTCAGCCTTAGGAGTCCGGAGACTTACCTGGGCCTGCTCCCCTTGCTTGAGGCTCCACATCACACCCCTCACTGGGACTTCAGATCTCTGCCCCTAACTAGGGGATACCCCCTCACTGGAGCTCCATTACTCTGGCCTCCCTTGGCTCTAGCACACCACCCCTCACTGGGGCTACAGATCTCAGCCCCCTTTTGCTGGGGCTACCCCCTTACTGGGGCTCCATTACTCTGCTACTCCCTTGGGGCTAGCACACCAACTTTCACTGGGGATACAGATCTCGGCCCCCTTCACTGGGGCTCTGAGGGTGGGTTTTGCTCCCTGGTGGGCTCTGGTGGCCATAGCTGTACCTGGGCCCCAGTCTCCTCCTTGGGGCTTGCATCCCCTGCAAGTACTTCCAATGGAACGCAAACCCACCTGAATGTGAGGGCTAGGGTTAAGGCACCCTGACCTGTCTTTCACCAGGGTGGTAACTGGCTTGGCATTTCCTGGGGGCTCCCATGCCACTGGGAGCTCCACCAGGCCACCCACTCCTGGTAGGGTGCTGTTTTAGGTCATGCCCAGGACCAGGAGCCTTCTAATCATCCCCAACAGCTTCTCCCTTAACTCCAAATGATACCAGCAGCCCTATGGCCAGGCGATGTTGTTGCCCAACTTCTAGCAGAAAAACTGCCCTGTTTATATGGGCAGCCCTAGGTCCAAAACGGCTCCCCTCATCAGGCACCTGGCAGCTGCTAGCATCAGGCCCTTAAAGTAGCAGACACCTACAGTGCCCTGCCACATAGCTATTCAGGTATGTTACCTTTTATAGTGATCACCAGGTTCAATAAAAACACAGGGGTAGGTGAAGGAAAAGAGCTAAACAATGAACTTGGTAGCAAAGCGGTAGACAACCTCTGTAGACTGTTGGTTTCTTTCTAACAGCTACTGCCTAACTAAGGGACTATTTTCAAATTCCTAACTCCTCTAAATTAGGGAGTGCATCTAAATTATTACTTCTTTCACTACATCTTTCCTCTAACAATAACTACAAAAATAAACACAAAAATTAACACATCTACAGAGGAGGGGTTGCTAGCATGTCACACTGCAGTGAGTGCACCATGCACTTTCCTGTCCATTCCATCCCCTCCGCCAACTTCTGCAACCATTTTAACAAGTCTCTGAGAGTGTTTAAGGTTTCACTTTCTTCTTAGACCAATGAAATAATAGATCTGATTTCCGATTTGTTTTTTATGGGCACTTTTCCCTTCAAGTCTTGAAAGATTCATGTCCTGATACTGGGATCCAACTGACATGTACTTCTGACAGCTGTGCTTCTGCATATAACACAAAGTTGATTGCTACAAACTCCTGAGGCTGATTTCTTTTTCTTCATGATGTTATTTGCATTTGTATCCATTGGAACATTCCTTTCCATAAGACATGACTGCTTCTTGTGTTCTGGAACAACTGTTTTTTTAATAATACTGGGTCATGAAGGCCAGGAGGATCATCAGGAGGCATGAAACATTGTGGTCTTCTACTGCCTGCACAATTACAGTTTTTCACAAGTCAACAAACCTATAATTGATGTCACTTCCGTAGGTACCACAATGAATGCAAATTTCTTTACTCTGTTTTTATATTGAATGCTAGTGTTGCATCTCCCTTTGGCTGGTATATTAGTTCCTGACTGGTTAGTTATTTTGATGTTTGTTGGACTCACTTTTCATTTCAATTTTAATTTTCTATATTAATTATCTGGTTAAATATTAACTTGAGTACCCATGTTCAACTCTAATGAAGCAATTGCTCATTGCACTTTCACTGGCAAAATCCAGTACCTTTCATCTATTCTGCTTGATTTTACCATAACTATATAAAATTCTTCCGGTATGCTCTCAATTGTATGTACTTAGAGTGTTTGTGTTTGGGATCTGCGGCACCTGGTAAAATGGTTCCTCTTGTTACAGTTTAAACAGCTTTCCAAATGCAGGGCATTTGGGGCCATGTTGCCTTTCACAGTCAGTAAAGCTAATTTGCTTTCTCTCCCTTAGTAGTCTCCTTTCCAATGAAAAATGTCACCCTGAGAGTTGGCTTCCTACCAATGGAAAATTGCACCCTGCAAGGTGGCTTTTTCTGGTCACATTCTTTTATGCTGACTGAAGGAAGACCCCTCTTGGTGTACTCAGTTCTGCAGCTTGGGCTTTCACACTTTCTGCTGCCCTGCATATTTGAATAATCTTTTCTAAGAGCAAACCTGAAGCTTTTTCACACCCTATTAAATAATAGGCAGAACAATAGGAAAGAAATAATTTCCCTCCAAAGTCCTTTCCTCTTCTAATATACCCTGACATGGCCTTCGCTTCACAAGCTGTGGGACCAGTTCTCATTCAGAACTGCTGAAAAGGCTACTTCACACCGTTCTGCAGGGAGCTGCTTGCAGGTGGTCCTTTCCCTTTGCCCCTTCTGAGTTCCTCTACTTTGGTTTTCATTCAACTTCACAGCAAAGAGAAATAGTATCTCAGCCTGAAAGGACCTCTGCTTAAAATGTTTAATGGAACTTCTGATGCCAGCTGTGCTGGCGACCAAGATGAAAACCCTAGTGGCAGATTAGTGATGTCTTGCATATAGTACAGTGAACCATAACACCTCTTGACACACAAGTATCCAGCACTTCATTGTAGGAAGCAGCTAGAATGGAAAGTTCAACCACAGAGGCTGAAAAATTGGTAAGGAACCTCCCAAATGCTCAAATCCTATTGAAAGAACACCAATCCTTTCATTGCTGTTCACAGAGTGGAGGTCTACACTGCACGAAGAAGTAGATTTTGGAAAACACCAGAAGATGAATGGGCCAACTGAGATGGCAGCAGATTGGGAGAAGGATACAGGACATACCTGGAATAGTGGGAAAAGAAGATCAGCTATTAAACTGCAGCTCAATCTTCTCATCCATATATATATAAACTTAAAGTTTGTCTTAGTTAATAGGGGTAGCATTCAAACCATAAACATAACATTAATATTATCTAGGTCATTCCAGGTCCATGGCTAGTAAATGAGTCAGCTGAAAGC
Organism: Caiman crocodilus; assembly: GCA_030014935.1. Classification (NCBI taxonomy): domain Eukaryota; kingdom Metazoa; phylum Chordata; order Crocodylia; family Alligatoridae; genus Caiman; species Caiman crocodilus. Next base: position 4,005,411 of record JAGPOW010003316.1, on the reverse strand, counting down.
ATATGGATAATTACTAAGCTTTAAGTTGTACCACGTTCCCAGAGCTGAGCAAAGCATGCCAACAAGTAGTGATACAAAAATCACTGGCCTTTTGTAGTCTGGAAACTAAGTATTTTTGAGGCTTACAAGAAATATGAAATCTCCTTCAGAGTCCAGGATCTGTCTTTGAAAATATCATGCTGTGCCTGTCAAAGTAATTTAGGAGGCAGGGTAGGTTTGCACCTTATAAACTAAACCAAAGCAGCACAAGTTTATATATATACAACACACAAATATAAACACTATATATAGAGAGAGAGATATAGATATATTTATATAGCACAAGTTTGTGTGAGCTGAAGCTCACTTCATCAGATGCATCAAAGTAATTGCCTCAGATCCAGCTCCTTTTTCAGACATTGAACCAGGATTTGGTTTGGTTGGTAAAACACTGAGTTATCAGTTCATTCCCATTAAAACTCATAACTAAAATAGCTTGCTCCTACAGGACTTATGTTCATATCACAGGATTTAGGCCCCAAATGTTTATATTGATGCATTTATTTGCAACATACTCTGTTTTCTTCACTTGATCCAAAATGTCTGAGATAAAAACTCAGTCTGTCTCTTGTGGTAGTGTTTTCAAGTGCAGTAAAAGCCCGTTGTATTTAAAACAGTCTAGCACTGTGTTACAAATGACCCATGCAAGTTACTGCTTCCATCCACTCAAATCCAGGAGAAAAATAAATGTGCAGGTGATTGCTTCACAAATGGGTAGTATTTAGATATCAGATATAAAGACATAAAATTATTCACATTCAAAATATTATCAGTCACGAAGAGAAACTGGCACTCCTCATGTCTGATTAGAAGCTTGAAAAAACCCCCAAATAACATGAAGAACAGTAATTGCTTTTACACCCCACAAACTGCTGAAGAAATGTCTATTTCAAATACACAATATGAAATCAAACCGAACTCAAGCCATCTAATTCCCATTAGCTGGAAACGTGACATCTTTTTGTGCAAGAGTGTAGCTGACACTTGAACAGAGAAACCTTTAAAGAACAACCAGTTGGTATAAACACTTAGGCAGAGATTCAGTAAATACAACTGACTTGTGAAGCAGGAATAAAACAATGCCTCAGCAAGGAGATAGATAGATCTTCTGATATTGCAATGGCCATCTTTTGAGAAAAAATAAAACAGAAAGGGTTTTTTAATACACATCATTTTGAATGCATTTCCTCTGCTGATCTACCAGGAAACTGTTCCCTGAGTTAATTTAGCGACAACACCAATTTCAAAGAAGTATTTAGACAACTGGCAGAGCTTGCTCTTGTGTTCTAGACCTGTTGGAAAGCCCCCACACCTTATCACAAATGGGTAGCCAAACTCAAGTGACACTTTTTGCTTAACCACCTACTTCCAGCCAGTCTGCTGTTAAAGTGATGTCACCCTCACTGCCAGCAGGCCCACCCTTTACTGGCAGGATCAGGAAAGGTCGAACACACACGCAGGCTTCCTTAACTCCTAGAAGCTGAACTCTCCAAGTTATAACTGCTTCCAGAATTATTATAGTAAAAACCAAGACCCGGCAGTGTAACGACCCATAACAAGAAAAATTAAGATGAGCCCCACCTCCAGAGTTATAAAACAGCAAAATGTAGGCATAACAATCAATTTGTGGAACGAGGCTTGAACAGTTACAGAAAGAGATAGATAGACTATCAATGTGCATACCTAGCTTGTTTCTATTGAGTTCCCCTGCAACAAACTAATAAGATTGCCACTTGCTGTTTTACAAAAGCAAAATATGATAAATTAATTCTATTTCCCTTTCAGAAACTGTGGGGACTGTGAGCTGAACGAGTCTTGCACAGAAATATGACCATGCCCTTGTTAAGACATATATTGCATTTCAGGCTTCAATTTTGCTACTTTAGTGTATTACTGCCTCTAGATGTCTCTGTTCCAGTATTTACAGAACTGCATTTTCCAGGTAGCCCACACTGGATGACTTGCCTATAATTGCCACTGGAAGCTTTCAGAAAGCGTGAGTGTAAATACTATCTGTGTTATGTCAGAGCTGTTATGCGATCTGCTTTCTGGTTTACTGCACACTGGGAAGCCTATAGAACTGCATCATTCCAATGATGCTCCTGTTCTTTTTTAAATGGCATCACCTGTTTGTTTTAAATAGCATCACTATCTGTTTTAAATAGCAGATGTGTGGGACACACATCTGGCTTTCTACTGCAAATGTATGGAACCTGATACAATATTTTGCCTTACATTGTATTGTAAACAATGCTCTGGATTATTATCATTTTGGCTAAAATGAGAAGGGAAGAGAAAAAGGATTTTTAATTTGGAGAAGCCTAATTGCAGACAATGATTTTGGGACTCAGCATATTATGCTTCATTAGCAAAATGAGGAAGCTGATTTAATTAACGTGAAAGGAATTATAAGCTTTTCTTCTTCCTTCTTTGTTTTTAAAGACAAGGTCCAATTTTTTACTTTAATCCAGGTGGCAAATTCAAGGCCATAGGACTGGACCAAACCAGAAAACAATGCAAATCCCCATGCAGTTTGTAACCGTCACAGGTGACTCCCCCCGCTACCCCACAATATATAGGCTGCCACCACCCCCACAGTTGTTTCAGGAATTACGTTGCCATTGATTATCAGATGCCCAGCAGGAGTTAAACAACATAAGCAATTTCTCTTTAGACAAGTTCTATCATGCCTCTCTGCCCCAAACATGGTCCATGAGCAATATGAACCCAGAACTTGGTACCATATACCAAGCTAAAGGCTTGACCTTGAGTTGGGGTTCTCAATCATTTTGATCCTGTGATGGCTCTAACCCTAAGCACAGATCCCCACAGCCCATCTCCTTAATGATTCACTGGTCAGGCATGATGAAGATGCACCCTAGCTGGCTGTGCATGTGATATCTCCAAAGGGGAAGCAAATTGTCTGTGTTAGTGCAGCACTGTCACAGCAGAGCTAATTAGCCTGCCTACAGCACCATACCAAGTCAGCTATTATGTTTCCCCTGTGGAAGGCAGTTTATGTGAAACAGCTCAGAGTCGCTGCACAAAGCTTTCTTGTGCTGTGGAAATGTTTGGAGAGGAGGGCTGACAGCTATAACACCATTCTTTATCCAACCCTTGAGGCCCTGAATGACCTCCAAACTGCTTCCATTGAGGGCTCAGTGCTGCACACCCTCTCTTTTATACTGGGATTCACCAAGTATAGCACCATGCAACAGCAACTTTGTCAATATACTGGAGGGAAAGAGATGAAATGTCAAGTAGATGGATTTAACATCAGATTTCCCTCCAGAAGACTCCGAGCCCCAGTGCACGTTGCGGAGCAGCGTCATCATATGCTCTTGGCTAAGATATACTCCTTGAATGAACATGAAACAGGCACCTAGAGATTAAGCTATAAGAATGCTAGAACAGTTTCTTTTCAGCCTTCTCCTCAGCGAGATGAAATGTTGAGTCCCAGGAGCAGGATTATTAGCCATATTTTACTAAGATGGTCCTGTGCTGCATGGCTCAGTACAGCCAATTGTGTTCTAAATTTATTTGGAGTTGAGTTGATCTGCCTTGAAAACCTCTTTGCTGGAAATTGCTGCTGCAACTACTGTCATGGCTTGCAACAGGAAAGGAAACACATTGAATTTGTCAGTTTTGGTTCTGGGCAAGTAGTAAAGGCAGCTGATCTGTACAGACAAGTTGGCTGGCAGCAAACTGGCTCTGTCCTTTGGATTTTGGCCCTGCACTGAAAGATCAGTTTTCTTTCTGCAAGTCCTGCAGCAACAGTATTTGATCAGCTTATAGAGCAGTGTTTTACCATTTTTGAGAATTAAGCTGTCCAGTTGCACCCAGGTCAAACTATGTACTAGTGTTGATGCTTATACCGAGACTGCCTTGATGAAGCACTATAGTGCTGACATGAGTTAATTAACTTGCCAGCGTGAGAACATGCAAAAATGTCACAACAATGCAAGCCATTATGTCCAATGAACAGAGTGGTTTAGGCCTGTTCCTGTCATGTTACCTTGTGATAGGACTGTCATTAACTTTTATTGGCACAACTATATTATGTATAATGAGTCCTTAAGGACAGCCACGATGGTGTGCACTTCATCCATATTCCCTCTTCCTCTACTACATAGATCTTAAAGAAAGGCAAGTTCTTGGACAGATTGGTCTTCAGTGTTTGATAAACTGTGACATTCATAGTCACTAAGATCTATCTAATGTGATCTAAAAAAGGCATTTTCTGTAATATATCACTGGAGTTCCTCAAGGTTAACTGGGACTGGCTGTTAAGGTAGGAAAAGCTTCTACTGTGAGAACACATGTTTTTCAGGAATGAGGAAGCATGGCACAAAATTACCATTTAACAGCCATATCTATTTCCATAGTGTGCAGGTGCAGTGCCTGTTACACTGGGTACTCAAGTTTAGTCAGACCCTCTAGGTAATAGCTAATTTCTACTTCTGCACAACTAATTACATGTGCACTCCTGCATACAACAATAATGAGTGAGGAATCCAGTAGGCCTGTGTGAATAGGGAAGTATTTGATTTGGATTTGGCCAATTCAGAGGACAGTGATTTAATTTTGAGATTTGGATCAGTGGCCTGAATTGATTCTGCCGAATCAGCTTCAGAAGATTCGTCCATAGACTATAATAAAGAATCATTGAAATACTTATAACTTTGTCATTTTTGGCAGATTTGAATGAAAACAGCAGGGATGGTAGCCCCTTCTGAGAGCATGAAACCTGCCAAGCTTCAAGGAGACAGGTGCAGGGTTTTCTGGGAAACTGCACATCAAAGTGTTCTTGGACCCCTTTTGGGTCCTGCTCCAAAATGGATGCCTCTTGGGACACCCTCAGCCTTATGGGCTAGATGCATGGCTCCAAACCACCCCTTCACCATGCCCCGAGCCTCACAGATGGCATTCACATGTTGTCCCTCCAAGGCCTTAATTTAGCTTAATTTAGCTCCATTCATCACTGGGCTCTTCATAGCCCTGTTTATCTCTCTTGGTGCCCACTCTGGCACTGGGGCTTGTCCCCCCACCCCAATCTGGTGCTCACTCTGGTGCTGGGGTTCCCACACTGTAGTGGACCCCAATGAGGCATCCTCCTTCCTCAATAGCCTTAGCCTGATCCTCCAGTGTTTAGGAAACAGCAACCCAAAATATGAGCCCCTGGGCTATAATATAACACAAAAAGTTCAGGGTGTGCTCTGCCCCTTTAAGAGAGTCAAACTTCTTCCCCAGCACCAAGGCAAGGGTACCTGGTGAGCTCCTAGAGCCCCATTAGCACTAAGTGCAGCATATCTGGTAGCTGCAGCTTCTCTGGGTGATTCCTCCCTGGATTCCTTCCTTCCTCTTTGGCTGTGGGTAGGGAACTTCCTCTTTAGTCCTAGCCCTGGGGTTTATATGTGCCCAGGGCCCTGCTTCTTCTGGTCAGTCAGGTGCACGCTAATTCCCCCTTTAGGCCTGCTACCACAGTAACCTGCACCTGTGGGGTTCCTGCCTGATTGCTAGGGCCCTCTGTCTAGACAGTTTCTGCCCATAAAGGAGCAGGCACCTTAGTGCCCTGAAACACTTAGCTGTTATTCGTTGTATAAGCCTGCAATGTATTCTCCTGTCTCCTAACTGTATGAGCCTCCCTTTTCAAAAACACAGCACGCAAAACTTGCAGGAAGTAAATTTAAAATTTAGTCAACAAATATTAATGCTATTAGATTCATGCCAATAGAAGTTCAATAGGCCTATAGCTTGCATGATTTCCTATTTATGTGTGAATAAGTAGTTCAGAAACCCTTTATAGATATATCTGGACCACTTCTCTCATTTCCTGGGCACTGACAATGCAGAAGTCAGTGGCCTGACAGCCATTGTCAGCCCCCCTGCAATTGTAAAACTTTTTTTGAATATTTCCCAAAAGGGAATTAAGACTGGCTAGAGAGTTAAAAACTCCTCCCGAATGAAAGCTGGGCACTTAAAGGGAGGCCAAAGAGGCACTTGAAACCTGACATATTTACTCACCCGTTATCTTGCATGATTGTTAAGCACCATACTTCTCATCTATTTACTCTTTTTGTGTGGGTTAAACAAGGGTTTCTCTGGGAAATAGTGAAGTGTGTGAGAGATTTGGGAGAATTCCCCGGCAGGATAGAAATGTGAAGTGGTATACAGCTAGCTTGTCACCAGAAAGGTCTAATTGCCCAATAAAACATGATTGGATTATCAATGTCTCTAGCCCCAGGGGTGGAGCCAGGTTCTGTATAAAAATACCCCAGAAATGATATTCAGGGTGCTTGCTTGCTTGAATTATTCTGCTTGCACCGTTTGTTGCTAGCAATAAAGTTTTCTTTATACTTCCACCACCCGGTGTGTATATTGGCGTTTGCATTCCGGGCACGAACCCAGATTTGGGCTGGGGCACAACACAGTGATGCAGCTATAGCTCCTTTTGGATTTGATCACACTGTGGGAGCCTCCGGGGACTTTTTAAAGTTCTTAAAGCAAGTGAAAATAGTCTCTCCCTTCCCCTTCCTGCTCAAAGAAATGCCCCCCTCCCTGCCCTCTGTAGTCTGACTTTCTCTGCTGTCCCAAAAGCAAAGAAACACCAGAGCTATTCTTGCATGCTACACAGGTGCTGGACTCAGCTGAAGATGGGGATAAAGGCAACAGGGATGCCGGGAACTCATGCTGTGCTGGGCCAGGGTGGGGGGAACTTTCTAGGTTCTCTCTAATTGGCTTGTTGCCACTGTCCCCTGCACAGCTGAGCCCAGCTCCTGCTGAGCCGTGCTGGTTATGGACCTTTCCTGCCCTGTTCCCTTCCCTCCCCTCCCCCAACCATGGAGAATGCAGGAGGGACAGGTTGGAGAGGAGGGGAGAGGCTGCCTCTGAGCAGGAAGGGGAAGGGAGGGGATATTTTCATCTGCTTTAAAATTTGATAAACTCCCCAGAGGCTCTAGTGGTTTGGTCTGCCTGCACCAATGGATCAGTCCTTGTCTAGCCCCACTCTATTATTCAGTCCTTTCAAGCTGTTATAATTGAATACAAGTCACTAGCTTTGCCTGTACTAGATCCCCAAGTCAGACGAACAGAACCCTCTTGGAATACATAATGTGAGATACCCAGCATGAATCAGGTGGCTACCTCTTTAGTAAGTAAAAAGCACTTTGTGAAGTTACTGAACCCTTTACTAATTTCTGGGTCTAGTTAAGATGCAATAATAATTCACTTATTATTCCATATCCACTTCCCATTCTGAAAACAGTGTCCAGGCTCTGAGGGAAGAGGGCCACTGCTAGACTGCTCACAGGCAGCAGCTGAATTCCCCAATGGCCCCTACTCCCTGGACCCAAGACTGAACTTCTGTTTGGTCTGGAGGGATCACTGTAACTCAGACCGCTGCCTGCAAAGTGTTATGAATTACAGCAGAGCTGCTGTTCTGTCTGCACCCTGTGGTAAGGCTTGCCGGCTTTCCCAGGCTTTTGACATGACTGTATCAAGCAGCACATGCTTTGTAAGGTCAAGTTAGTTAACATGGGCAAGCTTTGGGCATTTTCTGTATCATGGACAAGATACCAAGTTAGAGACAGGTATTCTGAAAAGGTAAAAAGGTGATGATTTTTTTTGCAAGGATGACCTAGAATCTCATCAAAGCAGCACATGGGGGAAAACAAGGGAAAAGGCATGTGAAAAGGTCCTTAAAATATATATATAATTATTTAGGGAATGAAGAGGAAAAACTAAACCCTTCCTGCTTCCTGGGGCACCGAGTTAATATATTAGATTGCTAGAATTTGTATCAGAGGATGTTTAGGCCAGCCATTACTATTCAGAAAGAATAATGCCACAGGCACGCATATCTGCCATAAGAGTAGGAGGATGACAGAATCTGAAACAAGTTAGTGCCAGGAAAGAGAGACAGTTAGTTTGGGCTCCTGTGCCTTCAAATAATTTCTCTTACCAGCTTTACCTTACACATCTGCTTGGTCCCATATGTCTCTCTTTCTTCCCCCATTGAAATGAAACACTGGTTGATTGATATTAGTTGTAAAATGGACCAAAATGCATTACATAATGGCCAAGATATGAAACTTTTAAAGGCATCATCTGAATTCTTATTTTTTAAATCAATTTGGGATGGTAGTGAAAGTTAAAACAATAACCAACAGCACCATTTATAAGACCATCAACAAGTTGCAACAGTGTTACCTTTGCTCCATTTCCTATCCCTTATATTTTTAGGGCATATTTTTCTTTTGAACACCAAACTTGGGGATTTTGGCCAAATGAAAACCAGATGCAAAATCAACCCTGATTTTAGTTTTGTAAACACAGTACCATTTTTATGCAATGGGAAAATCCGAAGTTGATCTATGTCTCTATTATTATACATGTAATTCATTAATGATGATAATACTAGGTTTTTAATTTAAAGTTTCCCTCTTCTCACTTCTTTATTTTAATATACACACTTGGTTTATATAATCAACATACACTGTTGAAATCTGTTCAACAGAGCTAATTAAAGATTGTCATTTCCTTCAGCCAGGCTATAGTCTTGCATAGTTCAACTCAATCTCCTCCAAAGCAGCACAGTATAAAGTCCTTTCACACACAATCAGATGTAGTATTTCCCAGCAAACTAGTTTGTACAGTATCCTTGTAAAGACTGGCTTTCCCTCTGACTATTGTAGTAAAATTAATAGATTTTCTTTTTTTGCTCAAGGCTAACACAGGGAAGGCTGAGCAATTTAATCACACAGAAGTGTGATTACTACTACATTAACAGTGATAACATGGTGTGTCAGTGTGCCGTGTACCATAAATAGGATTAATGCAATGAGGCAACACAGATGAAGATAGATCTCATAGACTATGCTGTATCAAGGAGAGGCTCAGGACACCCCTGGAATAGCTCACCAGATGGAAACTATAAACCATAAGTAGTTGACTTCAGATGGTAATGAAAGATAATATAACAGCCATGATGGATGGTACCAAAAGCTGAGGCCTTGCACGTAAACTTCCTGTTGGATAAGTCAGTGAAGTGGATCTTCACTGTATCAGTGAAAAGGATCAGTGGATCCTTTTTCTACATGTACATTTGACAACCCTTGCATTGTGCTAGCTTCGATCTGTTCATGAGTATTCTCTGCCTAAGAGGCATTGGACACCTCACTGAAAGATCATTAAGAATCACAAGGTGGCAGTCTAGGCTAAGTGGCTTTGAGTGGCTTGGCTAATGCTGTACTACAGAATGCTGATTTTTCTACACAGGGCCCTGTAATGTCGAGGGGCAAGCATGGTTGGTGGATCTCCACAGTTTAAACACATGGTACAAACACAATGGCCTTTAGGAGCTAGATTCTACTTGTGCAAGGGAGCTGACAATCATAATGCGCAAGAAGGCTTTGCCAGAGAGATTCTGCCTGGCCTGAAATGCTGACCAATTACAACCTCACAAGATGTGGCAAGCTCAATCAAGGGGCGAGCAACTCTCAGGTCACGTGGATGTGGCTATGTTAATAGCTGTAACTACCAAGTGCATTAAATTGCAGTCAATGGGATGAGAAATCACTCTCTGGGTTCCTTGCTTTCCTGCTGTGCTGTCTCCAAAAGGATTAAAATGAGTAATACCAGCATGTCTGCAACTTAGATGGAGCTCTGAAGGGGTGTCTGTAAGCAAGTGGGGGAGCTAAGCAGGTCTTAGACATTTGTTTCAAAATCAAGGGGAGATGACCTACCCTTGAAGTCATGTTGGGCCCAGCAACCAAGTCCATTCACAGTTGACCAGGAGACACACAGCTCAGACAGTTCTTATTCCTATGCCCTTTCAATAGCTTCAGTGTGATATATTCAGCTTCAGTTGCCATAGCTTCAGTGTGATATGTGTTATGGGATCATGCCCAGGAAATATTTCTGTTCACTACAAGTGGGGAAAAAAATGACATTCATTAACTGCCCATCAAAGCTTCAGTCAAGCTCAACAGAACTAGCTGTGTTTTTTTAACACATTTATAAACACAACAATGCTTCTTGCTGCTGCAATAACAGTCACATTTCCCGTTCTTGAAAGTAACCATTTTCTCTTGTTGATAAGTGGGCTCCTTTCACGGAGTAGAAAGAGAAGCCACCTATAAACTTTTGTTCTAAGTAGTCCCTCAAAAACATTTTGGATTTTAGAACTAGATTTTGTTTCCTTTCACAGTGGGACTATTTTATTTTCCCATTAGCTTACTCCACCTTTATCTTACTAGGGGACAGCTTGCTATTGCACTGTATTATGTGTCTCAAGTTAGAAGAAAGAGTTAGCCCCAAACTGACTGACATCCCTGCTTTCAATTGCCTTCTATGTGAAGCAATAGTACTGGGATAGTCTAGTCATGCTAATCTAGGGAAATTACTTTTAAACATTCCTAAGCAGGGTGTTATTATGCCCCGAGGTGTCTTGAGATCCTTGCAAGGGTATTATGTGGTACCATGCAAGATTAGCACTGTTATGCGTACAATTCACAAGATAAACCCAGAGATTTCAGATAGGAATCAATGGTGTTTAAAACATTCTGACCTATTGTGGTGTCTCCGAGATCTCTGCAGAAGAATTGCTCTATTCCTTTTCCTGTAGTCAAAAAAGAAGTGAAAACTGAAGAGCCAGCATTTTCCAAAGGGTGCCTTTGAATCTATCAAGAGGTCCCTTAAGTCTAGAAAGGTTGAGAACCAAGGATCTAGGGAATTAACAAGAAGCACAATATGTTTGGTAATTCATTTTATAGGACCAATTACATAGAAGAGAGGTTAGACAGGATTTCAGGAACAAAATGCCCTTTCTCAGGTCTCAGAAAACCACAGATGCAGCCTAACCGAGGCAGAACAATTACTTCTGTATAATCCCATTACATAAATGAAAACGGCCCATTAAAAAGGGAAAGAGGACAGCATACGTGCACCCTTTGCAAACTTTTTTGTTCCCATTAGGTAGTATAATAACTTCTATGTAAAGGTCATTCCACCTTTCATCTCTTAGACAGCTCTTTTAAATCTCCCTGGTAGCCCTGTGCCCTGGATAACAATCCCCACTCCTGCCTCATCCTTTTACCCTGAACAGATCTAGATTGGAGGAGGAAAATACAGGTCTTCCTCAATTTATGCGGTACTTGCATTCCTGGAGAAAAGCACATACATCAAATATGCATAAAGTAAACCCACTTTACAATGTAACAAATAGGGATAGGTTCCCATGGCGGTGAGTGGGGAGGGAGGGAGGGAGGGATGCTGGGATTATGGAAGGGGCGGGGGGAGAGGTGCCACTCCTGGGGCTGCACAAGGCAGCAAAGGAGAGGGAATGGAGAGGACCCAGGAGTGGCCGGCACCAGCCATGCTCAACCTGTCCCCCCATGCCTGGGCTCTGCTTGTCTGCAATTACTTCTGCTCCTGAGCTGAGCCGTGCCCTCGTGCAGGCAGCTGGTGTTGGCTGCTTCTGGGGCCGCCCCAGCATGGGCTAGGATGAGTGCAGACAAGCAGAGATCCAGGCAGTGTAGGACACGGCCCTCACCCCAGCCCATGCTGGAGTGGCCCAAGAGCAGCCAACACCAGGTCCTTGCAGTAAGGCATGGTGCAGCCCAGGAGTAAAGGTAAGAGCGGATAAGTGGAGCCCAGGTGCAGTGGGAGCAGGTGGAGCATGGTGCAGCCTAATGGCTGCAGGCACCTGGTGCCAGCCACTCCTTGGACCATGGCAGCCAGGGCTGGGGTGAGGGGGGTCACAGCCTTTCCCCTCCCCCCACAGACTTACCTGCTTGGGTGTGGGGGCAGGGGGCATCTATGCTGATTGTGTAAGAGCAAATTTACTTCACATATAATAAATTATGGGTCTAAATATGCTCATTGCATAAGAGAGAAGTTGCATATAAAGAACCCCTATAAATCGAGGGAAACCTGTAACTTGATAATAAGTGGGCCAGCTAGCATCTCTGCACTTTTAGTTGCACACTGAATCTACAAACATCAGCTATGAAGCAGATTTATAGAAAGTAACTTTGGGTTGAAACCAAGATAAGATGAGCCAGGCCAAGCCCATTTACACTGATACAGTGCATTCATTTGAGAACTGGCATCAATGAAATGACATTAGTGGATAAATAGGGACATTTTGTTTAAGCTGGTGTAAATTTAGTTCACCGGAAGGGTTTCAGTCATGGGCAGAGCTATGATTTTGAAAATAGGTGGGGGAATGTAGATGGCATGTTACATGTGATGGTATACCACAATACACATTTTTCTCCAGGTAAAAATAAACTAGAAGCTTTACTAATATGCTAGGGGTTTAAGGCTACATTATTCAGTTTAAGATCAAAGCAAAAAGAAAAACAACTTTATTGGAATTTATATTAATTTGCTAAAGCATATATTATGTATAAAAATGCAACAAACTGGGTAAAACATAAAAGATGTTTCTTTAGTCTTGTTGTTATTAGAATTAAATGTACATTTTTTTGGAAGCACATGCCTCTTAAGCAGGCTCAGCCTAAAATAGCCATTTTTAAGGTATGTTAAAGGTGTGTGCCTACATGTGCATGATCTTAATGCGCCTTAAAAATGGCAATTTAAGGCTACATAAGCCTAAATTTGACGCCTGCCTAAAGCAGGCGTCAAATTTAGGCAGAAATAGCTAAGTCACATTAACGCACATGTAGACAAAGTAATGTGCATTAACATGGAGTGCGTCAGTAGAAACGCATCGCATTAATGCACATTAACACATCTGCATATGCACTCATGCAACTTAGCAATTTGCTCATCCATGTGTAGACGCATGCCTAAATTGCCTTAATGCACCTTAAATAAAAGCGCATTAAGTTTAGGCATGTGTAAATACACTGTAGACACACCCTTTCAGATTCATAAAATAAAATCAAGACTTTTTGAGCATTTTGACAGTGCACCCAAAGCTTCACTGAAATTTATTTCCATATCTGAAGCTCACTTCACCTGAGCTTTTTCCATACCTGAGTTTAGGTTTTAGCTAGAGTTAAAAACAGCCTGCAGGGTTGTGTATTAGGAGCCACATTAAGATTAGCTAATAGCAAAATTTCAAAAGAAAGGATTGCTTGATTTGTGGAACATCAAGATCATTAAAAAAGGGGAGAGGGCCATTAACCCTTGTGGGATGAGGAGCTTAGAAGAAATTGGGTTATTACAATGAACCATGAAGGAAAGTGACTACCCACCTGAATAGAAATGCTGCTGCCGCTGCCGGGCAGTTGGTATTAAATTTGGGGTGGTACAACTGCACAACTTCACTTTCCCCTCACCTTCCCCTTCCTCTCCCTGTCCCCCACACCCCCTGCCTGGATCCACCCCTGACTTCAATACATGAATCAGCCTTTGCTACATTTTGGATACCAAGAAAGAAAGTGTGAAACAACATTCCATGCCACTGACTTAAAAATGGTGACCCGTGGCATAGATCTGGTTCATTTCTCTCGAGTTCTATATAATACTACAGGTTGAAGGATAAGAGCACATGAAGGACATGTCATGAGAAATGTCAGACATCCAAGGATGTGACTAACAGCTGAAGCATTTGTCTTGCAGTGCCTGCTGTACGCTTGTTTTGTCTTCCAAAAGGATTTATTTTTAAATAATTTATTTTTAGCTTTGGCTCATAAATCTATCCTAAACCAGAGACGTTCAAACCTTTCCAGCTTACAACTTTACATATGCATAGTTGTTTTATGTTGTTTCAAGAGAGACACCCTCTAGTCTAAGAGGGATAGTAAGAACACAGGGAACAATTTAAAATGTGATGCATCTTTGCTGAACAATTGCTACTTAAGGATGTTGCTTTTATTCCACAGACTGGCTCCCTTCTCATGTCAAGAGTTATAGCTGATGACTAGAAAACTTAAAATTCCTATTCAAGAAGGTTGCATCATTGAAACTGCCCCTTATTCCTTCTTGTGCGTTAAGTAGACCTTCAACCGAATACCAGCTAAGCCTGTGCAAAACCACTGAAAAGAATGTTTGTATAGCTGTCACCAATTAGGGCATAATTTACCTTGAGTAAACATTATTACTGCACATGAAAGAAAATGACAGCTTATTTTTCAAATCCTGCAGTGAACTTTGGAGAGCCCGCAGTAAGAAATTTTCGTTTACCAGTGAGGTATAGCCCAGAAAAAAACAGATGCCATTTCTTCACTTCCTTTTTAGATTAGATCCTTTCCACTTCTACCCAACACTTCTAAAAAGGTATATATGATATTTTTTGGTTGAATTTCCAAGGACATGACCTACTACACTGTCTTCTCCATCTTTTGTAGGAACAAATGCAATGACAAATCGCATTTCCCAAATTGTGGGGCTTGTGGCGTAAGAGGGTGGTAGAATACCAGTCAGAGACCTAAACGTTTGCCCTTTAATTTTCTAGTATTTGCTTTCAAGAATGAATCAGTCAGTAGCTGTTTTGGTTTGCAAAGAAAGTTTTCAAACACAGAAACTTTGATAAGCTTATGGTAAGAAGAAAAAATGAATTTATTGATGTTCAGAGGTTTGAAGACTTGGGGATGTTTCTAGCATTTGCAAAAACTGCCCTTAGGGGTAATCATAAGCAAAATGCCAGAAGCAGAGGAAAGGGCTTCAAGGTAAAAGCTACTCTTGTCAAAGCCACCAACCATCTAGGTTTTTTGAGATGCATCATGGTAACATATTCAGAAATCCTAACATCTGCAACCTCAGTTTGTTGACTCATTTTTTGTCTCCTCTGAGCAATTTCCTTTACTGGTCTGCCTATAATTTCCACACCCCAGACTAACATAAAGCCTTTGAGAAGCAGTAGAGACAGATAGAGTAATGCTTTTTTAAAATAAGTATATCTGAACTAGTCATTTGTCCTGTTAGTTACCCTCAATAAGCTGCAAATTATTTTAACTTTTAATGTCCCATTAATTATTTCACTAAGGTTAGCAGACAATGACTGTTAATTGGCCTCTTTTGTTGCACAAATCCAATGTGCCAGCATATGACTCATTGTTCCTGGATTCTCCTCACTGGGACGCATTCCTTCCCTTCCTCCAAGCCGCTAAAACTAAATCTTTTGTGCTCTAATAAAAAGAACAATCTATTTAATCTCTGCAGTGAAATGAAACATTGTCTTTGTAGCCTCCCCCCATCCGACCTCAGGTTGATAATCACAGAATCCAGCAGAATAATAAATATACATTAAATTAGGAGGCTTTCACCTTTATATCAGAGCCTGAAAGACTCTCTACATCCCTCTCACACTTTATAACCCCATACTCTCACATGCTTGACATCCCTCACTGTAGTAATATAACATTGTTTCCTGTGGGAGACATAAGTGGACTTTCTCATCAAGTGATTATTTTCTGGTAGGAGTCACCTTACATATCTTAAGACTCTATGGTGTCACCCTTGTAACTCCCATTAGCTTCTGCCATGAATAACAATAGAAGTTAAACTGTTCAGCTGTTCTATCTTTCTGTCGCGTAGTACAAGTCCTGGATCTGTTCCTCCTTCTGTGTCTCTCTAATGAATCTTTAATCAGACTAGACAAAATGGTAAAGGACATAATGAGGAACAATTGTGCCTTGGCTAGCAAAGAAGTGGGAGTGGCCTAGAGCTGCACTACCTCTTTTCCAACACTAATTTCTAAGCTATGAAATAATAACACGAATGTCTGTCCATCCTGAGCTAAACGCATTCATGATCACTTGAATCCAAAATATTGTTTGCAGTCACCATCGTATTTTCGGTTTTCTGGAAGAGTTTTAAAAACTTCATTCCAACAAGGGCGAAGTACCATTTCTCATGGTGTACCTGCTATGCAGGGAATCTTTGCATTAATTATGTGTGTTCTGAAAGTAAGAAAGGCATGACTTTAAACAAATAAGATTTAATACTCTGTTGGAGCCTGCAAGTATAAACAACCTAGTTAAAATATTTGCTACAAAAGTCACACTCATCTAAACCATGACACTTGTATAAGTTTCAGTCTTAAAAGCCTAGGCAAGTTAACTAAGTTACTTTGCAGAGTAACTTCTAGTGTCATAAAATATTATTACTAAATCTAATCCAAAGCCTACTGCTTCAGAACAGCTTCTGGTTGGGTGAAAGCTAGGTGAAGTTAACACATGTAAAATGAGACCTACTTTTTCTTTTCTAGAATCTTATTAAAGTTACCAATACATCCCATGAACAACAAAAGAGCTTTGCACCCCTTCATTAATTGCCACTTCATAATATGCAGTTGTGTTCTGTGCAAAACTTCTGTAGTACAAACAATATTCACACGGGACACAACTGAAAACACAATTCTGGCTAGCAGTATGGTCACCTCTGTAGGTTTTAAGACCAAATATGATTACTTAAGAAAATTCAACCTAAGTTGCAGTCAAGTAGTTTATTGTCTGTGGTTTTGTGTTATATTTTGAAAAGTTTTGAGTTTTTTCCATAGGGGCCCTTAGAGAACAGTTGCATTTTTTCAAGAGTTTTAGTTCTGAAATGGAAGCCCAGTAGGATAGGACATGGGACCTTCTGCCTTGCAAAAGCTAGGATTCTTCATTTTAGCTGAAATTAGGCTCTAATACGGATATGGTATTATAGAAAAATCCTTGCAAATTATGTGACATTATTAATAAAAATGTTTTGTAGAGATAATGGCCAGTGCTGCTTATCTGCCACAATAATTAAATAGCTCTAATAAAATATTGAGATAAATTTCAGTGCTTTATATTATGAAACTCATCACAGAAAACCCAATTTTTACAGCATTAACTGCAACTTGTTAGGCAGTCATTTTTGAAAGCAAACACCATGATAAATGTTAATAGTATGGCTAGAGCACACTTGCACGCAACATTAATTATCCATTTAAAACTCCACTGAAGATACCTACAAATAGGGTAAATACAGAAAGTATAAAATTCAACCTGAGCCAAATTAAAATGGTGCTGATTTCATCTGCAATATCTGTGTTTGATACAGTGTTTTTCATCTAGCATCTGTATGCATTAAATTACTGTCATGCTTCCTTACCTCTCTCCTGCTTCCCTGGAGAGATCCGTGGATCTAGCTGATGTTCTTGCAGGGCTTACTAGCTCTGCTGAATACTAAATACATATCTAACTATTTTTTCCTGGAATTTTAATTAGTGATGGCATGAGGCTTTACATTCCCTCAGCCACAGTCTTAATTGAGGGTGTTGTTAGACATTACCTTTCCCAGGTATGAAATGCTCTTAAAATGTAAGTGTCCCCACATTGAGCAAGAAAAGATGAGTTAAGTGCCCTCTGAGCATCTCAAAGCTAAACCTCTTTAGGCAAGGACTATCTTCAGCTGGTGTTAGGTAGGAATGTCAGTCCACTCTCCAGGGTCAACACCAGCAATTTGCGGCTCTTAAGTATCGCAGGATGCACTGCTCCAAGTACCCCACATGTGGACAATGTATCATCCAGAACTCTACTGCTTCTGACTGACGAAGAGCCAGGGAGAGCTGAATAGCTGTGGGCAAGGGGGAAACTGTAGGTTGGGGGTATTGGGGAGCAGTGAACTGTAGGAAAGCTATGAGAGGGGATTGCAGGTGAACAGGGTGCTGCTGGAGAACCAGAGAGCTGGGCAGGCATAAGATAACTTGGCAGCTCCCCAACACATCCCTGCTCACCAGCCCTCTTGATTAGAAGAATTTTTAGTGCCCTGGACAACTTTCTTGCCGAAGTTGTTACAGCTGCTGTTTCGAGTGCATAAGATTTTCTACTGTGCATGTGCATTAGACAGTTAAGATTATTTTAGCAAGAGTGAACTCTTGCCTGTGCCTGCATGTTCTCCAGAACACATCACAAGCCGCTTTAGCTCATGCGCCAAGTATCAGCCACTGCATGGATTCCAGCAGTCTCTGAATGAGCCTATGGTTACCCCAGGGAAAGCCCAGAAATTCCCTTGCCATGACTTTGATGATATCCCCAGTGGTGGGCTCACTCAGATTGACTGCAACACTTGGAGGGTAACCATGGGGCTCCGCCTCCCATAGACCCCATCCATACGCCAGCCTATAGGACAGCCCTCAATGTTCATATGGCTTGCTCTCCAATGTTGCTTCTGCCTGTCCCTCTCACCAAATGGCAAGCAGTGTCTCAATCCCTATGTTTCTAGGATGTCCTGTCCTGCCTCAGGGTTCCCTGTGGGGCTTTGGATAGGTCTTGTTATTGGCAACAACCCACCGGCTGCTCCTGTCTTTTAAGTGCCACTTCCACTCCTGCCCTTACCTCAGGGCTTCTTGGGGCTGCTCTCCATGAAAAGGGGTATACTTGATCAATAAGAATCACAGAAAAAAGAAAAACAAGGAAGAAAAAACCTTTGCCCATAATCCTGGGTAGGGCCATGGTCTGTTCCCCATCCTAGTCATGGTCTCCAGGTTCCTGTGGATCTCATCATCCCCCGATGACATCCAGGGTCCTCCCCTCCACTGGGGACCCCCTTCTGGTATGCTGGTCCCACCTTCTGTGATGCATGCCAGTGTTGGGGAGGACCTGGATGGGAAGCATCCATGCCATGTGCCTCCTGCAATGCCTCCCCGGCATCTTCCTCAGTGCCAGCTTTTATCCCGGCTGGGCCGCATCCGAGGATGATATCACTTGCTCATACCAGCCCAAGTCAGAATTAGGCTTACAAACTGTGGCTGTTTGATGTCGGTGCAGCATGTCCGCCTCTTCCCCTACCAAAAGAGGTAAGCTTGCCCTAGTTTCAGGGCTCCAGCGGGCTGTTCCACCCCCTGTCCCACCGCAGGGGTGGATCCCCCATTACCCAGTGACTGTCCTCCCATTACCCAATGATGTTGCCCTTTGCTGACGTAAGTGACTGAGTTTTTCGGTGGAGTGTGCGTAGTGGCTAGTATCCACCTGTTGAGTGCAAAGTATGGTTCTGTGTGCAATAGTATGGTAGCATTTGCTTGGACAGGACACTGTCTGAGAGCATGCATGATACCAAACTTGATGAAGAGCAGGTTGAATGAAACTGGATGAATAAAATGGGGTGATTTGGGGGCATAAGAATCTGAGTTTAGTTTATATGTTGGATTAGGAGGAGGTTTCTGCTCCAGATAGATAGGTTCTGATCCATGAGGTGTGCTGATTTTGTTGCTGTTCTAGGTGATAATGAGATGAGCTCTTGGAAAATTGAACTTGGACATATTTCTTCTGTAATCAAGCCCTTGGTAATTTCTCTGCATGACGTTCCTAGAGCAGTGGGAATCATAGGGCATTTTTACATGTGTGTTGTGGGACATGGCATCAGGTGCTTTAATTAGTGAATTGCGCTAATTAAAAGCACCAACATGTTGAATATATCAGCATCTCCTTCCATCCCCACTCTGAAAAAATGGCAGCAGTGTGCTTTGAACTAGCTCATTGAACATATTTTATTTCAAAGCACTCCACCACCATTTTCTCAGTGTGGAGCTGTGCTAGGACACTGATACACATGATGTGGAAGGCACATCAACTTCCATGCTCCAGCAGACTCAGTTAAACAAGTCTGCTCCAACGTGCTAGATTTCCAGCATTGGAGTAGGCTTCAAGCACATGTATAAGAGCCCATAGCTTGTGATAAAGTATCACCCTGACCCTCATACTGGGATGGAAGACTTAGCCTCTGCTTTCTGGTGGGGGGACCCCAGAGAAAGTGAAGCGAAGGATCTGGAAGTCAGGAGGAGTAGTGTGTATTTGCCTGATAGTCTGAGTGAAGCATTTATGTGAGTGGTTCAATGTCTGACTATAAGAGGTTCAGCGTATGTAAGCTCTGTAATAGCTGACCATTTGAAAAAGGGAAGTCTGTTTTGCATGAGAGAGAGAGAAAGTATGAATTTGTGAATGCGTGAGCAAGAGAAGAGACGGTTTTGCAAAAGAGGGGGAGCATGAATTTGTGAATCCATGGGCCAGGGTTGCAAAGCAATGCCAGCTTGTTATCTCTGTGTTCCTAGACTGAAGGTTGCTGTGTGACTCTGGTATATGTTAATATAACTTTTTTGTTTACTGTTGTATCCTGTTGTATAATTTATATTGTGTTATATCTAACGCTATATTTATATTTGATTTAAAATATTCCTCTGCATGTGGTTATTTTGTGCAAACTCTCACATAAAGCCCAACATATGTTTAGATTAAGCTTTAACTCTTAGGTTACCTGTCTAAACCTTATGGCTCTTGACCACATCTTATACCTCAGTATTTTAATTAGTTGCCTGCCCATATCAATATAAGTTCATCTGTAGACTCTAGTTAAAAATACTGATGTGTTAACACTCTTGCAGCAAGTCAGAGCTGTGCATATTAGAGAGGGTATGAACATGTAAAGGCTGTTTACAGACATGGAAAAAACCCCAATCAAACAACACTTAAAACTTGGTGTGCACCCCCATTTTGAGCGCAGTGCATGCCCAGAAAAGGCATTGTGTTAGTTTGATCTGGCTTGCCCAACATCTGTATAGATCTCATGATTTAATCAGCTATTAGAGAAAAGGGCCAAAAAAGCCCCACTCAAGTGCACAATCTATACAGATGCTGGGGAGCTGGGTTGAACTAAATGCACTTCCTCTTCCAGTAACGCGGTGTCTGTTTGCTTATTTTTCCCGTGTCTGTCAGCAGCCAAAGAGTATAATACACTTAACATTTAAAGTATTTGACATAAACATATGGGAGGGTATCACCCAGGACCACCCCAAATGAAGGAAGAGTCTTCTACTAGGATCTCAATACTTTGCAACCTTACAACAATAAGAGACAGAAAAGCAGGAGTGGCAGAAATAGGGTAAAATCTGGAGCTACCCAGAAACAAGTTTCTCCTCTTGGAAACAAGTGCCCAGAGTCTGTCAATTCCAGATTGTGAGCCATCTTTTGACCCACAGTAAGACAGTCATGGAAGACAATCGTCCTTGACTGCAAGGGATTGCCAAAGAAGAACATAAAAGTGCAACTGCTCACAGCACGTGCTAACTTTAAAATCACCTAACACTCCTTAGTATGAATTATAACATGTAACAACACTCTGAGACTCAAAGACCTGGCATACAGGTTTTTTAATCTCCAGACTACCAACAACCTTTGCATGTTTGTTCAGTATTACCCTCCCGCTCAGCTTCAGAATTGGCTCCAATCTGCTTTTGCATGGAGCTCCCCTTAATCAAAAAGGATGCCTTTTTGTGGCTAACAAAAGAGTGCTCTTCGAGCAGGATGTCTCACCCTCCTGGTGGTCCTGCTACTGGGAAAGCCATGGATTTGTTGTAGCTCAGCTGGCTCAGAGAAAAAGCAAGAAAGGTGCACTGCAATTCCACAAAGGAGGGAGGGCAAAAAAGGCAGGCAGGCAAATCCTATTTCATGCCAGTAAGGCCAAATTGTTGCTAGTGCAAGAGACAAAACTTTTTATTTATCCTCTGTTTAAGTGGAAAAGTGAAACTCCTGACATTTTGGTTTGGGAAGTTATAGCAAACTGGAAAGGTATACAAAAATATTATATCCTTAGAAACAACTGCATAACCATCAGTGAGGAAAAATGCTATGGCAACCAGTTGCACTTGCTGTTGAAATGAAAACAACAATTTTTTCCTCAGAATATGAGCAGACTGTTAGGTAATGTGTCATAAGTTGACCAGGGTTAAGGATCTTGTGCAAAATGAAATTTCCACAGGCTGTCTCCCATAACTTACCCCATCCCTGAGCACCACACAATGTCCCAAATCATAAGGGTCAACCCTGAAACTAGCACTTCAGCAATTCAGATTTGCAAATCAAAATGTTCTGTTTTCATTCTATTATGGAAAAAAATCAGATTCCCAAACTTCAAAAGCTGCTACCAATCTTTCGTGATGAACTCTAGTGATGTTGTATGTCCACATTTCTGGAGCCTACACAATGTTTTGACTTTTAAGGTACTTAAGACACCTTTTAGTGTGACAGTTGAGGGTTGTGCTTCAGTTTTTGTTTTTCCTGGGCAAACGTGTCCCCACAAGAACCAGTGCCCATAACAAAACAAATGCATATACAAATAACAAAGGGTTAACACAAAACCTTCAGTCTTTTCCTGGACCTGAAGAAGGCACCCTGGTTCTGTGTTGTTTCCTCAGCCATGCAGCTTTCCTCTCTCCCTCAGCTCCCTTTCCTTGGAGCTTTTAACTTCCTCTGGGATCAGCAATTAACCATCTCAGGTTGTTCCTTCCCCTGAGCAGGCAGCCTATTACGCATTAGCCTCCTGCAGCTGAGCTCCCACCTCGAGCCATGCACCCAGTTATACATTCCCTTCCCAAGAGAGGACCCCAGAGTACACTGTTCCCTTTCTTCATTCCCTACACCCTCTTGGGATAAAAAGTCTGTATTTGCATGTTCTGGCCCAGGGCAGTAATGTTTTGAGAAATTGAAGGGCTACAGAGACAGTTACCACCTTGTCAACCTACGTTTAGCCTCCTGCATAGCATTCAGCCACATCCAAGGGGCATGGTAAGTGACCAAATGAAACTGGGCCCCTAGGAGGTAGTATTGGAGGTTCTCAACCACCCACTTTATTACCAGGCACTGCTTTCCTATGATAGCATACTTCTGCTTTCAGAAGGAGTTTTCTACTGAGAATGGGGTCTTCTCCTTCCTCAAAGCCTTGGGAGAGAACCATCTCCAGGCCTTGCTCTGAGGCATCTATCTGCAGTATAGGACTGGGACACTGCATAGTGGCAATTTCACTGCCCCAAAAGCTGTCTCACATTGGGGTGACTACTGAATGCTTTATGGTGATCTTTTCCTCAGCAGGCCACGCAGTGGGGCTGTGATGGCTGTGAGCCTGAAACACTGATAGTAGTTGCTCAGGCTCAGAAATGACTTCAGCTGCCTCTTGGTTATGGGCACCAGTGCTCCCACTAAGGCCTTTACTTAGTTGACATGATGCCTGATTTTACCATTGCCCAGTAATATCCCAGGTATCTAGTCTCTGTATATCCCAGGTGACACTTAGTTACCTATTAGTCCAGCTGCTTATATTGATCATCACACTTCTTTCACCTGCTGGAGGTGGTCAGTCCATGCGTTGGTAAATATTACTATGTCATCCAGATAGGCAGCTACATATGCCTGGTATGGGTGGCGTACGTCGTTCATTAAACATTGGAAGGTCACTGGGGCTCTGTGTAGACCAAAAGGTAACATCTTGAAGTGCTAGAACCCCTAGGGTATTGCAAAGACAGTGATTTCCCAAGATGCTGGATCCAAATGGATTTGCCAGTAACCTTTGGTCAGGTCCAGGGTGGCCATGTACTTCGTGTTACCTATTCCCTCCACCATTTCATCTATTTTGGGTATAGGGTACACATCGCACTTTGAAACTGTGTTGACTTTGTGGAAATTAATGCAGAACCAGATGGTGTGGTTGGACTTTGACACCAACACAACTGGGCTACGCCACTCACTGACTGATTATTCTATTATCCCTAAGTCCAACATCTTCTTAACTTCTCAACATCTTCTTAAGTTCTTGTTTCACCACTTCCTCTGTCAGTTTGGGATTCTTGAGTTTCCCTTCTGAATTGCACAGCTCACTTTGAGGATAATCCAGTGTTCAATTATTGTAGTCTGACCTGGATTCACAGTAAACACATCTTTAAATTCTTCCAGGAGTCTCTTTATTTCTACCCATTGAGTTGTGGTCAACATCTCCCCTAGCCTGAGGCCAGTTATCAGATCCAGGAGGAAATCCAGAATCCCTAAGCCAGCTTCCAGTAGACATTTAGAGACCAGACAGACCTTTTGGGCCTTCTAGGATTTTAGCAGGTTAACATGGTATATCTGTGAACCCTGCCAATTCCTCACCAGGTAAACCTCGTAATTTACTTGACCTACCCTCTGCAGGATCTCAAAATGTCCTTGCCACTTCACCAGCAACTTACTCTCAGAGAAAAATAATAGTAGTACTCCATCTTATGGCTGGTAGACACAGAGCTGAGCCTTTTTTATTACATTTCTGTTTCTGGTCTTCTTGGGCCTCTTCAAGATTTTGCTTTGCAAAGACCCCCACTAAGTCTAACCTCTCTTGCAACTTTTAAATATACTGAACTATATTTTTTGTTCCTGTTTGCTGGGCCTGCCAGGACTGTTGCAGGAAGTCTAGCACACTCTGGGGACGCCTTTGTAACTTAAATGGCAAAAAGCCTGCAGAAGATTGTGGAACCTCTCATATGGCGAACAACAAGCAGGGCAATAACCGATCCAAATATCACAGCTCCTCTGACACAAATTTCCTCAACATCCCCTTCAGTGTTTGATTAAAACTTTTGACTAGCCCATTAGACTAGGTAAGCTGAAGTCCTTATTGAATGGAGCTTCAATATAGTCATAGTAACTGGGACATGAAGGCCATGTCCTGTTCTTTTAAAACCTCCTTAGAAATGCCCACCCAGGAAAAAAATTGTTATAGTTCTGTGGTCACCCTTTGTGCTGATGCTGAATTAATTTCCACTGGCTCAGGGTAGTGTGTGGCATAATTGACCAGGATCTAAATAAACTGGATCCCCTTGAATTAGGTTCCAGGGGTCTCACCAAGACCACCCCGAGCTGCTCAAAGGGTATGCTGACCAGCAGGACAGGAACAAGTGGAGCCTTATGAGTGAGACAGGGAGCAACCAGCTGGCACACAGGGCAGGATGCACAATAGTCTTTGATTTCCTGGTATACCCCAGACAAAAACCTGTGTACTATCCAGGGTCTTCTGGGCCCTGGAGGGTACATCATGTATCAGTGTCAAAACCTGGCCATAGTATTGTTTTGGGACCAATAATTGAAACCTCCAGGCCCCAGTGACCTCGTCTTTGGACAGCTTTATCAGGAAGTCCCCTTACAAATCAAAATGGGGGTCCTGGGCTCCTAATCTTGCATCCACTATATCCCTATTGATTTGTTCCAATTGGCCATACAAAGGAGCATATACCAGATTCTCCCTTTGATCCTAGATGAAATCTTGGCCTTTCCCCACCTGATCCAGCACACTCCCTCCCAATGAGCATTTGAATTTCCCTGATCCTCTGCCTCCTTTGGAGAGGGTCCTATATTGCTTTAAACCCCTACCTCTTCTCCAGAGCATTTCCTTTGACTAGCAAGGGCCTCCCATCTAACCCACCACTGCACAACTTGGGCCAAGGTCCAAAAAGTTCAGGGTTTGAAAAAGTAAAGAACTCCCCTAGTTCCAGGTCATCTTCAGGTCCCATCTTGGTGAGTACTCCACCCTCTAGCCTCAGGGAACTTGGAGACTCACCAACGTGGGTGGAGATCCATCTTGCATACAAGTACTGTTTCTGGACCTCCTACTGGTGTTGTTGCTGCTTTCTCTGAAACTACTGCAGTTGCTGCTGCTGCTCTCCCTGGAACTGTTGTTGCTGAGTTTGGAGCTGCTGAAACAGCTGCTGCTGTTCCTTCTACAGCCACTCCAGCCATTTTAGCAGGGTTCCAGACTCCATAGCTGATATTGGGTTTTAAAATGCCTGTGTACTCTACCACACATAGTGGATTGCTGCTTCAGCTCTTACTTCCCTGGGGCAAACTGGTCACCACAAGAAACCCAGCATCCATAACAAAACAAATGCATATGCACATAAGAAAAGGTTAACACAAACCTGCAGTCCTTACTCAGACCTGGAGAGGGCACTCCAGCTCTGTGCTGCCTCTGACTGTGCAGCCTTCCTCCCCCTCTCCATCAACTCCCTTCCCTGGGAGTTTTTAACTACCTCTGGGACCGGCAATCATCCCTCTGAGCTAGTCCCATCCCCTGAGCAGGTAAACTATTATTCATTAGCTTCCCACAGCTGGGATCCCACCTTGGGGCCATGCACCCAGTTACAGTGCTCAAAACAATTACCGTTAAGGGGCTTGATATGAGAAACAATTGCTCAACTATAAAAAGAAAATTAAAAAAATAGCCATGCACTAAAGCTGAAGCCATTGTTAGCCAAAATGTTTTTCCAATTTAGAGTACTTCAATTAGGTTGGCATGTTTTCTTGCATAATAAAATTGGTCTGTAGCACCACACTGTCATGTGACAAAGAATATTATGACTTCACATGAGGAAATAGCAAGTGAACCCTTTCCATAAGTGAGAGTTTTTATTACTACTATTTATACTTGGAGCTGGTCAGGAAATAATTATCCCATTCTTTGACTATTTCCAAGATTTCAGAATGTTTTCCTATCCTTCATCAAAATGAACACAAGAACTTTCCAAAGTTTTTCAGTAAAAAATCTGAGAGACACGCTCTTCATTTTTTAGAATAGCCAGAAATCTGTCAGTAATTCATTCAGAATGCCTTCCAGTACCAGCTCTGTCCACTTTGGATAAAGGTCATCATGGATATGAGACATCTTTCTTTCTTTTGATCAATTTTGATCAAATCCAGCATATTGCCACCAAAAAATTAATGTTTGACAAGTCAGCATTTTCTATGCTGAAAGCTTCTGATGAAGAGGTCCTATCCAGCACTTATTACAATGGTAGCTTTTGATGTTAACACCTCTCTTATGAGACCCAAAGCTCACAAGGCTGGTTCACATATAGAAAGAATTAGGATAAGTTTTTTGTTTTCTACTGTAGAAAACAGCAGCATAAGACCAGTCTGGATATCCTGGGTCATCAAGTCTGTTCCCTTGCTATTGTGAACAACTATGGCACACAATTCAATTCATAATTGATCAAGCCAATGTCCCTCTCGAGAACGAAAATTTAGGGGAAGGATTTTTTTTTTTTTATGGATGCACAGTGTTTAGCATAATGAGAGAAAGAAAGAACCCTTAGCTGAGGCATGCTAAAGAAAATAACTTCTCTAAGAAATAAATATATATTTTACACTGCCTAATCCTGCTTTCACTCTCATACTGTTCTTGGCTACACAGCCACCAGAACCGTAACACAACATAACAATGAACTATAGTTATTTTAGAACAAATTCTTATCACCTGGATCCTCTGTGATGTTTTCCCTTTCTCTTATTACTACTAATTTCCATGACCTAAAATTGATTGTATTATGTATTCCTGGGTAATGATTTCCTTCAGAACAAACCAAACTTATGTTCTGGATGGGAAACATCTCCTCCTATTACAAATTCTACCAAAAATGGATTATGCTTCTGGAACCAGCCTAGCACTTGTAAATAAGAGTGTGTTTAATGGGAAAGAGGTTGCAATTCAAAATTAAAGGAAGAAAATACGGACAGGTAAGGAAGGAGAAGAGGAACAATGAACATATTGAAATACCAGTTTCATGCACAAGATGCTTTCTTGAGATTAATGCATTTGTTGTATATACTCATAATTGCTTCCATTCATATGGAACAGGTCCAGCTGCTTTCAGCGTCAACAAATGAGAAGCAGAAGGAAGTAGGAATGAAAATAACAGTATTTTGTTATGTCCAAGAGTTAGAATCACTGGATAGCATATAAATTATGTTAAGCATAATTAAACACAGAATTAACAGCAATCATTTGTAATGTAACAAAACAAGACAGCTGTGATGAATGAGGAAGAGTCTGAAATACCTCTTGTTGACAAAATTAAATGATACACTACTAAGTTACACATGTTTACAGGTACCTGAATCTGAGTCAGAAAACTGATTCCTTTTTTCAGTCTATGTACAGGTTTGACCAATTATTTATGAAGGATTCTGATCCTTCACTCTGGTCTTACACACACTAGACACTATAGGAGCATAACCACTATTTCAGCTCTAGCAGTGGTGCCACCAAGAGCAGTAACAGCAAGGCAGTCACTGCTCAAAAAGCCACTGTTCTCTACCAGAACTGCATTCAAGAAGGGAGGGGTGAAATGGTGTTAAAACACCTACAGGTATCACTGTGTCACTGGTATTAGAGGGAGTGTCATAGCAGGACATCCCCCCCAGATTTCCAGTTCACTCAAATACATCTGAATTTAAGTTTCTAAGACTTGTATGCCTGTTCTCATTTTAAATGAACTGCCTGGCTGTTTAACAGTTGTGTACAATTTCCAGAAAGCTCAAAAATACTTCTCCTTTAATCTTGCAGGTTCCTTCATGCCTCCCCCTCCCACCCACACTGATTGGTGAAGGGGCCTTGCTTGTGGCTTGCTCCTGATTAGCAGGGAGCTAAAGCTAAACTTTTAAATATGGGGCCATTTTCGTCTCTCACCACGGATTGGCTGAGGGGCCGCAGATGGCTCTGCTGTTTGCTGCTGACTGGTGGGGAGGCACAAACAATACCATGTTTAAAATCATGGGTTTTAGCTCCGCTGCTGATCAGGAGGGAGAGTCAGGCCCTCTGCTAATCAGCGTGGGGGGGAGGGATGAGGCACTCTTGGGGAACACGCAAGATTAACGGAGCCGCTGTGTACTTTACTTTGACCATGAATTCAGTAGGTCCCTATTTATCAGAAACTCATTCAACTGTGGCAGACTTTTACTTTAGCGTCTTCTTTCCGTCATCATTACTGTTAAGATGACATGATCGATTAGTTAAAATAACATCCTTCAATCTTCTTTGGACAACTTATATTTCCAAACCAGGTTCAGCACATTAGAGAACAGGTTGCTTTCTAGTTCCTACTCCCTTGCACTAGACCCTGAATGGAGACACCCAGATAATCTTGCTGACTCTCTTGGGAACCAAAACTGGGGGGGTCATCCTGATTTTTCGGCCTGGAAGAGAATGTAGTTTGCTGACATTTTAACACAAACTGAATGTTAGAAATCAGCTTATCTTCTATAGTGAAATTAGGCTGCTTTTTCTATGAGACTCCAACCTGCTGTTCTTTCCGTAGATCCTTGACTAACATGTAACGTGATAAGCATCCCTTGACCAAGGAGCAATCTATGACAGCAAGATCAGATACTCGCAATAATTATTCATCTACCTGAAAAGTTGTGTGCCTGCAGTAAACTATTAATAACTCTCATGAGTTACCTTTATTAGAAGATGCCATTAGTTCCCTTATTGCACTAACCCTCCACTGTGGCAGCATCATCATCTTGACAAATGCAGCTACTATTTAGGTTTTCTTTTCCAAGTCTGTTTCACACTTAGTTATATTAGCAGCATTCACCAGCATTTCCTAACCATGCCTTCCCTGCCACTCAAAACCTGCCATTCTCTCTTAATCTTGGAATAATGGTCCAAGTTTATAATTTAAATTTCAGTTCCTGATGCAAATAACTGAAATCTTTAGAGAGTTCATGGCTTGCTATTTTCAGGTACTGCTACCATTTAAATCCAAATGCAATGATGGGTGTTTCTATGCATGTATTTTAATGAGCAGTAGGCTACTCTATTGACATGGAAAGTGGCATGAAAAGAATGCTAATATGGTAATGTGCAGCAGAGTAGTCTATTGTGCATTAAGCATCATCTAAAAAGCATGTGCTTGAGCTACTGCACATTAGCAGCCTAAGGCACATTTATTTAGTACTTCATATTGGCGATATTAAATTTAATGAGAAGTAGAAAAACACATTAATGAACATATAGGCATGTCCAATGAGCATCACTTTCTGTTTTGGTGCATGCTTACAGATTCCAGCAGAGTTCCAGTTTGCCATGAACAAATCTATCCTTTCCTCTGCCTCTTCTGTCTTCCTCTTTCAAAAATGAATCGAAATAGCTAATGGATAAAGACTATGCCAAATGAACACCCTGCCTTTTTTAATGTTAATGGAGATAAATGCCAGGTTCAGATGCTAACAAGCAATTTTACGTTTGGTCTTGATGCCAGTAGCTTCTTCAAACTGATATCAAAATGGCAGCAGAGAAGGTACATGTGTCATTCTCCCATTCCAAATGTATTAAAAAAAACCATTTTTCTATAGTTTCTCTCAACTATGGTAAGTCACTTTACCATTACTGTTCTTCATTAAAGCTGAACATGCTGTAAGAGAAGGTGCATTTTCTACAGAAAAGGTAACTGTTTTGTAGTCTGATACACAAAACAACCTTATGCTTTCACATGCTGCTTAGCATTATACATTGATAAAAACAGCATTACGTTTCCCAGATAGTTCCCCTGTAGATCTAAATCTTATACTGGTAGCTTCCCCCTCCACCTCCCCCTCTCTCCACTCTGCACCCCTGCACAGAAACAGCTTTGTGCAGAGTCAGCTATAACTAGGACATCATTTTGCTTCATACGGCATCTTGAAGTAATTCAGGATGCAGGAATGAAGACCAAGGGCTCTGGGAGTGGCGGTGGGGAGGGGAGTGCTATAATTAGAGTGGCTCCAAGAGCCCCTTTAATTAAAGTGCTCAGAATATTTCGTGTATCAGTGTCCCCGTGCTGAAAAATGGCAGCAGGGGAACTTTAACTAAAGCTTGTTGAACGAGCTTCAGTTAAAGCACCCCTACAGCCAGTTTTCAGCACAGGGACACTGATACATGAGACGCTGGCATTTGCTGGCATGCAGTAATGACCACGCTCCAGCAGACTTGATTAATCGAGTCTGCTCCAATGCGCTGTAATTACAGCACATCGGAGCAGCCTCGCTGCATGTGTATAGGTGCCCTAAATGATTGTTTCTCTCTGCCAAGTTCATTGTCCCACTGATCAGTGTTTTGTGTGAGACAGCACGTTTTCTCTTTTGTGGAGTGGAGGGCAGCGGGAATTCTGAAATCCCAACTATTTTCTCCATGACTCTCAAACATGGCTTTACATTAACCTTCTCTTCAGCTGGGTAAACTTAATGAGGCAGTTGACATGCACAGGCTGTATAGGTTGGCTGAAGTAGCAACGAGAACAGAAAGGGGCACAAGCATTCCCATCTTCTCATCTGCTTAATGCTGCTTCCACCGCATTAGGAATTCCATTCTCTTGAGGAGTGAGAGTTCTGATTTCTGATCCCTTAGGCTGTACTGCAGCAAATATGTTTGCATCAGCTCACGAAGTCCTTCCTTAACCCAAAACCTCAAGCTCGACTGCCTTTCCTTTTGCAGCAAGATGCAACAAGCTGCAGAATACAAATCCCATGGGACAGGGATTTGTTAATGTCAAGCAAACATGTAGTTGTGTATAAAGAGCAACAGCTCTTATTCACAGTCTGGTTTTGTTCTTCCACCCAAAGCTTATGTGCTGCAGCCCCAGGTCTGTGTGCGGCCTCAGTGCCTTGTTAGACCTTAACGCTGCAAGCCGAACAATGTTAATCAGTTTATTGCTGTTTGGCTTAGTGGAACAGTTACATCTTAAGGCAAAAAACATCTGTGACTGTCCTGCACCTGCACACCTGTGACTTACCATTCGAGGCTTAGTGAGCAAGAGCAGGATTAGGAGCTAGGGGAAGAACTGGCTCGCTGCTCCCTCCAGGCAGAGCAAGCACTGCAACCCCAGAGTGCCTGGTGGCTGCGGTGCATTTTTGCACCACTTGGACTAGCTTGCTGCTTGAGGTTTGAGGGGCCTGATCCTTTTTTTCTCCAGAGCGTGTCCCATCTGCACCACCAAGGCAGGAGCAGCAAGCCAGTCTGTGCAGTGGCGGGAATCACCATGGCCTCTGGCCACTCCAGCGTTGCAGCGCTTTGTTCGCATGACATCCCTGGGAAGCGAGGTGCCATACCTGGCCCTGCTGCATCCCCATTCACCATGACTCGGGGGGAGAAGGGGCACTGTATTCTGGAACACAATTAGGAACACAATTAGGATGATTAGAAATAATCCTGTCCTGGAGTGGTGCAACTCTCAAATGAATAACAAGTGCTTTAAGACACTTACAGATGTTAACGTGCAGCCAATCCAGGGGTTAAGAGCTCCAGAAGCCACCTAAACTTACTGTTTAACAAGGCCCTCAGATTTTCCTCATATCTGATGGCTTTCTTTGCCTCAACAAAGTTTGAGGCAACTTAACCCTCCAGCCAATTTACAAGGATATGCGTGTAAGAAGTAAGGCAACACCATCCAAAAATACCTAGTTAGTTTTGCACACATTAACTCCAGCACTGGAAGCAGGATAGTTGCAATAACAATAGCTGCAATTCTCTGCTGAGACCTAGGTCCTATTAGCTAGGGCAAAGTATGGAAATAATGCTACTAACTCTAGAGCAGGGGTGTCCAACCTTCTTGAATGTGGGGCCGGATCACAAACTTTTTATCACCCAGTGGGCTGGCGAGGAATATTCAAAGACATCACAGGGAGTGGTATCATATCAGGAAGTGATGTCAGGTGACCTTTGACACCAATGAAACCTTTGACACCAATGAAGTTGCAGGGGTTGACATGGTGCTGGTTGACATGGCATGCATGCCCGGGTTGACATGGTGCTGCAGGAGCCGCTTGGCTACAACCAAGTTGACCCTGGGGATGCCATGCCCAGGTTGACATGGTGCTGCAGGACCAGCCTGGCCAGAATCGGGTTGGCACTGGCCAGGAAAAGCAGAATGCAGCTGAAGCCGGCCCCCCACGTGCTGCTGGGGATGGGAGGAGGCCAGCCAGGTCTGCACCAGCCAGCAGAAGCGGTGGCAGAGCCGTGTGCTGATCAGGACTGACCAGTGCAGGTTCATCCCGTCCTGGACTGTTCCAGCATGAGCAAGTAGAGAACTTCTATGGTGGGGTGGGCCAGCCTGGCCACATATTCAGTTAACGGCATGATAGCAACCAGCCACAAAGTCCTTACACTTATTCTGTGTAGTAACTTTGTGGCTTACTCCTTACTGTATCACACCATTAATTGCATTAATACATGACTGGGTAACTACTTAAGATACGACTAACCATTCGATCACATCTTAAGTGTTATATCTGCTAGGGGTCATAGAAACATCTAGAAAACATTACTCTTGCTATGGTGGAAAACAAAGTCCAAGCACACACAGAGGACAGATATTTCTTACCAGTCTTGCCATGCACAGCTCTTCTTTTCCCTGCTGCCTTTTCTTCCACAACCTCTTCTCCAAGTCTCTCCATCCTCCAGACTGTCCCAGTCCCTCAGTGCTGTTATTAGCACCCCTACCTTGTTCAGAGGGATCACATCAGCAGTTCCCCAGCTGGCAGTGTATCCATCCAGCCTCTCAATCCAGCCCTTAATGGCAAAGGTTGTTATGCCACCTCAACAACTGGCAACAACGAATGAGCCCAAGCCTGCCCTTTACTATTGATTTGCAGCCCCAGGGACTCTAAAGTGTGTTATCTGCCTCACTTTTTAGACTCAGATCATTTTGTCCTTTCTTCAAAGGAGCTTTTCCTACACTCCCATCTTCCTTGGCTACTGTCCTGATGGTTTACAGAACACTGATTCCCCCCCAGCATTGCTGCCCTTTGTGGCAGCTGAGGTTCACCCAGTTGTCTTTTGTCTCACTGGCAGGCTCAAGTTACCCATCTTATGTCTCCACTTGTTTTCTCTTCCACTTGGAGTGTTCAAAAAAGCATAGCAGATCACAGCATCAACCCTCTGGATAGAGCCAGCTCATTTTTGGACAGTCTTCCAATATTAACAGCAGTGCTTCTTTCAGTTCTTAAAGCAGGCCTAACAGCTTTCAAAAGAAAGGACATAAAGAAGTAAGGGAGGTGATTCAGGCCACAGTAGTCAAACATACTTGGGTTTTTTCTCTTTTACTACTGCCCTCATATACAACATTATGTAAGTCACTTTACTCCACTGCATCTCAGTTTCCCTGATGTATCACACAGTGGTGTTTCAGGTTAGGGCTACCACACTGATGGAGGTCATGGTGAACATTAAGAAAAGAAAAATGCTCATTTATCTTTGTAACACATTTGATCAGAGGTGGATTAAAGGTAGCATGAATTGTTATTACCTGCTTTGCTTTCCCTTCTAAGAAGAGAGATTGCACATAAACCTAATCCTTTGGAAATGCCCACTTCTGGATTTAAAATCACTTCTTGTAAAGGTCATTCTGTGTGTATCATGATTCGATGAGGGGCAGCCTGAACTGAATTTGCAGTGCAATGACAAAGGACTAAAATCACCAGCAATACCACTTTTCCTTCATTCGTAAAAAAAATGGAATTTTCTTCAAGTAATAGAGTGATGAGAGAGACCAAGTCTTACAGTGGGATCTCGATCTTGCAATTTATCCTATTTAAAATCTTAACTGCCTGTGCTCTGCAAAGATTAAAATAGAACTAGGGTTAATACAGTAGACTTTAGTTGACTAAATTAAAACCACTCGTGAAATACTAGGAGTGAGTGCGTACAGCTAAGTATCTCTGTGAACCTGTGTACATATATCTCTGAATGTATACTTTAATACCAGAAGAACCATGCTCCTTTTGTATGTGTGGTGAGTCAGAGCAGCTTAGTAACCAGTCTGAATAATAACTGCTGTGTATCTTGCCTGCAGACACTCCATTGTCTCCAGAACATTGCAGTCTTGGAATTCTTTTTGTTCATCAGAATTCAGTATGGTTACCAAGTATCTGACTAGAAGTTACAGATATGGTCCATGAATGACAGGTCAATTTAAGCAGGCAGTATGAATTCTTTCAAATGCAGGAGAGCAAGGGAAAGACCGCATACATTAGGTAAGGTTATAAAAGAGATTTATTTTTGCAGGAGAATGCCAGGAACGAGGCAAGAAAATGATAGGAAAATAAAGGCAAATCTATATAGCTCGCCATTAAACATTTACCTGTTACTGCATTATAAAACCTGTCAAATACTGCAGAATAAGCCATTCAAAAGCATCACATCAAGATGTTTAAATTAATATTAGCCACTTGTAGGATTATTGGATGTTTTGAAGCAGGGAAAGAGATATTATCCCCATTATGAGGTGGGGATCACAAGAAAGAAAAAGATGGCAGAGGTTGTGGAGCAGTCCTCCTCCTTCTGCAGTTTAGTGCAGATGAATGTGAAGAGTTTACTGAGACAGCATCAGGATAAAAGGCTGTCCCAGGGACGCCGGGGTTAGAAGGAAACCCTGGGGCAAAACCAGGGGGGAAGTAAACACTTACTTACCCCATGCAGAAGCTGGAGGGAGCAGGGACACACACGCGGGAAAACCGCCAGTGCGATTTGTAAGCTGCACTTATATCCAGTTGGGGCCAGGCAACATCAGCAGGAGACGCCACCCAGCAGGAATAAAAGGCAGCCCTGGGAGCAGAGCAGGGACGGAAGTGGGGAAAGCCCACAGGGAACCCCGAGAGTGGGACCCGCGTGTGCAGGGCCCATGTACCCGGGCCGATGGGGGAAGTCATGGCAATGACAGCAACGTCGGCAGCGTCGGTGAGAATGGCAGTGGCAGCGGCATTGGCAGCAGTGGCGAGAGCTGCCCCAGTAAAGGAGCCAGCAAAAGAAGCTGCAGCTGCAGCAGCGAGAACTGCACCGTTAAAGGAGCTGTCAAAGAAAGCTGCAGCCACAGCAGCAAGAGCTGCGTTCTTAAAGGAGCCGATAGGGGAGGAGATGACGTCGGCAGCAAGACTAAAGAAGGAACCAGCTATGGTTCTGGTAAGGGAGCGGGCGGCATAGCTGGAGAAAAAAACTGGCAGCGGACCTGGTGAGAGAGCCGACAGATGGGCCGGCGAAGGAACCAGCAGCGGATCTGGCAAGGGAGTGAATGCCAGATACAAGACTCCCAGAGAGCGGGAGCCATGGTCCTGGAGAGTAGACACCTGGGGGAGTCAGTGGCCTTAAGCCACCCGACAGACTTTGAGCCAGGGCAGCCCATCTACCCGGGTCAGATCCCGGGCTAGGCGTGATAGAAGGGCTTGACTTTCTATTTTGTTGATTGCTTTCCTTTAGGCTCTCTCATTTTGTGTTGCGGTGGCCTCAGGTCAGTATAGGCTAGGGGCAGCAGGGAATCAGGGGGTGTGAGACCCTCAAGAAAGATTTCAGCCTGGGAAGCTTGGGTTCCCGGAGTGGGGACCACTGGGAGGCACAGGACCAAAAACATGGTGGGGTCGCCAAAGGAAGGCCACAGGGAGACCCGCAGCAGCAGGTGGTGACTGGCCGGGTGTAGGGGAAATTGGAGCCCCGTGAGTGCCTGCCAAAGGCGTGACGACCCTGGAGGCAGCGCTAATGGAGACTCCCACCATTGAGGTTCCATCCGAAGTCATGGCAGGCGAGGTTAGGGGGCCTCCCGACACCACCTGAGGTACCTTCTGGAGCCTTCTTGTAGGCTTGGGGCAAGCTACAACAGCCACCCAAGCGAAGGCAGCTCGGGAGCGCCTAGTCAAGCAGAGGCGGGCACAAAGGCCATATAGGAGGGCCCCCAAGGGGAATTTGTTTGGGGTTATTCAGGGCCCATCCTTTGAGACAAAAGTTCAGTCATGACTGCCCTTTTCAGCCCGTTTGTCGACTGCACGGTCATTACAGGAAACACTCCTTTTCTGTAATAATACGCAGAAACCATACAAGAGCCAGGAGTAGAAGTCTTTCAGAACCACTTAATCCTTTACCATAGGCCCAGCAGCAACAACCGTCCTTGCTGGGGTGGTCCAGGACAAGGTCACAGAGCCATCTCAAGCAATTCTGAAGACACCAGGGATTATAACTGGGCAATTTTTTGTCCCAAGAAGTAGTACCATGCACCTAAATCATGCAGTCTGGAAGGAAGAAAAACTATTTTGCAAACATGGTTAAGCATCAACCAAACACATGAGGAAAAAATGTCAAAATATTTCATTTCAGAATAAAACATTTTACTTTGGCACTTCCCTGTTGAAATGACATTTTCATTTGGAAAATCAACTTAAACAAAAGACAAAGATTGAAAACTGAATAAAACAACCAAATGAAACTAAAACAACGTGTGCAAAGCAAAATCTTTTCATATAAATTAGACCTTTTTTTTTTTGGATTGGCCAACAGACTGAAAAATCCATTATTTGGACCGTTCTACACTGAAATCTATAGTGTAATGTGCTGTTTTAGGCACATTTGTTTAAAGTCTGAAATGTGCTGGAATCCTCATCAACATGTTTACAGTCTATCAAAACCAGCCCAAGCCAGTAGGTCAGGTCAACGCCTGGTTAGGCTCGGGAAGTCTGGGTTCAATAGACGATACCCGAGGAACCTGAGGCAAGGCAGCTTACTTTCTCTGTACCTAAATGTTTCATCTGTACATGGGAACACTAGTACCCTTCTATCCTCAGATGAGTGCTATAAAAGGTAACATCCATTAGTGATATCCTGAGCCAAAAAGGTATTAATAAATACAAAAGGTAATAATGTGGCTAGAGGAAACCTGTATTTCTAGCTACCTAAGGGAAGCCACTTGTATTACTGAGGAAAATCTAATACACTGTTCATTTTCTTTCTAAGCATATCAGTTTTATTAGCTCATTACGAAGATTGCTATGCATAGAAAATTGCATGAAAAAAAATCACCACAGCAACAGAGGGAAGGAATTTTAGCTATCTTTCTAGCTCACAAATTGCAACAGTTTTGTGGCAATGTCAAATGGTCTTTACATACCTTTACTTACATATACAAAGCCCACTCCTGAGAAACAATGGACACAAATTAAGTCCTATGATCAGGGATCTACCTAAATCGTGCCCAAAGTGCGCTGCACAGCGACTCCTTTAATTTTTCTCTTTTTACTGCATTCCCCCCCGCCCCTGCTGCTGATTGGTTGAGGGACCCTGGTGGCCTCATCACTCACTGCTTGCTCCTGATTGACCAGGAGGCAAAAACCATGGTTTTAAATATACCCGGGTTTTTGCCTCTTGCTGCTGATTGGCCAAAGGGCCCCAGCAGCTCTGCCACTTGCCACTGATCGGCTAGGAAGCAAAAACTGCGGCATATTTAAAACCATGGTTTTTGCCTCCTGACTGATCAGGAGTGTGGGGCGAGAGGCAGAGCCACTGGGGTCCCTGAGCCAATCAGTGGTGGGGAGGGATCTGCAGTGAACAGAGCAACATTAAGGGAGCCGCTGTGCAACATGCTTGTGCTGTGATTTGGATTGATTCCTACCTGTGATTGGTAGTGTTGGAACGATGTTGTAGCTGTGGTGGTCCAGGGATTATGAGAAAAGCAAGGCTTTCTTGGGGTGATATTTTTTATTGGACCAACAGCACACCTGGGATAGCATCAGGCAAGTTACCAAATGCAAGGAAGTGGTTTTACATTTGAAAGCTTGTCTAACTCTACCCCAACTACACAATTGTCCCCATGAGTGACATTATCACAATTTCAGATTCTTTAAATTTGGGATTATGGAATTTTTATCCTTTTTTATTTTTATTTTTTCAAATTGTGTTTTGAAGTACCTCTGAGAAGCTCAGTTATGGTCAAGTCACAAATTAGGGTGAGAAATGTGTTATCAGGGTTAGAAACATTTTATCAAACACACATAGTCACATAAAGAGCATACACACATGCTTGTGCACTGCATGCAAACAGGCTGGCTTAGTCATAAGTTTTTGCTAATTACAAATGAACTCAGAAAGCCAAACAAATGCATCAGGACACTGAAAAGAGAGTCCCTATTAAAATAGTTTAATTAAGCTAGATCCATTTGGGACTAATTTGTTCCCTAGCACAAACTCACAGGGGTTCTACAGCAAAGAGGGGACAATATGTCATGCCTAATTGTATCTTATTCATTTTAATAACTGCAAAAGAATTACCCTAAGTGACTTGGGGCTTGTCTATATTGACTATGTGCTATGCCTGAAACTACTGCTGAGCAGCTTGTCCTACCAACACACGAAAAGCTCTGGAAATAATGCAATACTGCCACCACGCAGAGCACATATCCCAGTGTTGCTCTTAGGCTCTGTCTTAGAAGTAACTAGGTTAATAGTGCAGAAAAAAACAACCTTGGGGTTACAGTGGACTGTAAACTGAATTTAAGTCTACAGTTTGGCCTTGTTGTGGATTAAAAAAAAGGAAAGGGCGACAGCATACTGATCTGTATTAATAGGACTGCTGCAAAGCAAGAGAAATGACTTTTAACTCAATTCAGCACCAGTCAGGTTTCACCTGAAGTACTGTGTTCAGTTTTGGGCATCACACTTCAAGAAAGATGTGGGGAAAATCAAAGTCTGGTTGAGAGTAACAAAAATAATTAAAAGTCTAGAAAAAATGACTTGTGAGGAAATGTTGGAAGAATTTAGATTATTTGGATTGAAGTAGAGGAGACTAGATGGGGGCTGATTTGATACCAGTCTTGAAATACCTGGAAAGGAGCTGTAAAAATGATGGAAATAGACTCCTCTCTGTGGCCATATGGGTCAGAATAAGGAATAATTCCATAAACTCCAGAAAGGGAAATTTAGGTTGGATGCTAGGAAGAACTTCCTGGCTATGAGGGTGGTTAAGCACTGGATTCCCCCTCCTTGGGAGTATTTATGATCAGGTTAGACTTGTCTGGGATAGTTTGGATAGCAGGGATCCTGCCTTGAGCAAGGCTGGGCCTCCTGAGGTCCCTTCTAGGCCTATTTTTTATGATTTTTTTTTTTGTCTACATTTCCTGGTATCTGCTCATTTACACCAGCTCATAGCTGGATAGCAATGTGTTTCTCAGTGGGCACATCTACATGTGAAAATACTCTGGGGTCAGTTTACTCCAACCAGGGCACGCATCTACACGTGCAGGGATATGGAAGCATATTTGCTGCTCCTGAAGTCCTGCTTCCTTCCACATCCTTAAAGCTGTGTGGAACAGACAGAACTTTCATGGTAGGGTATGAACTCTACGAAACCCTTGGGGACTGATACTAATCATCCTGTATAGAATTTAGCATGCCAGCTTCAGAGAGGGAAATGGCTGATTGAAATCATACTTAGATTTGGATCCATGATACACTGCACCAGACAAAACATATGCCTCTTACTACATTTATGAAATGCATATGCTAAGGAAACCCAGTTTGTGTAATACCTG
Organism: Caiman crocodilus; assembly: GCA_030014935.1. Lineage (NCBI taxonomy): Eukaryota > Metazoa > Chordata > Crocodylia > Alligatoridae > Caiman > Caiman crocodilus. The sequence goes on along the minus strand of JAGPOW010003316.1, from coordinate 3,965,542 downwards.
GAATAAAAGCATGCAATGTGATACTTTCTTATTAGATTTAATTGGTTTAAATGGTGAAGTGGATCAACAGCTGACAGGGAAACCGTAAATAAAAAGGTGAATGTACACGGTACCTTCCTCACAAGTGAAATTCAGACAATTCTATATTGTCAAAAAGGTGCAGGGTGACCATGCTAAGAACACTGGCTCCTGCCTTTCTGAGTAAAAGCAGCATGTGCTTTCCATGGTGCCTAAACCACAACGCCATAGGACCACTGTTTGGAGCCAGAGGGTTATTTGGTGTCTGTGCTGGTTTACTAGTCTTTTTGTTCCATCTGATCTTATGCTTAGCCTGTTAGAGTTAAGTAGGAAGTTATTTTCTGGGATGAGGTGCACTATTTATGAGAAACTGGACAGACTATGCCAATTCATTTTATACAGGCTCTACCTGGGGGTATTAAGTATAGCTGTTCCTACTTATCTAACGCCTTCAAATAAAAAATAAATTCTTTGCTAGTCACCATATTAAAAAAAATAATATGACAAAATAGATAAGGTACTCAATAAAAAATGAAAATTTAAATTTCTGGTACACTGGACGGTGATACCCATTATATACAACCATGCACAAGAAAGCCACTGGTCATGATAATAGTCATAAAACTTGGAAGTTTTGAAAAATGTATCTTGTTGAATATTGGCCAACCAATGAGGAAATAGATATAATTCTATGCAATTAAACACATGTAGTATGAATTTTCATGAGTTATGACTAGCTACAAATACAGTTTGTGAATATAAGTTATAAAAATAATACCTGTGCAGTTCAATCACTTTTTTGCCCATCCAGTTGGGTGAGTACTGACAAAAAATAGAATTGCAGAAATTGAAAAGGTCTCACAAATGATATTGCAAAATAAAATGCTTATCTTTGCTTAACCATTATAGGACAGGAAGGGGTCTTCTGAGCCACCAAATCCAGCTTTTTTGTTCACAGATAACTTTTTATACAAAGAGTCCCCAAAACTGTATAATTTAATCTACTATGTACCTGCCACCATCATTAAGCTTCTTCTGAAATCAAAAATAAAAAAAGCCAACAATGTGCCAAACTTGGGGAGATGAGCAATGCCCTTTCACTTCAATGGCAAAGAATAGGTCAATATATGCTCTGATAAATTTGGAAGAGGACTATGTACCACTTAACAGGGCAAAACCCATCACATTCTTTGCCATTTGGACCTGGAGAAACAAATTAAATGTGTGACCCCTCTATGGTGATTGGTCAAATCCCAAGTGTAAGTGCAAAACCCTCCAGCCAGGTCCCTAAGAGTGTCCTAAGTACCAGTAGGGGCATCTTGATTACTGATTCAAGAGCACCTATGTCCTATCTTAATATTTTTTCCATAAGCTTTTCAACATCCATCTTGGAACGATTCAGGTTCTTTTCCTCCCCTACTTTGCTCAGAAACCAGTTCAACCCACCTTCATTTCTCTAATATTTAGAAATCTTTTTGTTTCCAGTCAAAATTGCTTCATAAGGTGCTTGTAGCCAATAGGTCTTGTAACCACATTGTTCCTTAATTTGTAAGGAACTTGTAACTCTTCTCCCTCTGGAAAATAAGCTTGATAATGTGGTAGAGAAATGGGGCCCGGGGG
>JAGPOW010003316.1:3884965-3963804 GCA_030014935.1 Caiman crocodilus | reverse complement strand
TGAGGTACAGGACAGAGACATAAGCAGCTCGTCCAGGGGATGCAGGGCAGGGACAGATCCCACCGCTGCGCACACCCCTGGGGGAAGCCATGGGGGGCGAATTAACCCTCAGATACGAACAGGCCATGAGCGAAAGGATTATGGAGCCTTGTTTCTTTTTTCCTCTAGTTTTCCTGTTTAAGAAGAATCCGAAGGCAATATAACAAGTAAATGCTTTACTTACAAACTGCAATACAGAGACTTGCGTTGATGCACGCAGTGTAGGCACGCTCCGTAAAGTTATGCCGTGAAGCAAATAAGTGCTTCATTTGCACTTCTGTGCCAGCAGATCCCCTTATAAGAATTCTAAAACTAAAACCGTAGGGAACTCGAGAGCTCTTCGTACATCCAAAAGATGCAATTAATTGTTATAGGGGTGTCCGGGGGGAAAGGGAGCCGTGGACTCAGGACCTCCGGTGAGGGTGATCAAGCCTCTCTGTTGTTGTGTGGGTCCCACCTTCCTTTTCGCGGGCTTTGCTTTTTATACTGCCCGAATAGCCAATAGGATTGGGACTTTTTGGCGCACTGAGTGGATTGCATGAGCTGGGGATTTTGCTGCATGCACTGATCGCACGGCTATTAGGCTACACCTGCTGCTTTCCCTACGCCACGCTGGCGTTTGGTCACCTTTTCTTTATCACATGCCCCCTTGACCAAATGCCAAACTCAGATCTGTCTGAGCTTGAGAGGTTCTCCTTCTATACTTAAGTCCTATATAACTAAACATATAAAATACAACATTATTAACAATTTGTCAAAAGTGTCATTAAATGCATAACATGAAAATTTCTAGCCGAAACTTGAAAACAGGTCTGTGAGCCAGCCATTACTAAGAATGACCACAGCATTTGCGCTTTTGGCTGCCTTTCGGATTAAATCAAGTTGAGCAGAATTAGGGCGATGACTCTGCTCTCGATGGACGAGTAGGCCGCCATCGCTGTGTCGACCTGGATTTATTGCAGCTTGGCGCGTGATGGTTCTCGTGATCGGGCAGTCATAAATTGCCGCTTCGTCACTGCTGGGCCTGCAAGGGGACAAACAGACAGACAGACAGACAGACAGACAGACAGACAGACAGACAAACAAACAAACAAACAGACAAAAAGGAGCTGGTTGTGGACACTGAGATGACTCCCTTGTGCACTCGCGAATGTAGTTGGCGAGGGTCTGTGTGGGTCGGTCTTGATCTTGGGAGTTATCAGGAGACTGATGCCCCCTACCACTGGTTGTTGGCCCTCATCTCTCAGGATACACAGTTGTCGCTTCGTGAACCTGGAGTTGTTTAGGAGGAACCCGAACACGGCCCTTTTCTCTGGTGTCCTTTGTGGCACAGCCGGCGGCTCACGCTGAGGATCAGGCTGGCACCACGGCAGTCCTGGGCCTTCAACCGGGTACACCGTAGGGTGAGGTTCCATCCTACTGGAGGCTTTCACTACTGAACACATCAGGGCCTGCGGCCGCAGCAGCTGACTTAGCAGGTGCTCTGTGGTCGGGTCCGGCGGTCGTCCATTATGCCACACATGAAATTTATGGCACACTTGACCTGCAATGAGAGCTGGGAGCAGGATGGGCCAATAGATGCTGCTCGCTACCACGTTTAGATTAGTAGCGTTTCCCCCGCTCCATGAGGCTTGGCGTGTTAGAAAGCTAGCCTCTTCTAGATCTAACAAGTCTGATTCTCTTTGAACAGAAAACCCATATTCAGGATGATGTACAACAACAGTTTGTGCAATTTTACCATGTATCTTGTCCCATGAGATCTGTGTTATTGTTTCATTCATATCAATTATGCATTTTAACATGACATTCTTCCTCCAGACTGCAGTTACGTGTGGATCAACAATCAGTCCAGTTAAGGCACTGCAGCAGAACTGGAAGCGTAGCATCATCAGAGCGAGCCTCAGCCCGGCGGGCTTCCGCCGCCCCCGCCGCCTCCTCTCTGTGCCGGGTGCGTGTGTAGTGGTGCGGGTTGCCCCCTATGCATCAGTGACCTGCTTGACGGCACTATTGGGTGGATTGCACCTAGAAGAGGGTTAACTGTCAGGTGGAAGCACCGGATACAATTCCCCTCCCTCATCTGGAAGCGCTGGATACAACTTTTCTCTCTCCGCATCAGCTGGGAGCGCTGGATACAATTTCTCTCTCACATAGGGAAGCAGGTTTTCTTTTGGCATCACTCCAGGGGGCGGGGCCAAGGGTGATGACACAACAGGCCCGCCTCCTAGGGGAATCCCTGGGTCCTCCTCCTGTTCCCCGGCACCATCCTCTGGCAGCAGCTCCACGTGGTTGGTGCCATTTTCTAGCAGCGGCTCAGAGCCCTCTGCTGCCTGCTCCAGTGACTCCATGCTCGCCACCCGCAATTGCATTTCTGAACTTGCATTCTCCTTCAGCAGACCCGCTACCGCATGGAATAACACTTTGTTCCATTTTGGGTCTCCCCATTTTGTAGCCTCCCGAATGCGCCTAGCATACTCTTTTGATGGGGTGCAAACCTTTTTGCTGGCGGGCTTAAAGCTGTACCTCCGCAGCCGTATCGAGTAGTCGGTATAGGACTGCGGGGCTAGTGAGGAGACAACCTAGGGCTGCAGGGGTGAGACTGGCTACAATCCACTCTTTAAGCGGACCCCCGTTGTTTTCGATCGGGCGGATAGAGACATGACCCCTGATCTTCCCGTCTTGCTGGGCATGATGGTATGCCATGTGGGCCCCTAAATCATCAGCGTCCATGGTCAGAGGTCTATGATGGTTCCCCAACAGGCAGTACTTGACTAGCTCGTCAAGATCTCCTTCACTCCCCCTTTGCCCCAAGGATCCTGTTTGTGACACCATGTGGTAGAGACATGGGGGCGGTGATTAACCCTTAGATATGAACAGGTTGCGGATGAAAAGGTTATGGAGCCTTGTTTCTTTTTTCCTCTAGTTTTCCCATTTAAGAAGAACCTGAAGGCAATATAACAAGTAAACACTTTACTTACAAACCGCACTACAGAGACTCGCGTCGATACACACAGTGTAGGCACGCTCCGTAAAGTTATGCTGTGAAGCACATAAATGCTTTGTTTGCACTTCCGCGCCGGCAGTTCCCCTTACAATAAATCTGAAACTAAAACTGTAGGGAACTGGAGAGCTCTTTGTACATCCAAAAGATGCAATTAACCGTTATGGGGGTATCCGGGGGGGAAAGGGAGCCGTAGACACGGGACCTCCGGTGAGGGCGATCAAGCCTCTCCGTTGTCGTGTGGGTCCCGCCTTCCTTTTCGTGGGCTTTGCTTTTTATATTGCCCGAATAGCCAATAGGATTGGGACTTTTTGGTGCGCTGAGTGGATTTCATGAACTGGGGATTTTGCTGCACACACTAATCGCGTGGCTATTAGACTGCACCTGCTGCTTTCCCCACGCCGTGCTGGTGTTTGGTCACCTTTTCTTTATCACAGATAATTTTTTTTTTTTTAAAAGTATTTGTATTATCTCCTTATCTCCATTTTTAAGCTAAACTTTTTAAATCTCCCTTCTTATATGCTCCATTCCTTTAAACATCCTAATAGTCCTCCTTTTTCCCCCTCTTTCAGTTTAAATTAAGTATTTTATAAACGTAAGTGATTAAAACTGTACAGAATATACTAATACCTTGTGCAGTAGTAGTACACATAGTGTATACCTGAATATAAATCACCTGACACAACCTAGAATTTCATTAACCTATTTCAGAGCTGTATACTGCTGGTAACTCCTGGTCATCCCACTATAGGCAGGTCTCTCTCTTCCTCTGCTGTGTCTATGTTATGAATTGTTATTTTACAGCAAAAAAAAATCTTATTATTAAACCTTAATTGCGTGACTCTGCACTTCCTATTATTAAACTTCATACCATTTGAATTGTGCCATTCCATAAGGCATATTGCTTCCTAATAAATTATCTTCATCTTAAGGAGATAGCACCATTTAAACATACAGTAGACAACATTAATATCTCATTATCTGTTATAAGACTATATTAAATAAGTTTTGAGACAGTGACATGCTGAGCAAATATTCTTTCCCAAATTCAAAGCATTAGAGCTGCTTGTGGGAGATGTTCCCTTTTAAAAATTGTTAGATGCTTTCTGCAAATTACTTCTCACCTCCTTTGCTTTAAAATTATTTTTGCTGGGTCATTATTTTCTACCTTTCAGGAGTTATTCACACAAAGTGAACACCAGAAGTAATGGCTGCATGAAATTAAATCTTAAGAATACAGGGAGCCTACTTTAATATTACCTGGAAGAAATTGGACACTTAAAAATCTTTAGTGTTGTGTTTTGCTAGCATACTGGTATTTATTTTTAACACAAAGACTTCTGATGCACACCATTTATTGTTTTTTTTTCTTTTTTTAAGATTGTTTTGTTGGAATTCATAAAGCCAAGTAAAAAATTACATCCTGCAGCTAGAAGTTATCATTACATGTTTTTCCATGTTAGAAGATGATAAATACTGGATATGAGGCTGATTCATTTTGCCCCTTGATATTACTATTAACGTTTTTTTCTATACCTCTTAAAGAAAAGAGCCCATGCGCAGACTACTAGAAGGGAATGCTGATTATGCCATTACTGAGCAACTTCAGGGATCAATGCCTCTGGAAGCCAGAGCAAGCATAAATGGCAACGGTGGCAGAACAACAGGAGTCTTAGATCTCTTCAATAATCCAAAAGACCTCTCTTTACAAAGAAAATTAAAAAGGGTAAATTGTCTTCTTGAGCTGAGATGGCTTATTGAGCTACTATGGTTAAGATACACCAATGACAATCAAAGCATACAAGTGACTGATGCAACTATTATTGTGTCCTGCTGCCTTTTACTCAACAAGCCAAATGATCTTCACAACTGGAGCTACCATATGGCAACCTTCATCATGAATCCAGTGTGAGGCTTGGATCTCATGCTTTGGGTTTTATAGGAAGATACCTTAACCCACATTACCACTGTAGCTAAAGTGGGACTTACCCAAGATAGCGGGGTAAACGTGACGTTTAGTATACACACACATTCCATTATTGACTACTCCACTGGGATGGTCCATCTATTATGTAGTCTGCATGAAAGGAGGTAGAGGTCTCCATCCAGTTCCCACTGGACAGGTATCCATTTGAAAGCTTCCACTCACCACCAGCAAGACTGAAAACTTAATTCTCTTTTTCAGCAGAGACATGAAATCTTTTACATTTTACCAGAGCTATATTCAGTACAATAAAGGAAGATTCAGTTCCTATTATAAATGTTGAGTGAATCTTTATTCCAGGGTAAGCTCCAATTAAATAAATAGGAGCAATGGAGGGGAGGTGTTTAACTACTAACTACTAAAGATTCAGAATTCATGAGAAAATAATACTAGCTGACAAAAATTATTTAGACTTAAAAATAATTCAGAAGACATCTATCCAAAGCTCTATGTGCCCTGTCATCATTATTAACACAATAAAGAACCAGCAGCACTATGCACTATCATTTCAATGTGAACTCAACCTATTTAAACATAAAAGTAACATCAGAGAAAAAGGTAAAACCTATCTTTAACTTGCTAGCCAGAACAGCTTAATTTGCAATGTCAAGAAATAATACTTGTAAAAAGTTGTAGCTTATTCATTACCAATAACTCATTTTACTTCATAAGTCCTGTTACTTTTTAGTCATTACACAGACTCACATTCAAGTATGCTTAATGATGTCTGATAAAACACACGAAGGAAACAGAATCTAATGAATCATCTTCTTCATCTTAACTGTAATTTGGTATGCTAGATGTTGGCTGAAAAAATGATCTTTTTATCTCTCCATTAGCAATATAAGCACAATGGACATAATTGGTCTGATTTTCTTCCCCCACTGTTGAAAAAAAAAAAATCAGATGACATCAGTAAAGTTAACCCAGTGTAGCACAGAGTAAATCAATAAGACCCATAAACTTACCAGCTCTGGGGATTTTCAGTCCTCTATAAATTGATTTTATTTTATAAGCAATACATTAGAAACAGCTTGGAAATAGTAAAGCAAACCAAATCAAGCAAATAAGAGAGAAAGTCATACAGCAGGAGGAGGAGCTCCTCTGGCTCTACATTTTGACTTATTCAATTTTGAAGCACAAGAGACTGCTGAGTGACATTGGAAAAAACACCAGTTGCGAAGCACCTTCCCTTTTTTTGTCGCTTCACCAGAGCCAGCTACTTCAACACTCAGTTTTGTGATTTCATTGAGCACCTTGCCTCCTTGGTAGTCTTCTGGACTAAGCAAACCCTAAAACTATTAACCCAACACTAATGGGGTTAATTGTTGATTTGTTTGGTTCTTCCCCAGCATGGCTTCAAATGGATCTGAAGCTTCATGGAAAATATGAAAGGCACAAAACCTCAGGAAATGCGAATAAGGGAAAAATAGGTTGATGGTCACCTAAACAGAGAGATTTTGCATAGCTCTGTCAAAAAGCACTGACTAGAAAAGTTTTGTTCATAGCAATTTCATGATAAATAATGAGGATGGACCAGTTTTAGTTGAAACCAGTCACTGCCATTTTGTATCATCCACATCTTTCATTATATTTTGGGGGAGAAGGGCACTTCCTTTGTCTTGTGAGAAACCAAAGAGAGGTTTGTGTCCTGGGATGCTTTCCTCAGAACAAACAGTGAAGAGGAAAGAAACTGTCCCTGCAAAGCACTGCCCAGAACCTCTAGAGTCCGTTCCTACACCATGGAAAAGTAGTCACGTGCACATAACTATGGAAGCTATTTTCAGGTTTCAGCCACCTTTAAAACAACTTAGCCGGAATTAAAATCAAAATTGATCTCTTGTAAAAACAAGTATTATTTTTCTTTGCCAAGGGCACAGACATGGAACCTCTTTTTCATACTTGTAAGAGCATTTAAACCTTATTTTTTTATTCATGTTCTCTCTGTCCCTCCTTTTTCCTCTTGTCATACACAGTGAGGGTTGCCAACCCAATAAATTGTTTTTTGGTTTTTTTTACTTACCATCTGCAAGACTTTTACTTGCAAGAAAGCTTTTTTACTGATATATGTTTTACATAATGTAACTGTAGCTCCTCTGTCAGACCATGGACAATGGCTGGGTAAACCACAGTGATACAGTTTGGTTGTCAGTTAACATTTGAAGATTATCAGTGAAAAAAAACCTACTTGGACTGGCAACTCTACTTGTCTGCATCAATGGTTTTGCACCCCACTGCTCCCTTACCCCTGCATGCTGGTACCCAGTCTGACCTCTGCACCATGCTGCACCCCCTTAGCTCACTGTCCAGATAGCCCCACCCTGGCAAAGAAAGATGACTGCCTACCTGGCATGCACCAGTGTTACAGGCAGTCAGGAGGCACCAGGAGCAGCAGCCCATATCTGAGAATATGGAAAGGAGCCACAAAGCCCTAAGAAGAGCTCCCTTTAGGGTGCTGTGCTTTCACTGGGACACCACCAGAGCACTGCTGTGCTCTGTCTGTGCTTCAACGCTGCCTCCAGTTTCTTTTCTGACTGACAGCACATTTTTTTCTAACAGAATTTATGGACAGGCATTTTTATACTGGTTATTCACCGAGTATCTGTAAATTTATGGACAATTGGCGACTCTCTAAACAGTGCTACTAAACTGTCTGTTAGTGACACTCTTAGCTTACAGATACCCCTAGTTCTACACAACTTCTTTTCAGCTAAGCCTAGATAAGACTATTTACAGTGAGCAACCACTGATGTATTAACTGGGATACAGGCTAACAGGTACTTCATAATTTTACAAGAAGGAAGCAAAAATCAACACCTAGAAACCTGAAAACTGACACCCTTGCTCCTGCCAGCTAAATTTGCATTATCACAGAGCACAAGGCTGCCTCAATACAAAGGAACTTCTTTGCCCAGAAGAGCAACTACCCACCCTCCAACGAAATATGAAATATCATAACCAGAAGGAAACGTACTTCAGCATCCTGCTAGCCATCAGACAACATTGAGGTATACGCACTGCTCTAATTTTTACCTGAACACAATTTGCACAAAATGAACTTTTCCAACCAGGAGAACTTACACCACCTCCTATTAAATATGAATTTTCATGTCCACCTAGGAGAAATTTTACACTCTTTGCATTCTCCTATGCCGGAAGAAGGGTGAGCGTGCCTAAAAGCTTGCAAATAAATACTTTTTTTTGCAAATAGTTAGTTGGTCTAATACAAAATATTACCTTTACCATGCATTCTGATCTATTAACTGAAAATTCACCTACTTAGCATCTTCTTTCCATTCTCTACAAGAACTAATTCCTGGTCTTCCCAGGGAGTGAACCACACATTAAAACTAAGACTGAAGCTTCAAGCTGCACACACACTAGTGTGTTCAGTGAAAAAGTGAGGAAAGCAGAACAAAAGAGTGGTGATAAAGAATGGCAAGGGTTATTTTTCACTGGATCAGTGAACTATGCAAGTTTTGCACTTGTACATTTCTACCTCTGAACATTTGCATCCAGAATGAAGTAGAAGCACTCTCTGGTTGACAGAACTTTAAGGGTGAGAACGCGGTTTCCATGCATCCAGTATGTATTGATCATTATAATTAGATTATCTGAAAGACAGACGTGTTAGCATTTGCTTTAGAAGCTTTTTTACCTCATTCCAATAAATTTTCTAGGATCATGAAATCACCCAAGCTGTTTATATTCGATATAGTATTGCTTCATCTTTGCCTTTTCTCAGCAGTCTAAGAATCTTAGGCTGGCAGTATCATTGTCTATGCAATTCCAGCAATTCCAAACATGCATGTTTGGCGCTCTGGATTAAATCAGTGGGTTGAAGCAGTGCTGGGTGCTTACTAGAGAGAAGAGTATGTATATGGCTTTGACAGCTCTCATGCCATGGGTACCAATCCCTTGGGTGCTTAAATGGCTAGAATATCCAGGAGGATTTCCATTCTAGCAGGAAAGTGTAAGAACAGACAATCATGGTACAAACATACAAATATATTAACAGAGGCTAAAATGTAATGTATTTAAGGGGTCCAAAAACAAGAGGACACAATTTAATGGTATACCCCGAGGCCCTAGGCAATAAACAAGAGAAGTTGGAGTTGCTCATAGGCACAAAGAAATATTATGTACCTAATAAATGTTGGTGGGATAAGTTATGTACTCAGAGCATCAAAACTGAGGCTTAACATTTGTTTTGTAAGTTCAAAACGGGAAGTGAGGAATGTTGCCACTTGTCACCTGACATGAGATCTCAGGCTGTCCAGCACAACCACTCACCCTGGTCTGCCACCCTCTAGCTGACCAACCAAACTGGGCAAGGGTTTGAATCCTCCATCAAGGTCTGGCCCTCTGCCCACTCCTGTCACTGGAATGATCACATGACTCTTCACTCCTTCGTATAAACTTCTGAGTAGGCAACAGAATTTGTCCGGGTACAGGGCTCTAGCTGACCCCAGTCCCTCTTGCTTTATTCTGTTCGATCCCCCAGCAACTTAACCCGCCTTTCTCTCCAACTCCATTCTCCAACTAACTCTAGAGGGGTGTTGATTGGGGGTATGTGAAATGGGCCGTATTCAATTTGGATTTGGATTCAGCCTGAATCAAGGACAGTGATTTGATTAATTGATTCAGATCACTGTCCCTGATTTGATTTGGCTGAATCTGAATATGAAGGTTCGATGCTGAATCAGGGAATCAGCTGTTTGCCTACAGACACAGCTAAAAAGGTTTTTTCTACATACCTTGAGGTACTGGGCACAGCTTATGAATGCTGTGATGCTGGGGAGAATGAAGTATTCCACAGGAGTGAAGGGGGAGCCGTCCCATGTGCTTGGTGACAAACCCTGAAGTGGACTGGAAGTACTTCTGGTCCACTTCTGGGTCCACTGGGGAGTGTGCTGGGGCTCCCCCCTGCATTCTCTTGGCTTAGCAATTGGCCATAGGTGGATCCCATGTGTCCCCCAAGACCTAGGAGGCACCAGTTGCTGAGCTGGTGGGGGGGAGAGGGGGAAGTGTGCACACTCCCTGGTGGACCCAAAAGTGGACTAGAAGTGCTTCTAGTCTACTTCTAGCTTTGCTGCTAAGTATGCCAGGGAGCTATTTGTGCGCCTGTGGGACTCTCCATCTGCCCCAGTGTTGCAGCATTCATGAGGTGCTCAGTACCTTGAGGTATGTAGAAAAGATATTGAAAGCTGTGTCTATGTCCAAATCTCTGAACCTTTCCAAATCTCTTTGAATCGATTCAGAGGGTTCTGATTACATTCAGAGAGATTAAAGGGTCTCCTGATTCAATTTGGATTCAGAGATTCAGCCATCAAATTGGACTGAATCTCTGACAAATCAAATCAGGGACCAACGCGTCACACAGCCCTAGTGTTGATACCACATCCAGAACCATTGTCAGGCTGTCTTGCATTGGATTTGCTTATTAGCAAGATGTCAAAGGAACTCTAAGCAGAACCACTGTCCTGTTCTGGAGATTTGGTGGGCATGAAGAGGGAGGAAGTGGGCAGGAGTGTGGGCTCAGCCTGAAAGAAGTATAGAGATGCCTCCCCTAAGGGATACTGGTTGGTTACCTTCTCACCAAAGAACAAAAATTACATGTCTCTATAGCAGGTGTAGGCAATTATTTGGGCTGGAGAGCCACTTAGGGATTTTTGGTGAGTTGTTCTGGGATGGATCAGCACAACCCCCTAGTGCTGCGCTGGGCTGGATCAACACTCTGCCCCCTCTCCCACCAGCAGCAGCTCACCAAAACTTCCTAAGTGGCCCCAGGGCCTGGCCCTGCACTGTGACTGCCCGCTGATCCCAGCCCTGACCACAGGGATGTCCATGGAGAATGGTCCAGGACCCCTGTGTTCAGCAGGGCAAATGGGCTGGGGCTGTGAGTGGATGGGAAGCAGCATTTGGGAGCAGAATGGGTGAGCAGGGCCACGGCCAGGATTGTAGGGCAGTGACAGTGTGGGGCCAGGGCCCAGGGCAGAGCCACGATCCACTCCTCCTGGAAAACCCCTTGTCACAGGGCACCTCACTGCCCCGCTCCTAGAGAGGGGAAAGCTGCTGGGGAAAAGCCCTAGCAGGGAGAAGGAGCACAGCTGCAAGAGCAACTAATGAGAGCCAGCTGATCCTAAGGGGCAGGGCCTGGATCTTATAAAGCCTAGAGCCAAGGCCAGGCTGGCAGTTCCTGGCTAGCAGGCAGAGGGGCAGGGGCAGGGGCAGGGGCAGGGGCAGGGGCAGGGGCAGGGGCAGGGGCAGGGGCAGGGGCAGGGGCTCATGCTCATGCTCATGCTCATGCTCATGCTCATGCTCATGGAATAAAGAGGCGAGTACCGCTTGAGCAGACTGAAGGGTGGTGACTCCGAGTCAGGGGAGTGATGTTGTTATGGCCAGGTGCCTTATGTTTAGTTATAGTCAGGAGGCTTGTGTTTTGTTGGGTTAGTGTTTGTATTACACCAGTGGTTTGGGTGAGGCTAGTAGGGGTTGGAGGAGGCCTTGGGCAACCCCCGGCGATGGCGGCCAGTCAGGGTGCCAGTCAGGGTGCATTGTCCTCATAGGGACCCACAGGAGTGTGGGGCCCTAGTGCCAGTGAGGGCGCAGTATCCTCAGGGGAACCCCAGCAGTGTGGGGACCCGGTGCCAGTGGGGGCACAACATACTCATGGGAGACCCACAGTAGCGTGGGGATCCTGGCGCCAGAGAGGGCGCAGTAGCACGGGGTGCGCAGAACCCTGGCCCCCAGGAAGGGGGCAACTGTGAGAAGCCCAAGCGTGGGTGCGGTGAGCCCGAGAGGGGCAATACTTGAGATGCCCAAGAGGGGCATGACGAGCCCAGTAATAGGCTTGGGCTGCAATAGGCCTCTGAGAAGGGCGGGGTGCTGCGATTGTCCTCGGGAGAAGGGGATAATAGCACGGTTGGGCCTGGAGCACAGAGGATAGCAGTGCGGTGAGCTGGAAAGACCGGAGGCTTGATACGGAGTCCCAGAGCGGGCAAGGGTCCCTGAAAGGGATGACACTTTTTAGAGAAGGCCCAGAGCGGGCAAGTGTATGGAGGAGGCCCAAGAGCGCGAGCAGGCATTTAATAGACAAACGTCTAGTACATCTGCGAGGCGTGGGGCATGGTATTAGGGGCTGGTAGGAGTCATGCATGGCCCTAAGGCCAGGGTGCCTGGGAGGCACCCATCATACAGGGAGACACCCTGGTCAGTCCGGGAGGTCATGGGGACGGAGGTCCCGATACACCGTGCCCAAGGCGGTATAAGGCAGCCACCCAATATACACTTGACTTCAAAGATGTGGTGGGCAAGAATCTGAGGGTGCCCTTGGGCCGACTTGGCGTGGGTAGGGGGCCTTAAGGAGATCACGGCCCTCCTGAAGGACCCTGCCATGACACCCCACCCATGGAACAGTTGCCTGTTGCAAGGATGTATGGGCAATGATCATGGCTGTGCCCCACACCCAGCCCTGCACTGTCACCACCTCGCTGTCCTGGCCCCAGCCCTGGCTCTGCTTTCTCATCCTGTTCCTGACCACTCCTTGTCCACCTGTGGCCCCATCCTGTTTCCCTCGCCGATCATGCCCATCCCATGTGGGTCCTGGGCCAGTCTCCATGGAGATCCCATTCACCTACTCCATCCAGTGTCCCTGGTGGTAGGTGTGGGGCAGATGGGCCAGGGTGCCTGGGCAGTGGGGATGGGTCTGGTGACAGTGGCAACATTGCCAGCAGCATCTGGAAGGATCTGCTACTGCAAGGGCTGCTGGCATGGGAGTACAGCTGCTGTACTGTGTCAGCTCTGATGCATGCCTGGGGGCATCAGGAACAGAGACACGTGCTATGACCTGGGCTGCCCCTCACATCTAGGCTGGGTGGGGCCAAGGGATCCAACATGGGCCAGATAAAATCCCTTGGTGGGCTGGATTCGGATCTGGCCCGTGTGCTGTATTCTACCCACCCCTGTTCTATAGCTATCTTGCAAAAGAGTTGCCAAGGTCTAAATGCAGTGCAGTGTAGTTAAATATGGGAACATATTCTGACATATAAATAGGATTGGTGGTTAAGGAACCATTAACTTTTATCAAGCAATGATCACCTTTATTTTGTTTAACACAAAAGCGTTCCAGGAGTGTCTATACTTTAAGCCTCAAAAAAGGATCAACTTTTCAAAGCTTTAAGCAACTGTTTGCTTGACTGCCTAAGAACATAACATTTTTGCAGAAGAGTTAGGCAATGAAAACTAGGAATTGTTTGAACATTTTACTCAATGCCCTAGAAGCCTCACTTCCACAAAATCAAGACCAAAACTTGGACTGATTAAAAAATTAAAGAAAATGTGAGAAGAGGAAAAACAATGTAAAGAATAGAGTAAAGGGAAAGTTAATGACAATGAGCAAAAACTGTAAGTTAAAAAATATAGACAGATGACAATAAAGGTAGAGGAATCAATGAAATTGCCATTAGAATTAAAAAAGGAGGCAAGGATTTTTGTGGATGATTTCTTTTGTTTCACCAGCTGTATATCTGGGACAAGCTTTCTGGTACCACATACCCTTCCTCATGTCTCCTAGGGAGAAGGATATATTGACAGCTGGAAGCTTGTCACTCACACAAATTGTTGCCTTTCATTATTTCTGGACCATAATGGCTATAACAGCACCCCAACACAAAGATCATAAATAGGCGTTTTTTAAAGGACATATTAGAAATAAAAGGAACCCCAGGTCAATCATAAATCTCTCGTTCAGTTTGGATGATAAAAGTACAAACAGTGATACAGAAGAGGCAGAATATAGAATGTGTATTGTTATTACATATTTGGAAGACAGTATCTCCTCCGTCTGCAGCTGGGGATGCAGATGAAAGTCATCCATCTCAAACAGATGAGGGACGTGTGTTCTAAAATGAAACATTTTCAAATCAAGATGCCTAAAAACCAGCAGGTAAATGTCACAGATCTCTGGGCTGCCAACATTAGATTGCTCCTGGTACCCAAAGAAGCTCAGACATCTCTATGTTACAGTGTAGCTAGCAGTGGATAGATCTGCCTAAGTGAACTAGGAGGATCTCTCTGACCTGCTGATGCTAATTTTTAACAGACCTGGAGGAATGCCCATGTAGTTGCAGTGTTTTAAACAAGAGATGACTCAAGAAGTTACAGAACAGCCAACCTGACATTAACTGCAGACAAAATAAGGAAATGACTAATTTGGGGCGCTACCACTATTAGAAGCCAAAAAATGTAATTAATGCTGATATTCTTGGTTTCAGGAAATGTATATTTAGTGAAACATTTTTTCCCGAAAAAACTGCAGATTGTCTGGTTGATGAAGGTAACTCTACTGATATAAATATAATTAGAGTTTCCCAAGGTATTTGACTTAGTGCTGCATGCTATATAGTAATTAAAATTTTGCATTATGTGGAATAAACAGGGCACAAATTAGATGGATTAAAAACTAGCTCATTGACAGATCTCCAATTGTAACTGTCAATATCTGGGGTCTTTTCTAGCTGGTTCACCCTCTTGTTCTTGATCCAGCACTATTTAATATTTATATCAGTGATCTAGATGATATAAAAATCAATGCAGGTGAATCTTGCAGATGATATAATAAAATTAAATAATAAATTAGGAGGAGGACAGGTTACTGTTTCAGAGCAATTTATATAACTTGGTTGCATGTTTACCACTCAAAATATGTTTTAATATATCTGCATGTCAACTAATACACCTGGAAACCAAGAACATAGTTTATACTTTGTAGATGAATGCGTGTCTTGGAAATCAGCAACAATGGGAAGGACATGAAGGGCAGTATAGAAATCTGTCTCGATGTGAGTGATCTGACAGTTATGGCGTTCTGGATGTCTAAAAAGGGACGTTACTGTGACGTTTTACACAGTACTGGAAAGACTGCTACCAGAATGATGAATTGTTTACGTGTCCACTCTCCAAGAAGATAGTGGAAATATAGGAAAGAAGCAAAAGTAAGTCACGTGCCATGTGATATGAAGCTTAATAAAGCTCCTCTTCAAAGAAGAGATGGACAGGTGAGTTGATCACCGTTTAAAGATACTTGCATCTGAAAAACGGATTTGCTAGTAAGCAGCTTTTTGATTTAGGAAATGAAAATGCAACAAAATCCAATGCAAGAAGCTGCAAGGCAGACTCAATGAGGTAAAATGAGGGACTCACCATTGCTTGAAGTCGTCTAGATGAGAATAGGTCTTGTTCTGGAATACATACTTGACTGCAGCTTGGGGGGAAAGTTCTACAGGCCTTTCTGCAGGAATTCAACTAGGTGGATGCCTTCTGTAGCCTTCTACAAAAAAATCATAGAAAAGTAGGGATAGAAAGGACTTCAGAAAAACATCTAGATTAGCCCCCTGCTTGAAGCAGGATTATCCTTGATTGAAATATTTCAGTCAAGTGTCTAACCTGCCCTTGAAAACTTCCAAGGATGGAGATTCCACAGTTTCTCTAGGTAGTCTGCCCAATGCTTCACCAACCTCACAGTCAGAAAGTTCCCCCTAATCTCCAACCTAAATTTCCTCTGATGCAGTTTGAGGCTTTTGCTCCTAGTCCTTTCCCCTATGGCCACAGAGAAAAGCACATCTCCACCTTACCTGGAATCCCCCTTCATATATTTCAAAACTATTATCCAATCCCCCCTCAGTCTTCTATTCTCCAGCATAAATAACCTTAGTTGTTTTAGCCTTTCCTCACATGTCATGTTTCCCAAGCCTCTAATCATTTTGTTGACCTGTGCTGGACTCTTTTCAAACTGCCCATATGTTTCTTTAAGTGTGGGGCCCAAAATTGGACACTACTCCAGGTGAGGCTTCATCAGTGTTGAATAGAGCACAATAACCATTTTCCTTAATTTGCAAGAGGCACTCCTATTAATACAATCCAGTATGCTGCTGGCTTTGCTATGCTTTGCTTTTCCACAGCCAGAGCACACTGTTGGGTCATATTCAGTGAATGGTTGGCTGTAATCCTCTAGGGTCTTTCTCTGTAGTACTGGAGCCTAGCCAATCATTCCCCAGTCTGTATTTGTGGATGAAATCATTCTGTCCCAAGACTTTACATTTGTTGAATTTCACATCCTTGACTGTCTTCACTGGGTTTAAGTACTGCTGAATGTAAAGGTCAAATATACAGTCATTACGCAGGCAAACGCTTATTATTGTCACTGAGAGTAAAAGAACACTAGGTCTTCAGGATTTGGCCCACGCTGTTCAAAATTAATGTTTGCAGACTCCTGCTGTACCTTTCAGAATGAGTGGAAAATTTGAAAGTTAATTAAAATAATAGTTCCACAGCTGAGACCCTGAATACTGCATTTCAGCTGGATCTAATGTTTATGACAAGTTATATTTCCTTCCAAAAAGGCTCTAAAATTCAAAATAAGAATTGTGCGTTTAATATTAGTCTTTGCATGTAGTAGAACCTGTTCATTAAATGGAGGAGGCTTGTAAAAGGGTAGCTGCTGATGTGTTAGTAGAGAATCCCTTCATAGAATGATACAATACAGTAGGGGGAAAAAAAGTAAGCAGCTTTTTTAAATGACCAGTTTTTAAATTGCAGTATGCTGCTGCTATTCTGGTAATAAATCATCACTTAGCTAGGCCTCTATACTGCTTCTGGCCCAAACCCCATGCAGCAGAAGGCAAGAGAGAAAGCCCGCTAGGTTCACCCTTCAGTTCTTATCCAAACACCCACTTCCAGGATTTGTACACCTGAGATGTTGTGTCCTAGCAGTGTGCTTCCAATCCCTGCTGCCTTCACAAATATAGGCATTTTTATTTTGCCTCCAGAGCTTACCCTAGAGAGCCCAACTTGGCCAGATCAGTAGCAGCAAGAACAGTGAAGTGTATGAAATAGTGCTCTAAAGGGTTTTTGCTTAACCTCTATGCAAGTATCTGTCTGACTTGTGTGGCAGAAGGCCACCTCTGTTTCTCTCCAAAAACTCTGCTCTGTGACAAGTTTGGTTAGGACAGGCCCAGCAGAGGATACACCTTACCCTATCTCTTTAGGTAACCTGAGCTGGATACATTCCTGACGGAGGGGGGAAACCTGCTCCCTCTGCCTACATGATTAGTATCACATACCTGGGTGAGGGGCTTACTCCCTGAGGAGCTAGGAACTGCCAGTCTGCCCAGCAACTAGCGATGCATTTCAAATTGGTTGGCTGACAGCCAACAGGTGCTGGCCTCCATTGGACCAGGTAAATGAAGTCACAAGAGCTATATAAGTTAAGGACTGCCCAGGAGGAGGAGGGGGCAGCAGCCACGAGGAAGACTTAGAGAGGGAAAAGAGCTGAACCATCCGAAACTTGCTCTCTCTCAAAACTCATGATCAAGGACCTGCCTGACTACAGAGGGAATCTCCACCTGCCTCTGGATGATACTTGTGAGTAAGCTACTTGAGATCTAATGAGATCAATAGCTTGCAGTAGCTCAGATGTGTAATCAAAGGTTACCCAGCCAGGGGATTTCTCTGATATTGTTCTACCCTGTACCCTGTTCTAACCCTACCCTTTGTAACCAATAAAGTTATCCTTTGTACCTAGTGTGGGAGACTTATTGGGAGCGGGTCTAAATTACGCCTGGGGGTTCCCTTGGTTCGACTGACTAAGGGAGACCACTACTTGTGCTTCTGACTGAGGGAAGCATCCCAAGTTCTTGAAGTGAATCAAGTACTCTCAAGGGCTACTAGGCCTGTGTTTCCCAGGGTGCGCAGAGCCAGAATCAAGCCCAGCCCTGGGTGGTGGCAGCGTTACCCCCTGGCTAGTGGATGTGCTCCAGGAAGGGGGTTGGCCAGACATGAGGTGCCCCCAGGGAGGCGCTCGGAGCCTGGAAGGTGGTTGGGTGCAGTGAGGTGGGTGGCTCAACAAAGGAGCACCCCCTACTGGCCCACCACAACTTGCCCTGCAACCCTTTTCCCACAACTTCGTAAGAATCTCTATATCTTCTTTCTCCCAGGCAAACACAGAACTGTGTTTGGTTCCTTTAAAGTTAAAATGGGAGAGAGACAAGGAATCCTGTAAGTGAAGGACCTCTATTGAAGTGAAAGGGGGAAAGTACTTTTGGGGTTGATATTACTTTGCTTATTCTAAAGTACATTAGTCAGTGTCAGAAAGAAGTACTTTTTTTTTTTTTTTTTTTTTTACTTATCACATGATGAATGAGAGCAGAAGCTGGTTCATTCTGAAATGTTGTCAATGAAAAGAAATGGTCAAGCGCTGCCCTCTGTAAGGCACTCAGTTTAAAACATCTATTAAGTAGCCTGAATACAAGCACTTCGTCAGATTCAAAACTGCAGCAACACTTAACATAGAGCAGCAAAGTGCAGGTCAGCTCATTCAGCTATGCAGTGGGAAGTGAAGCTGAAAATATTTATCAATCACTTGTCTGAGAAAGGCAGACTAAATGATATCTTTCTTAATAATTTTGATAGGCATTTCCTTTCAAAAAGCTATTTACTATCCCAAGAGCATGTGCTTTCAGCAAAGGCTTATAGAAAATTGAGAGAAACTGCAGAGTCTTTATAATGAAAAAGAAGAGCACTTGGATTTGGTATATTTCCCCACTGTGAAAGATATAATATCAAAGTTAACAGGGGCAGTGATATTATCTAGATATATTCTATTAAGTTCCATTTCCCCTCTTGTGTGCGAAGCCAGAACTATTTTAATCACAGTTCACCCCCTCCTCATCAAAATCCTCAATAACCTTGAAATACCCCAAAATGAGTAAGAAACTGGAAGTTAGTTATATGGGTACTGTTCGCTGTTATATGGGTCACAGTTTGGCTTATGGAATAAATGTAGGTTAACATTAAGTTCTGATGGCAGCTAAAATGGGAGAAGAACATGGATCTGACTGCAAGATGGAAACTATGCAAGCACACGTTTGTTGCAGCATCTCAAAGCAGTTAGAGATGCTAAAGAAGGCACCCCACAAATGAAAATCATATCGCAGAAATAGGGTTGGAAGCTGTTCCTTGCGCTGCATATTTGTAGCATGGACTCTAAATTTGATACAGTCATACCTTGGTACTCAACTGCTTTGAAACTCGTTGAATTTGGTACTCGACGCATTTTGACATGAACATTTTGTCCCGGTACTCGTTGTTTGTTTGGTACTCGATGCACAAGCTAGAACTTGTCGGTGTCGTATCGGTTGCCTTGTGACTCGCTACCATTTCCAGCCGAAACAAAGGGTCATGCGTTAGTCACGCGGTAGCTCTTGCCCTGTGCACATCCTCCATTTATTTACATTATTCCTTATGGGAAAAATTTGTTTGGTACTCGTCGTTTTTGGTACTCGTCGCGCCTCCTGGAACCAATTAACGACGAGTACCAAGGTACCACTGTACTGGAAAATCTCAGTTTTAAAAGAAAACACCCTGGAAAAAAGTGGTGCAGGGCATGCTCTTGGTGCATGCCTAGAGGAAACCAGAGTCTAGGTCCTCCACGAAGATACTCTAGCATCTGGCCAGAGCATCTCTATGCCTGCCACATGCCCCTGCTGCTCTAGCATACTGCCTCAGTGTGCTGGAAGAAATAGAAGTGGGGCAACACTGGCAGCAGTGGCTTGGACCCAGGCTCTGTCTCTGGTAATCGGGGATATGGGGGTAGAGGGGCTGTGGGAGTGAGGGGGTCTGTGGGGTTTCTCGGGGGGGGGGTTGTAGGTGTGGAGTTTGTGAGCGGCACACCATACACCTGCACCCCCCCACACACACTCTCCTGTGGTGCACAGACCCTGGCACTGGCAGCAGCAGCCAGTCAGACTGTCAGGGCACTCATGGCCCACTGCAGCCAGAGCCCCATGGTGGTGTGGCACCACCTGAAACTGGGGGAGTGCACATGGTAAATAGAGCCAGCCCAGCTCACTGGTGTGCATCTTTGGACAGGACCAGTTCAGCTCCTGCCACCACCTGGGGCTCCTGGCAGCAGGTCTGACCCTAGGGAGGTGCGGAGCCCAAGGCAAACCAGCCTGTGCAGGGCTCCCTTAAGAGAGCTGAGTGACATGAGCTGCAGAGCAGGGTGGAATCAGCAGCTGTGGCCCTGGTGCTGAGGCCGCTGGCGCTGGTGCAGCCTGCCCTGGAGAGCCACCTGCAGCATGAGGGCTGCCTGCAGCTGAGGTGAGGGCTGGGCTGGGTCAGAGATGCCCTTGCAGTAGGGGGTCCTGAGCTGGGTTGAGCCATGGTGCCCAGTGTCTGGCAGCCTCGGAGGGCCAGGCTATGCTATGGGGTGGGTACCAGACAGCACCTCTGCTGCAGCCCTCAGATGTTGAAGTGCAGGGCCCCCCAAAGCATGGAACCCTGGGTGGTTGCCCTGATTCGCTGTACCTCAGGGATGACCCTGCCCCACAATGCATGTAGGATCTACTCACCATTGGTCTGGGCTGGGTTTGCACGTGCCCAGACCGATGGCACCTCGCTATTGCATGCAGTACTGGCAACCCTGGATGATCGCGGGAGTTGACCCAGTCTGGTAAGGAGGCACATGCCAGCAGGTAAAGCCAGCTCCATTCACTCTGTGCAGCCCCTGGGTCTCAGGCAGTGCCACACTGCCACAGGGCTTTGCCCTCAGTGGGCCATGAGTGCCCTGATGGCTCGGCTGGCTGCTGCTGCCAATGCCAGGGGCTCTGCACTGTAGAGGAGGTGGGGAGGACAGATGTGTTGCATCCCCCCTCAAGCCCCACACCTATAAACCCCACACCCACCACACATCTACCCATGAGCCCCTCCACACACCTACTCGAGAATTTTACATCCACCCCCCCATCCCATCCCACCCTTCTCCTGCAAACCTCACATCCCCCCATATCTCACACCCTCTATGTCCAGCTACCAGACAGGATGGGACCTGCTGGCAGGAGCTGTGGCTGCAGGCGCAGCTGTCCCCACATCCTGGTTAGCAAAGGGGTCCAGGGGAGCTGTGATTTTTCTATGATAAATAAACCAAAAGCAAACACCATTCTGATGACAGAAGCACTGGTAGGCTTCCACACTGCTTTAAAACTGTAAATATATCAATAAAATATTGCTTGATTGATCTCTCTCTCTTCCTCTTTCTACATTGCGGTGGTTCATTTTAATTGTAGAAGAACAAAGATTTTTTTATCAGAGAATTTGCAATTTTTAAACAAGGAACACCAGGATTCTTGCTAGTGAGGCAAGTAGCGGGACCCAGGCATAGGAGCCTGCCCAGCGCTGGCACCGGAGACCCAGCTGGAGGGCAGATGGGGTGGCTGACCTCCTGGCCCTTTGGGGCCAGAAGGACACACTTCGACAGTTCAAAGTGTGCCACCAAAATGACCACATCTTCCAAGTGACAGCTGCCCTGGTGGTAGGACAGGGGCACACATGGCAGCAGTGCCTCACAAAGGCCAGCTGTGCAGCCATGGCCCACTGGCAACTGACCCAGAGGTGTAGATGTCTCTGCTGCAGTGTCCATACCACAGCCCATGTGGCCATGTGATCCCCGCCCAGGTCTGGCAAGGTCATGGGGATGCAGGTCCAAGGGAACAGTTAGTGTCACACGTGGCAGCAGGTCAGAGTCAGGCAGCAGCCCCCATTGCAGTATAAAAAACTACCCTGGTGAGTAGCTCAGGGCTACTTGACCTCAGGAGCTTCTGAGGCCTGGCCAGTTGATATGTGGGTACAGTAGCCCCCTCTGCCAGCTGGACTGCTGCAGCAGCCCTCACTCAGAGTGGTCAGACCGCAGCAGTGGGCAGACGGTTCAGGGGCCACTCTTAAGTCAGGGCTGCTGCAGCAGTCCAGCTGGCAGAGGGGGCTACTGTACCCACATATCAACTGGCCAGCTCTCAGAAGCTCCTGAGGGCATGTAGCTCTGAGCTGCTCACCAGGGCAGCCCCAGCCTCCAGCTCCACCTGGATGCAGATCCAGGAGGAAGTTGCACAATTTGCCCCACAGCAAACTGCATGTTCAGGCACATGTGCTGAGGCACAAATTTGTACTGCTGATATTTAAGCTGCTGCAAGTGCACATGCCTGCATGTGTGGATGTAGCCTATGTGCTTTAATCTATTCAGAAAGAGAATGGTCTCTTAAGTGTTTGTGTAATGCCTACTTGATTGGAATCAAATTACAGCTCTGCTGCTAAGCTAACCTTTTCACCAGAGCAGGTAAAGAGAGGATTTTGTCTTCTTCTGAGTCATTTAGTTCAGCCCCATATGTGGCAAGAGGGGATTATTCATCTTCCCTGTAGTTGGGAATCAAATCTGTTTCAGAATTCATTCTGGGAAAGTGATTATAGAAGTTTTCTAGACTTGATTTCACTATGTTCTTAATCTTTTTTGCCTTCTAATTTTCAGCCGAAATTTTTTTAACTGCAGTAAATACAACACATGCCTTTCACGTAGGTCAAGAATTGATATTCTCCTTCCTTAACAAGTATTTGTAAGCAGTTAACTTTATTAGTCTATTGTCCCAGTCACAGCTTTGAAGATTTGCATAATATAAATGTCCAGAGTAAAACTGTTTTCCTTCTTGTTTCATTTGTTAAATTCAGTGGAAGATTATTCTCAAGGTTACTGGGCAATCCCCATTTTAATAGTTGTAGACAATGATCACTATAAGCTTATCCAAAAACAGAAGGAAAAATAAGACAGATGTGCATAGAATCAAAATAGCCAGTTTGAAGGGACAGGGCAAGTTGTTAGGCACGGCAGAAGAGTCTGTTATTTTCTCCAAATGACACTTATACAAGATGTAACATGCTTTATTTTCAGGGGAGCAATGGTGAAAGAGATATAACATTCCCATCCTAATTTTGAAAACAAGGAAAATCAAACAAATGAATTCTAATTTGATCCTGTTAGCCAGGCCACTGGATGCAGAACAAAGTAAGGGGGCAAACTAATTAGCAAAAAAAGGAAACTGGGCTTGGAACTGAAGGACTGAGTCATAGAAATAATGACAAGAAACCACATTCCTTTTTAAAGTATGCTGTTGAGAAGCATTAGAACAAATTCTGGGCGTTAAACTGGCAGCTGAATTATGTATTAGTCAAAATTTAGTGGCCAGAGGATTAATCAACACCTCCCACCACAGCAGTGGCTTCCTCTGAAAATGAACCACCAGCCAACACCAACCCCAAGGCTGCAGCTCTGCCTTCCCCACCCACCTCAGTCCGCACTGCATCTGCCACAGTTGCTGCAGGGAAGGTTCGGGTGGACGGGGTTAGGGAGAGCAAGACGCTCTGCCTAGCTACCCTCCCACCTGAGCTTGTTTCCAGCTTACCCACCCACTACTATATATGCACCCAGGGAAACAAAAACCATGGCGGCCATTCCCAGATTGTTCCTCACTAACAGAAACTAGATTTTATAGCATCTTTTAAATAGCCCCTGGCAAACATGTGCATTGTAATAATGTTCCCAATGGGGAACACAGATTTCATGGGGAAAAGTCACAGGCACTGAGGCAAGACTTCATTCAACTTTATTATAAAATCTCTTATTCATCTTAACAGCACAGCGAATAGCCACCTTATGCCAGGTATGCCCAACCCCCAGGCTGTGGGCCAGATCCAGCCCATTAAGCCATGCTGTCTGGCCCACAGGACTTCCCACTATCTGAAAATCTGAGGGCAGGGGAGCAACAGCACCTAACGGCCACTCCCTCGCTGCCACGGTTTTTGACTCACGGGGCGCCCCAGGAGGCAAAGAACATGGTTCTGCATGCTAGATTGGACATGTGGGGCCCATTTAGCTAACAGGTGTGGTACAGGGTTGACGAGGTGGCACAAGGCTGATTATGGTGGTATGTGGTTGATCAGAGAGGCACTGGGTGGATCGAGGTCGACTGGGGCAGCGTGGGATGGCGAAGGACTAATCAGGGACCAATCCGGCCTGTGGACCCACCCTGTACCACTCATTCGGTCTGTGAAGCCAACAGGTTGGCCATCATTGTCTTAGGCTGATTAAAAAAGAAACGCTGGAATTTTGCTTTTCCATCTGTTCCATGACAGTATTGTTTACACGCAGGCGTTACTTGGAGAACGAGACTATGCTTCTACTTCACATCCTAGCACCTGTCTGCAGAAACCGGGACATCTATACATAAAAGGAACTACCAAGGAAGACAACAAAAATGGCAATTAAAAACCTACTGAAGCCTTAGAAACATTATCATTCTTTTCAGTATTTTTTTTCCTCAATGTATTTGCCATTCCTTTCTGTCTTCCGGACTGGCATTAACCATACCCTGCATGTCTATTATATTAAAATAAACTTACAATACAACCATATTAAGACTGTGAATCAGGGACCTGAAATTAAGAAGTGTAGGAATTAAGGCTGTCTATAAAAACTGAATTTTCTCCCATCTCTCTTGGGCATATGCAGTATGATAGTTTCAAATTAAACAAAGAATTATTTGGGCTACAAAGTCCTATGTAATCTAACTCAGACTTCCTTGAAAAAGCAAGAACTTATTAGGTGCCACCAGTGAACTTTCTCATAAAATATATTTCATTTTAATCGAAGACACCAAAAGAACAAGAACAAAAGTCAAATGTCCATCATAAAGTGCATGTTTCCATTCTCTCCTGTCAAAATGTGCACTTGACCCAGTCTCCATGGCTGACTGCAGTAGCAACCTGGGGACCGAGGATACAGTACCCAGGAAATAAGTCACATAAACTGCGCACACCACAGTTACCAGTATTTCAATTCCTGATTTTTGCCACATTTGATCTTTTGCTTCCTGCCAGCAACACACTGTAAGTAACAAAATTCACATTTTTTTTCTGTCAAGTTTCCATAAAAGCAAAATACAATCAACTTCTCAGGTTAGAAAAATGAGGTAGTTTACAAGAAAAGCTATAGTCTGTTGTACACACTAAGTTGATTTCTTTCCAGCCACTGAAACTAAGTTTTCTTTTTTTTTTTTTTTAATTTAAACAATATTATTTTACCAATTTACCACTTGACTTCACAGTCTACCAAATTAGGTACAGATATAACAGCTGTATATAATAGAATCATCTACTGAATGGATTAATGAAATTACTTTCACACACAGTATGGCATTGCAAAAGCTTTACAATCTAACATGAAGACCAACAGTTGTGGTCTCTCTGTATTTCATTGTCAGCTGAGATTAAGAAGTTTCTGTGAAGGTTTCTTTGAGAAGTAATTTTAAAAAAATAATTGGATTGTGATGCCCATGAATGGCCCATCATTTTTTACCTGAGTATCAAAATCCATTTTTTTTCTTTTTCTAAAAATATCAAATTTGGCATGGGGATGTGGCAGCTCTAGCTTCCTACATACCATTCTGAGAATTATCTGCATTCACACTCTGTAACTACCAGCCCTTGGTATACAATAATAGGTAGTCCAGACTCTAAAAACATTTAACTTCTAACCTTTTTACTTACGCTGTCGGCAAGGTTGCAAGTAGTGATGGTATTTAAGACATGGAGACCTATGGGGTTGAGGCCAGTAAGTTATTTCACAGACCACTGAGCAGCTCTAGCAAATGCTAAGGATCATTCCAAAGAAGGGCTGGATTGAATCCAGAAAGTGAAAGGGTCTATACTTAAAGCTCCAGGGAGACAAGATGAATTGCTTTTCTTTAAACAGATCAAGGCACAAAGTCAGATCTCAGGTTATCATTGGAGAGTGAGTGCAGAAAAAAGCCAGAAGGTGATTTGCTACTTGGAGGAAAAGGCTTTCAGTGAGAGAGGGAAAGAGCTCAATCTGTTTAAGCTTATTAAAAGGTTTGACCACTTTTGTCAAAATTCTTTTTTACAGCTAGCTTCTTTCGGCTAGTATTTTCCAAATATTTTAAAGCTAACAGAAATGTGCCTTACAGAATGCACCTTGCAGCTATTTGATGCATCTCCTATAAAGATATCAAGAAGCTTCAAGGCGCTTCATGAAATGCTTAAAGGGAGAAAGAGATAATAGATTGCTCCAAGCCCGTTCCATAAATGTGTTACTGTTACTTTCTTATCCTCACAAATGTTTTTTAGTGCTGAGGGTGTGCGCACTGTCTAGGGTGGCACTCAAACAGCACAAAGTGGACAAATGTGACTGATGAATCACAACTTCCTCAGTGACACATGAAACAGTTCTTTCTATCTGAGGAAGTAAGTTGCTGCAGATGGAAAGTTCAGAAGTGAAGAGCAATGCACAGATGGGGGAATGGAAGCAAAGCATTTCTCCAACGGGCTCTCATCTGGCACAGCATTAAGCTGCACTTAAATAACAAACCAGCTAAGTAGCACGTGGACTCTGCGTCTTAGAGGGGCTAGACATTTGTATAGATGACATCATATACTTGGATTTCAAAAAGGCCTTTGACTTGGTCTTTCACAATGTCCTCATGGTTAAATTGATAAATTGCAAGCTCAACACTTAACGGTCCAGTGGAAACTGGCTCTGAGGTCAGGCCCAGAGAGTGTTAATAAACAGAACCAAGTTGACATGGCACATGGTGACCCGTGGTATATCTCAGGTACCTCAGTCCTCAGACCAATGCTTTTCAACATTTTCATCAACAATTTGGATATGAGTATGGAAGGTGTACTGGCAAAGTTTGTGGGTGACACTAAGTTATGGGGGAGTGCCATCATGCTGAAAGACAGGCTGAGGATAAAGCCTGACCTGGACAGGCTTCTAAAGTAGGAAGATCTAAACCTGATGATATTTAACAATAAGAAATATAAAATGCTCCATCTGGGGAGAAATAATCCACAACATACTTACAGGCTCAGTGGTGCTGCACTAGCCAGCACCACAACTGAAAGAGATCTGGGGATCATGATCGATCACAAAATGAACATAAGCCATGGAGGAAACTGGTGGCAGCCTTTAGGTACATAAGGGGTGAACATCAGGGACTAGGAGCACATCTGGTCACCAAAGCACCCCAGGTGAAGACTAGGAATAACGGTCATAAACTGATAGAAGATCACTTCAGATTAGACATTAGAGAAAACTTCTTTTGTGCGCCTGGAGTCTGGAACAGACTCCCCCCCAGAGGTGGTATAACCACCTTCCCCGGATCTTCAGAAGATGACTGTATGCACACCTCATTGGAGTCATCTGACCTCGGCAGTCTTTCCTGCCTTAGAGCTGGGGGGCTGGACCTTCCAGCCCCTAGCATGTATGAATCTATGAAAGCTAAAAACAAGCCATAGGACACAGGACTGCCAAAGATCCAGGGCCATCTCAAAAGCCCTGATAATGAAAACTGAAGCTAGAACTGAAGCAAGCAGAGAAGCACAGATAGACTAGTCAAACCAAAGCAATGGACAAAGTGGAAAAACTGGGCTGTTAACATATGCACATAGGCAAAAGAAGAATTCACTCACTGCAGACTGTAGTGCTTAAAAAAAACCAGCTACTAATATGGCATTTCAGTTCACTTTACTCTGTTTTATCAGGCTTTAAATTTTACCTAAGCTCTCCATCATATCTCAGCTATCCTTACACATTTTCATCTAATTTTGCCTATAGGTGGGGAAAGAGTTGGGCAGTATTCCCATTACAACTGACTTTAAATCCCTTAAAGTTTTATGTGGCTAACTGAAATTAATGATAGCCTTTCAAACTGAAAGACAACATGGTTTTTCCATTCACCTCAAGCAGTTCTATCTAGTCTAAACTCTCTTCAACCCCACAAAAAAACCCTTTTTGCTTCCTTCTCCCGTGTGCAATTACTGTGTCATCAGCAAAGCACAATATAATCTCTGTTGTTTATTAACACACCACCATGGGTCTACATAGGAGTTACCAAACTCTCTCTCAATAGTTCCTGCAGTATTCCTGAACCCTGTACAGCATCTTACATAATGCAGCTTAAAACAGGAATCAGGGGATGATTCTTCTTAATAAGGTATACTTGTTAAATGGGGAAGAGAGCAGACTAAAGTTCTTCAAATGGGCCAAGCAAGACCATGGTGAGGCTTATGCTTGTGTAACCATTAGGAATAAAGCACTTGAATTAGAAGGCATGGATGTCTGCCAAGGGAAAAGGAGAGCAGATTTGTTTCAGCGCTCTGCTACAGGAATGATTTCAAATAACCCAATTCCCTTGCTTTGTTTTCCCATGCTTCCTATTTTTTATATTAAAAGTTATTCTTCTCCCCCTGGCTCAGGTGCTAAGGCCATAAGAGATAACTACACAAGAGGTCAGGCTAAATAATGTATCAGAAAACATTACAATGTTACCATATTGTCCCTGTATAAAGCACACTTTTATGTTTGGCTAAAGCATACTTCAAGAACATTGTTCAGTCTTGATTTGAAGACATCAAGAGATAACTTCTGCCTTTGCTTCTCCAGTGGTTAAGCACTTTCACAGTTAAAACTGAGGCTAATTTCCAAATTGAATTTTGCTTCCAGGGATGGCTTGTTGTTCTGCGCTCTTTTCTGAAAGATTAAACAGTCCTTTAGAATGTGGCACTTTCTGCCTATGAAGGTACTTCAATATTTTATTCGTGGTGCTGCTCTATCTCCTTTTTGGAGCCCTGAAAGACTGTTATTCTAAGACATTTTCTCCAGCCATTAAATAATTTGTGGCTCTTTTTTGGGACCCTCTGCAATTTTTCAATGTTCTATTTAAAATTTGGACATAAAAAATGGAAGTAACATTTCAACAGCAGACTCACCAATATACTTAACATAAGTCAAATCATCTCCCTATTTCTACTCATTACTCGCTTGTTTATACCCAAAGCATGGCATTAGCACTTTTTTGGATAGCACTGGTGTAGACAATGTTTTTCCCTTTTATTTTTAGTATAGTATTTACATGACTTCACAGCACTAACAGCTCCTTGCAAGTTACTTCCCAAAGGGAACATGAAATCTGTCAGTGTTTTCACTTTCAGTTGCACTTTCTGTATGGTCTGTATGCTTTGTTTCTATATGTATACCTGTGTAAATGAATATATAATTTGCTCAAATGAGCTCAATTACCAAGTCATCTAGATAGCTTTGTATGCCCTCTCATCATTATTTATCATGCCTCTAGTTGTATCATTTGCAAGTTTCACCAGCAGTGATTTTGTACGTGCAGATTACTAACAAACAGGTTACGCAGCATGAGGACTAATATGTCAACTGCTGCAAAATTAACCTAATAGTACACCCTATACAAGTCAAATTCCCCAACCACTTCTGGAAATCTTGTCAGTTTTCAATCTGTTTAAGGTATGCTTTATTGATACTATATAATGCTAGTACAATTTTCTACTTTCATCATTTAAATAGATAAATCTCCATTTCCTCCTACTTCTTTTGTGTGTGTGTGTGTGTGTGTGTGTATGTATTCCTAAATCCTGATAGACCTTTAGCTATCTGTTGAACACATCCCGATTTTAGCTAATTTCTTCACTGTCTAAACTTTTTATCTCAATTCATTTCTCTTTTCAAACTGTAGTTTTGAGTTGGGAAATAAGCCCTTTTGAGCCACTGAAAGAAAGCTATAGATATTTTAATTGGGAGAGTCCACTTTTTCCTCATACTGAATGTAATCAAATCATTAGGGACCTACTGAATTTGTGTTTGAGCAATTTTTACAGGAACTGCAGTTTCATGTTAAGTGTTGATTAACGACTTCCCCAGCTTAATCAGGGTAATTAAGATGTGGTTTTGGACCATGTGGCAATCTGTGTTGAGGGGAAGGATTGCTGTGGCCCCTCAACCAGTCAGAGGCATGGGGGCAGGTGCCCCCTCAGGCAGTGAAAATGGAGACTGACCCTGGGATCTGCCTATGAAATCATTCAGCTGCCTCTTTGAATTTAGTAGACCCCTACAAATTATGATTACTAGAGTCCCTGGACAACCACAAAATTCTATTCCAATGATTGATTCATTTTCATGCATCCTAAATATATTTTTCATATGAAGAGAGATATCTATTTTCATTTGTCACTCAGTTGTGGATTTCCTGGCTTTTAATAGCTTTTAAAAAACAAACAAACCTTACAATATGTTGATGAATAGTCTGACCTATAAATTACAACAGGGGTGGGCAATTATTGTGGGGAGAGGGCCGCTTACTGAGTTTTGGCAAGCCATCAAGGGCCACATGACAGGCAGCCCAGGGCAGATAAATATTCATTTTCTAAATTTTTTTAGGGCCCCCATAGGTCAGAGGGCTGCACCTGGCCCCCGGGCCACATTTTGCCCACTCCTGAATTACAACATGCACTCCTTGCATTAAGTTCATCTTCCTGAAGGTTGCACATCTTTTAGAAGGTACTATGGTGGCTGGGGCTGCTCTCAGGGGTTGGCACCCCCCCCGAAAGAACCCAACACTCCCAAAGGAAGGCCCAGGGACCCCGGTGTCGCAGAAAACTTATGCAGGAAGGAGATGGAGACAGGGCTGAAGCTGCTCTAGCTGGCACTGCACTGGCTTTTCAAACAGCTGTCAATCAGACTGAGTGGTGGCCAGCTGATCACATCAGCTGTGACTGCTGCTGCAGGAGACTTAAAAGCCCCGGCAGAAGTCGGGTGCAGTGGGGGAGGTAGGAGGCAAGATGCAGAGCCTGCCAGGGTGCAACTCAGCAGAGTAGATTCCCCTACAACGCTGTCCTGCCAGGGGCGAGTGGGTGAAGTGCAAGGGAGCCAGATTGGACTCCCCAATGCTGAGCTCCCCAGGAAGGGGTTTGGGGTTGGTCACTGCCCCTATGGCCCTGGATTGGCACAGCCATCCTCAAACCTGCAGAGGGTACTGTAGATACAGGCCCAGCGCAGGGATGAAGCAGGGCCAAGGATTAGGGGCAAGTGGCAGGCTGCAACTACAAGCCTGTACTTCATTTTGAGGCCGACGGGGCTGAGGCCTGATGGGAGGCTATAAGAAACTGGAGCCGGGAGTTGAAGCAGTGACATGACAGCCCTCACAGTTGGCAAGTGGACTAGGGTATGGGGAAGCGGAGTCCCAGCATCAGCTACATTGATCCAGTGAATATTACCATCTCCAAGTCAGGGCAGGAACACCACTGAACCCCTCCTTTCAATTACGGGTCCACCAGGTCATGGCAGGAGAGTCAGGTGCCTGGCCCAGGGAGCAGGGAGATGTGGCACCAACTGGGGGTGCCACAGGTACACAGAAAAGGAATTCACACTCACTCATGTTACTCTGATAACCTGGTAAATCCAGTCTCCCTGTCTGTAGCAGGGCCGTGTGAAACAGCATCTTTTTGCTTTGACTTTCATTTCACCATTTCGATGGGACAGCGTTTCATTCTGAGTTTCACTTAATTCTGAAGCGCTGTTCCGTTTTGCTTTGTCAAAACTGTGTTGCTGTTTCAATTCTGGTTTGATGTTTCGCCCATAGGCTATAATGGGAAAGCAAAGCATGAAACTGCCTATAAGTTTGTCAATTTGGGGCAAATTTGGATTAAAAGAGCAGGGTTGGTAGCCCCCTCTGAGGCCCTGATTTTTGCTAATTTTCAAGGATATAGGTGCAGGGGCTTCTGAAAAACTTTGCCTCAAGCTGCTGACAAGCAAAACTCATGCCATGTGTGTGTGTTAAGGCACAGCAGGGTGAAAACTACAGGGATGGTAGCCCCAGCTGAGGCTATGAAGCCTGCCAGGTTTCAAGGAGATACAGGTGCAAGCATTTATGGGAAACTGTACCTCGAGCTGCTGACAAGGAAAATTTGTGATATGTGTGCTGTGTGTGTTAAGGCATGCTCTCACTAGCATTGGGGCCTCTACACGACGTGGTACTGTGCTCCAATGAGGCCTCCTCCTCCCCTACAGACTCAGCTGGTCCACCACTTTAAATGACAACAGGTAATAACTTAGTAAGCAGCGCAGTAGCACCAGCAGCCAAACTGTCATAGTCAATATTATAGCCATCCTTCCTCCCAATCCCCCCTCCCTCTCCTTTCTTTTTCCCTGCAGAAAAGCCCAGCTTCAGCTTTGAAACTTGAAACATTTCAAAATTTTCAAAACATTTTGACTGGCCTCATTACATTTGGAGGCTGTTTTGAAGCCCTTTGTTTCATTTCAATGTTGCTGTTTCAAGCTCGAAACAAGTCAAAACAGCACTGAAACAAAACAGCTGGTGAAATTTTACACAGCCCGGTTCTGTAGTCAAATTTCTGGCACTTTTGCTTGCACAGCCAACAATATTGGCCTTGTACAAGCATCATAATTCTACCAGTAGAATCACCACTCTCCTGGACAGAAACTAAAGCGTTCAAGTGTTCATTAAATTTATCTAAGGGGAAACTTGCCCCCTTTGGGACACCTGGAAGATCTCCCTGGTTTCATCTGGATTGGGAAAGGAGTTGGGGGGGAAGAGAGGGAAGCACTGTGGTGATACTCCCTGCCTCTTCTTTAGACCAAGGACTGCCCAGTTCAAGGGGTAGCCTAGTGGTTTTGTTCCACTGGTCCCCTCCCTTCCCCAAGCCAGTCTAAGAGGGAAACAGCCCTTTCCCCACAGCTAGGGACTGCAAGTTGAGCAGTGATGGTAGAGATTGGAACTGGGCTCAGGGAGGCTCACCCCAAACCTGGGTCCAACTCCACCTGCTTCCTCCTACTGCCCCAGCCACCCAATTAGGCAGACGAAGCAGCAATTACAAAGCAGCAGGGCCAGGAAAAAGATTTTGGGGGAGCCTCCTTGAGGTCAGTTCATGGGCCCACTGACTTTGAAATCTTTGACTCTGCCACCTAGCTTGGCATTGGAGCAGTGGGAGTGGGAAACAGGCTTGGAGAAGCTTCCTACCCCAAGTTTCCTGGTCCTGCAGGCTGTAAATGTTATGTGTGCCAGTCAGTTGAATAGACAAAACTCTTGGGTTACAGGCAATATCTTTTATATTACACCAACTAAATAGTAGCAAAAAAGTTCTTTCTTTGTTAGCTTTCAGGTCCAAGCACCCTTCTTCAGGCTGAGGAGAATCCAAAGATCGTAAAAGGCCTCCCAGGTGAAAAAGGAACTTTATTTTGCACAGGGGATGGAGAGGCTCCTTGGCTGGTAATGAAGTTTATATTTCCAAATGGCTAAAATATGATACCTTCCGTATTTCAGGGATATATGTTGTAGCCACGTTAATCTAAGAATTATAGACAAATGCTTGCAAAAGAAATAGTTTTTTTGCTACTATTTATTTGGTCTAATAAAAGATATCACCTCTAACCCAAGAGTTTTGTTCATCTATAATTCTTAGACCAACATGGCTATAACATATAATTTAGCTGAGTGACACGTGGTATTTTAAAAGCCTGCAAGGAATGCTTGGTCTGAGGAATGGATTGAAGGCCTTGCCCTGCTTCTTCACTCCCTTCCCACACTCATCCATGCGAGGGGAGTGCAGCAGCAGGGCAAGACTCCTTGCCCCTTCTCCAGACCTAGATGTCTCTAAACAAGGGGAGCAGAAGAGCCACTGCTCCCCATGCCCTCCCCAGAAGATGGGGATCACCCTGTTCTGGGGAAGGGGAAAGAAAAAAGGGATAGGGGAACTTCAGACTGAATGCCTATGCTGCTCCCAAAGACATTTCTAGCAGTGGAAATCTCTCAGAAATTTCTACCACTAGAAATGTGCACCTGTTCGTGGTCAGCATGGTTTGCATTTGACAGCTTGCAATAGATACTTATAATACAGTGAGAACAGAATTAAGATGACTGAGTCAATTCACACAAGCCATGATCAGATATCCAAGGTTAAATATTTTTCAGTCAGAAAATATGAGGGCTTATTTTAATCAAATGAAGGACTTGGAAAGTGAAAGGTTCTGTATTACCAAAACTTCTCAGGGGGAAAATATTGCCTCTCCCCTTACAAACATATTTGTATTTAAAGACAATTATTATTTATAAACCCATTGCTTTTCTGTCAGAAAAGCAATTTTTTTTCTGTCAGAAAAGCAATTTTTTCTGTAAAAAATTGTTAACTTCACTTCTCTAGGATTGTATAAAATTACAGTAAGATTATTGATAAAAATAGTGGCTACATCAACATCAAATTTTGTTTTATATTAAACCAACTACATCCCTCTGTCTTCCTTATTTTAATCATCCTTCTGTTTTCTTTATCTTATTAAATCATCACATGCAGTCTTAGACAAAAGTTATTCCTTTCCATTGCCATGACAATAACACCCTTAACCCCATTCTAACAGATATTTTCATTTGATCTTCCTGGAGAAAGTGCAAACAATTCATCCTCACTTTCAAAGCCGTCTGGAGAATCACAACTGCCTATACTGGTTCCCATTTCATTCCACTCTTTCCTGGATTCCAAAACTTTTATTTTCATTCCAGCCAGGTACAGACATTATACACAGACTGGCATAAATGATTGGAAACTGATCTACACCTAGAACAGAACAGAAGTTCAGGGCACACAGAGTAGTTTAAAAATGGTGGAACCTGGTCTAAGACCTGGATGGATGTAGTATCAGGTTTAGTCAATTTAGGTTAGACTGGTCTATCAAATTTCTGTACCATACCCCCTGCTGAATCAAGTTAGGTTGATGTCTGCTAGCTTCCTGCAGGACCCTGCAACTCACACCCCCAATCTGGCTGCCACTGACAGGTAGCACAGCCCAAGTCAACACAGGTCAGAGGGGCTGCTCCACTCCCCACCCCCAACATTGCCTGCTGGGCACAGCTGGTGGGTAGAAGACAGGGCTGAGACAAGGGGGCGAACTGGACAGTCAGGTGTGACTCATTGCTGGCTCCACTTGGCATTTCCAGCAGCCTGCTGGGACGTGTGCAGGAGCACCCACAACGTGTTTGCTCAGTGCATGCACCTTGCGTATACTCCCAACAAAGGGTGAACTTGTGTTCTGTTCTCTCCCGAACTAACCTAGTCCAATTAGAGAAACCCGTTTAAGTTAGTTTCCATCCATCTTGGGATTTTTGAATGTCTGTGTGAAAAGGACTTACCCTCAGGGAGCCAAGAGGTGGTGGGATACCACATGGCAAAGCAGAGCCGGCAAAAGTGAAACTGTGGCAGCTCTGCCCACTGCAGCTACAGATCAAGGGGAAAAAAAAGCAGACAGGCCAGAGGGAGCTGGGAACAGCTCCTGCGTCATCTTAGATGCACTAGATACAGGTGTGCTGGGGCTGATTGGCCGGCCAGATTCCTGGAGCGGGGCCAAAAGGCTTGGTGGAACACCAACCAGGGGGACCGGAAGTAGGGTCCCCGGCAGGGCAGAAAGGGTGGGAGCTCACAAGCAGTCTGGGGTAGGAGCTCTGGTGGGCACCCCAGGAAGGGCTCATCTTGGGACTTCACTGGCAGCCAGGACTGGAGGCACCATCTATAGAGCCTGGGTGGACAGCTGCAACCTCTGATGCAGATTGGCCCTTGGTGTGACCCAGTGATGCCACAGGTTAGTCACAGCTGATGGACCAATGAATCCAAATTCAGAAGGGAGACAGGGCACCAGCGAACAGAGCAGTGTCAAGCACAGACGCTATACAGATGACGAGAGAGGGCCGCTGGAGACGCTCGTGAGACGAGACAGCATAGCTTATCCATGGCCGTCAGACCGGTGGGCTCAAGCACTGTGAAAAACTGGAATACCATCTCCGATGACGAATGGTTCCATCACAGTTGGCGGTAGGTGGGGTGTAGGGGGGGCAGAGGCCCACAAGAGAGGTGTGGAAGGAGTGACCAAGGAGAAACAGCAGAGGAAGCAGGACTACAATGTCGTCCTCCTGATTAAAATGCAACCAATCGTCAAAGATGTGGTAGGCGAGGCTCCTGGTGCACTGCTCCCAGGTCGCTCATCAACCTGCCCATCCATTCCCAAAAAGTCACAGCAAGGCTTGAGCGGAAGCTACATACATGATGTCCCATGGAGAGACACGGGAGGTTACAGTCTGTATCTAGCCTCCTTCTCTTATTGCTTTCTCCTCCATTCAAATACTCTTAGAAACCATGTTCATTTTTCTCTCTCCCACAATGATCTAATCAATGATTTCAGTCCACTTTCTTTTTCTTCAGCTGCCATGCCTTGCACATGCTTGTGTGTGGAAGGTACATTCTTCAGGGAACAAGGCTGTTTGTTATATATTCTGTGTACTAACACTGCTGCTAAAATTCTTAACAGTGAATGGGATAGTGACACAAATAGTAAAACAACCCAGGTTTGTCAATTCAGCCACATGTCATGGCAGGAAAGTCAACCAAAGGCCCTACTATTCAGCTCTACCCACCCACTTTTCCTCTGGGACTAGAAAGATGGGTTCACAGCAAGGCTTGGTCCTAAATATCTTAATTCAAAGAAATAAGACCAACAGTATTCACCTTTCCTCTAACATTTACATCAATGGGTTTCTTCAGTTTGTGCGTGTGTGTGCACGTGCGTGCATATGTCTCGAATTGAGTCTTACGGAAAATATACCTTTTAATATTATGCTTTAATGTTAAGTGACAACTGAATACAATTATGGGTAGGATTAGCTGGGATAAAACCGGATTTAATTTTTAAATATGCTTAGGTTGCTTTGTGTCTGATGGCCAAAAGGTACAATAGGCATAAGCAGTGACTGGGGCCCTCTGTCCATGGACCGCGGGGAAGCAACCTGCCTGTTCCAACTGCGAAACCCGGAACTGGAGGCTGGGAAGCCTCTCATGGTTCCACGAAGCACTCCCACCTTGTGAACTCGGATTGAGCTTTCCCCCTTGTACAACCAGCAGGAGCTGTGTTAATCTCTTCTAATAATAATGCTTAGTTCTTTTAATCTTCCAAGCTTTGTGCAAACAGTAACTAATTAATCCTCACAACATCCCTGAGAGGTGGTAGTTAAATATTTTCATTTCCCATTGAGCACAATTAGTCCTAATTGTGTCTTGCTTAATGTGACCATTTAAAACAAAGGGGTAACAGGAGTCACAGAGAGGTTAAATAACTTGTATAAGGCTAGAGACCGAGTCAGCATGGGAACTGGAATTATGACACAGTACTTCCTGCTTCTCAGCTGTAGTCCTGGAGCACAGGGTTAGGCACTCAACCCTTCAGCTTCCATTCCTGAGCTCTTTCCATATTGAACAGGCTTCAAAGAGAAGATTTTTCTGAACATTTTATTCCTCCTGTAGTTAGGAAAAGCATCTCGCTGATTAACTCCCTCCCATGACAAAGCGAATGATTATTTTTTAACCTCTAAAGAAACTGGAATGCAAAGTTACCATTCACTGCACACTTCGGGATTTATTAAAATTTGATTACAAAAACCAAAGGGAAAATGCACACCGCATCTTAAACAGCTTTGAAAAAAGTCCATCTAGACAATCCTTTATGAAGGAGTCAACCCTTGCATATCATGGGAGAAAGTACGTACATTACAAGTGATAATGTTCTTTCCAAGTGTCATTTCTAATTACAAATGGGTAGAACACAGCTGCTTTTTCAATATCCAGTAAGTACATAATAGGACAATATTTTGTAGTCAAAGACATTCCACAGCTAAACAAATTCAGAAGTCATTTAAATAAAAAAAACATAAATGATTTTCTCAGATATCATTGATCACTTCATGTCTGGTCACAATTCCTAACAATGATATCTGAGAAGTTAGAAACTGTGAATAATGTGGTTTGAGGTTTTTTGAAAGAATTTTTATATCATCTTGCAGATTCAAACAGTAATTTTCACTACAGAATTAAGGGAGAATCTTCAACAATCCTAACTCAGTAGAAGTTAAGGCCTTTTGAATCTGATTCCTTGGCTGACCCTTTAAAGTAAAAGGCTACCTGCCATAGGACTTGCTACATGGCTGCAGATCATGTTATCTGAGAAACTTTCTCTAACTTTGTGATAATGCCCTGATGTACTCAAGAGGTAGATGTGACAGTAATGTGATAGGCAGGTACTCTTTGGGCATGTCTACGTAAGACATTTACTGCACAATTGACTAATTAGTTGTATAATAAATGTCTCGGCAGACACATCTACATGAGATGGTTTGAGCACAGTAGACTAATTCTACTGTGCATTAGTGTGGCAGGCAAAACCTGTGCTAATGTGCATTGGCATCACTAAAAAAAAGCATGTGCTGGATCTATTGCACAGTAGCCCTGATTATGGCGCATTAAGGTAGTACCCATAATTACAGATACTAAATTTAATGTACTGTAAGTATGGTGCATTAATGAATGTGTAGACATGCCCGGCACCCTACATGTACACCCCTTTTAGGCTGGAGTAAATTAATTTACTCTGCAGCAGGACTGTACTTGTAAAATGTAAGCACTATTTAAGCATTATTAAGTAAAAAACTTTGCAGCAGCATACATGTAGATGCTGGAAGGGCTCACTGGGGCATGAGGGTGAAGCACCATACCACTTGTTTTAGTAAAATTCAGATAGGTAGTATCTATCATGCTTCCTATTGTGCCTCCTTTGCCTAGAAAAATCAGTTCTCTTATCAAAGAAAGCTATCAGGTTAGTTAGTTTAGCACAATCTGCCTTTGGTAATCCCCTGTACCATTTTATCCTATTTTCCATCTACTTTCATGTTCAATCATTCTTTCTCAAAATTTATTCTGCAACCTGGCTTAGGACTAAAGACAACCAATGCACCTGTATTTGACCAAATCACTTCTTACCCTTCTTAAATGTTAGGATTATTTTTGTTCTTCTCCATTATGTCATGTCACTCTCAACTTGAGATCTATGAAAATATCCATGCAACCAGACATACAAATTCATTTGCCAGTTCTTTTTTAAATTAATGAGCACTTTAAAAAAAAATAATTCAAATTAATATTTTAGGATTTTCTGATGTACAAAAACCACAGGATAACCTTTTTTTTTTTTTTTTAACTCAAATACAAGACAACCCTGAATGCAAGATGACCCACCAATAATCACATTCCACACACAGAAAAATTATAAATGTATTATAATTTTCCATGGATGAAATCTAATTATTGAAAGATCATCTTAAATTCACCCCCCACTCTTCACACCGTACTGCAGGTGATGAGGATGATGGTAATGGGACAGGCAGTAGGGGACAGATAGCTGGGGAGGCAGGAGGGAGCAAGGAGCAGGGCAGGCAGGGGAGGAGTAATGGGGCAGGCAGTGGGGAAGTGGTAGGGCTGTCAGTAAGAGAGGCAGGCATCTTACCCCCTGCTGCCTGCCCCCCCCACCACATTGTGCCTGCCCCTCCATAGCCTCACGTTCCCCTGATTCCCCTTTTGCCCATTGTCCCTTTCTCCCTTCTCCAAGTCACTTCTGCCACTTGCAGACTCAGGTCCCCACCCCACTCCCTTCCATCTCTCCCATCCCTGAAGTCTCTTCCCCACACTCCCCACTTTCACTCTATGCTGACTGGCTCCATCTCTGCAGAAACCTGGGGCATGGAGCATGGCTCCAGCCCAGTCCTCTAGTAGTGGTGTGTAGCAGGCACTGCTGTTCCACCCTGACCACACAGCTATAGAGAGCTGGCACTGCCGGGGAAGTGGAGTTGGAGAGGTGGGGGGATGACTGGGAGCTGCGGGGGAGAAGTGGCTGGGTGTGCAGGGATTATGGAGGGAAGGTAGCAGCCCTGGCTCTGGCTCCAGCTCCAGCCCCAGCCCCAGCCCTGGGCTGGGACCAGAGTCACACCCGCTGCCTGCCCTTGTGCTTGATTGTAAGAAGAAGGGCTTTCCTCCCACGTTAAATGGGGGGGGGACCCCATTTTTTAATCAAGTAAATATGGTAATTAAGAAAAAACTTTCACCATTCTCCTTTTTGAAGCAACATAGCTTGAATGAGATAAATGAAAAGCCCTTTGTATTGCTAAGCCTGGAACAAATATTGAACACAACAATGACTCAAACATTTTCGATAAAAAATAGGATTAAAACCTTCAACGCACTTTTTTGGACTAAAATGTGTACATATTGAGGACTGTTCCTTAAATCTGTATCACAATGAAGTATTGTTAGTGAAAGCAAAATATTTTTGATCCAATTAAACTTAGCTTAGTTTTGGCCTCTCTAATTATCTCCTATCAATGATCCCTTTTAAAGTGTGGTGACTAAAGTTATAATCTTCTGATAGATCTTGTTGTTAAATTAATATCATATTCCAAGATAAATTATTTAAAATTGTGTTAGGTAGTAACTCACGAAGAAAACACTGTATCAAACAAATATAGCCACAAAACATGCATTTCTCAACTTACATCTCTGAAAATCAAAAAATGTAACCTGGACCTGTCATCTAAGCAACAATCTTACCAGAAGTTTTTTACTGCAGCATGTTTTCTGCTTTTATTATTGTCAGGCAGCTGGTTCTGTGTAGGTGTTTTTATAAAAAACATGTCTTCATCTCAGATAGCAACTTGCTGTCCGATTTTAAGGAAAAGGAAAGACTCTTGCCTCAATTACACTAATGTGGATCCAGAATAACTACTAAAACCAAGATGGCATAACACAGATTGCTCTGGCTTAACTAAAGTAGTAGAGTCTATTCTTAAATATTCTTGTGAGAAGCCCAAGACCTAAATTCAAAAAAGCATGCTAGATGGAATTAGAGAGGCTGCTGAAAAATTCTAACAATTCACATTTTTACAACTTTCACGTAAAAGGGTATCAGTGCTTCACAAGTATTAATCCTCAAATTCCACCTGCATGATGAGTATTATAATGCACATTTTGGCAACAAAGGCACAAAGTAAGTCTTTAGCAGAAAAAAAGAGCCCAGAAGCTTTTACCACTTTACTCAGGTTTATACTAGCTCCCTGCCAAGACAAGGACCAACAAAGATTAAGACAACATTTGATTATATATACCTGTAGGACATGGCCTAGTCTCTTTAGGCAGAAAGTTTTCCTGTTCACTCTCTAAGGAATGCTCATTTGAATACAATTACTAGGATTTGGCATTTTTACAAATGTTTCTTCTAGGTACTATAATGAATAGTTTTTTCACTCTTTTTGACTGATGTTAGGCAGTTACATTTCTTACAAGATCCTTAAGGTTTAGCCATTTGCATAAAGCCAGGCAGAACAGCAGTCAGCACCAAATCATAGCTCCATGAGCCTTATAAAAGAACAGAGTTATGAGTTTTATTAAAAACAACAACAATAGCATATCAGAATGAGCTGCACAGAATAATGGCTACTCACTCTTTTGCTCTGGCTCACTTGGTCTCCTGCAGGGCTCCTATTTCCATCCCACTCAAGCTCAGTCACCATGCTGGGAGAAATAAAAGAGGCAGATAGCAGGAGCTCTGCATTCAAAAACAGAAAGCTCTCTATTTTATTTATCAGGAACTCTAAAGAGAGCAACAAATCTAGAGGAAAAATTGTATCTAGCTCTACTGCTTTCCTCCGCAGGAATGAATTGTCGTGCTTTTGATAGGCTTCCAGATATGGAACTTCTTCAGAGCTGAATGCAAGTCCTGATATCAGAATCCAGGTGAAATCAATGAAGGAATTTTGATTAACTACAATTGCATAGACAATAATTCAGGAGGAACAGCAGAAAGATTGTGCATACTTCAAATACCACTGCTTACTGTTTCTTCAATTCTAGAAGGCCAGGACATTAGTTTTAACCCCATTCGAAACAGAGTCCTTCTTAAACTGATAAAAAGGGTGCAAGTTCATTTTTTTTTTAATGCAATGTTTTGTGGTTCCTGCAAAATGCAACAGGTAGATAGAAGCTCATTCCATATGTGAACACCAGTTTAGTTTTGAAATGAAAGATTTTCTTGTAAGGATAAGTTACACTGTTTCTGTGTAACTATAAACACAATAAAGATTGTGTAAATAACTGTCATCCTTTGTGGCTGGTTCGGGCAGAAAGCTGCCGACAGCAGTTACTATTCTTTTGATACACCAGAGGCATGCCATGCATACCAGCAGCAGCTGACACCACAATTAGCCCTTGTAGAGACAAAAGAAGAAAAAAGTTCTTTTGGAGAATATTTGGTTTCCATGGATGGTCGGGTCTGTACTACCACAAACCTGTCAGCCACCCAAATCCTGAAGTCCTCCTCCAGGGAGGGTCAAATTCTCTCATTTTACTTGAGCAAAATTCCTGTTGAAATCTGCAGGACTTTTGCTTGAGAAAAGCTGGTGCACAAGACTTGAAGATTTGGCGTGTAATTGCTACTGTTACTGTGCAAAACCGTGAGACAGAACGACTGAGTTTCTATAGTGAACCAATAGTTGTCAGTTAGTCTGGGAATGGAGCCTGGCAAACAGTTTTGCTTTAACAGATCTTGGAAAAATGATGATTTCATGTTATCTAATATCCAGGAACAGTTCCTTCTGGTCTCCTGTAAGGGCATTGGAAACTTTGCCTATTCTTGTGATAATAGTCTATGTAATTTAATAATGTTACATATATAGTACTTTTGACAATTATACTCTCATTAAGCAATTCTATAACTTGCCTTAAAACACCTCTAATAAAAAATATTCCTGTTTACTAAGTTGCATCTGGTTTTCTATTAAGTTACTGAGTGCTGTAAATTCACATATCTTTATTTTTAGATATTCCTGTTACCTCATGAACGACAGTAAATTTGTGCCCAAAAAACAGAATGTCAATCATTCATTGCAGTTGGAATAAAAGCTCCATATGCTCATACAGAACTGCCATGCCTATTGCTTTCCTCACAGGCTCCATGGTTTTTTGGCCCTTTCTACAAGTCTAAAGGGAAACTACTATTGCCTATTGATTTTTCTTCCAGCTCAAGGCTCAAGGGGGAGATTTAATATGAAATCAGAATGATTTGTGTGTGTGACAGAACTGCCTTGTCACTGAAATGTTCTAAAAGTCATG
The DNA here is from genome assembly GCA_030014935.1 of Caiman crocodilus. Classification (NCBI taxonomy): domain Eukaryota; kingdom Metazoa; phylum Chordata; order Crocodylia; family Alligatoridae; genus Caiman; species Caiman crocodilus. Next base: position 3,921,037 of record JAGPOW010003316.1, on the reverse strand, counting down.
TTCTGCTTCCCTGACTCATCTCTTAATTTGATTATCCAAATCCCAATTTCCCAAAGGCTCTCGCAAGACAGTCTAACAAACATCTTTTTCCCTATGCTTTTAATGCCCACATTTCTCACATTATTCTATTGCAAACAGACACGTTATGAGGACTTCTAGGAGCTAACGTCTTTTTTCAGGTTGTTGCCTGAGCTAAATAAAGAAATGCTTTTGCAAGAAATAAATAGGAATGCATATTTAGAATCCCTGCCTTCCCATAACATGTCATTGCCCAGTCTTCTAGGAACATTTATATACAACCGGTTTAAATGACATGACTTGTTGTACTTACTCTGAACATTTTTGAGGTTAATGATAAATTGGGATAATACTAACAGGCATTCCCTGCTCCATGGTTCTTACTTGACATGAAGAAAGAATAATACACATGCAAGTGCTGTATTATTTTTTGCTTGAATTTATACATAGCATACATAGTTGCACTAAGTCCCTCCCCCAACCCCCAAACACAAACTTATGCCCAAACTACTTTACTATCTACTTCAAGTTTCCCAAGCACATCAACATTTTAAATGAATTGTACTGGTTTGAAGTGAGGTCTGAGGAAACAGTCAATGTGGCTGAACAGAGCAGCTCACAGACAAAAATATCAGTGAGCTGCTCCCAGCTGGATCACTAACTTAGAAATATGTGGTTGGGTGTTGAGCCATATATTTTAATTTAGCAAGAAGAAATGTTTTGTATTGTATGTAACCTTTTCATGAACTGGGGATTTCAAAGCATCTTACATCAAGCCAGCCAACACCCCAGGAGGTCAGTACATATTTGTTACTCCCCTTTTAAATATAGGCAACCTGGAACACACAGAAACATCAATGGCCCAATCTTCAGAAGTGCTGAGCATGAGTCTGGAAATCAGGCCCTTATGGACTTGCCCAAGGCTCACCAGCAAACCAATGGCAGAATTGAGAAGATGGTCCAATTTGACTCTCAGTCCCCTGCTCTAACAGCTCGGTTACCTCTGAAAAATGTTCCTGGACTATTACAGAAGAATATTGTGTCCAAAACATGATAGAATGAACAATATTGGAAAGATGCATTTTTCACTTCAAGGGGAATAAGCTGTGTGTGAAGCAGTGTGAGCCACCTAAGGCAAGTGATTAAAAACAAAATATGTGCACCCGCATATAGCTCACTAGAGGGAGCACTTACACCATTGCCTTCTTACATTATCATTATGATCTGCAGAAAGATATTGACTCAGGTTCTGAAGGTTTTTCCATCTCTAGAAACTAAATGAAAATAATACATCTCAATAAACAGACATGAAATCAACCTTGCTTTAAAGGGTTTTCCTTTAAAAAAGTTTGGTTTTATAAATAAATTCTATTGTTTTGACAAGCAGAGTACAGTACTAAGACAAAGATGTATATATTGGAGAACTAGTCCCTCATCCCCTTTCAGGGTCATTTTTTCTTAACCTCTCTTTTAATTTTCAACAGCTGTACCCCAATAATAATAATAAAAAATGACCTAGGAACCCTATCTATGGCCTTGGCAAAGAAAAGAGACTGTGGGATCTTGACAGCCTCTGAAATGAAATCTGTTCCCCTAAATCTTCAGCAGTTTACCACATTAATCCCACTTTGGCAATACTTTCTGGGGAAAATAACTGCACAGCCAAATGATTAAGTATAACCAGTAGAGTCTGATGGGTGATGGCAATATTTCCAAAAAGGATAGAACATGCATATCTCAATATGCTTGCCACGGTACTCTTATTTCTCAAGATAGCTAAGTAATACTTCCTGGAGGGCTGCTGTTTCAGAAAAATGCCAGCTCCTAGTGTCATTCTTTTTATGGCAGAAATATCTTGTATATGTAAGAACTTTATGAAGGTAACAAAATGGTAACCTGAACTAGGCACTGACCTCAACTTATACTACAGTCAAAAGCCATACCTTTCAAATGAATGATGACTATGTCTTTGCAGGCAGCCCCAGCATACTTACAGAATAGAAAACCAGTACTTGCTCTACACACATGTAACAGCTGCTCTGTATGGCATGTCATCATATGGATGTCAGCCCATGTGGACTGGATGGGCATTCATGCATGGTTCTAACAAAACACAGGGTCTATTGTGATGGTATAGCAAGGACTAACTGCAAGTATGTCCCCCATTGCACATTCATAGTAGTCTTAGTGAGACAGACTTGATTCCGGCAGGAACTTACACTTAATGGGTACAGGTATAAGGGGCTGGACAGCTTGCTAAAATTAAGAAGTGGTCTTTCTATTCCTGCCTGTGTTACAGGGCATAATGACCTGAAGCATCTCTTCCTGGATTGCTGTTTCTTTGCACCTTCCCTCTCACTTGAGGCTCATTTCAAGGCAAAGTGTCTAGCATACCATACCAAGATAGTTAAAATTTCTCAGGTGGCTCAGGTGAAGACTGCAGTTTCTCTCAGCAAATAGTGACACACAAAAGGGAGATTTGATTACACATCTGAAAATTCAGAGAGAAAATAACAATCACCTCTGCTTACCCAAGCATTGAAAGAAATGTAATATAAAAAAGTAGATGGGGAAAGGGGAGCCGGCAAGGCTTGCCCTTGAACTAAAAGACAAATGCTTGTTTACTTGAAGAAATGCTTCATGTCAATAGTCCATGTAGTTATACCCAGGGAACCAACACAGCTGGCTAGATCAAGCGATTTGGCAGTAACTGCGAATCCAGATGTCAAACAGACACCTGTCAAACAAAACTATACTATTCTACTACAGAAGACCAAATTGCCCCATTGCTGTTGGATTTTAGATTAAAACTGTAAGGGACTCTAGGTTTTATTTTTTTATTGAAGGAAAAGAGGGAAAATGCAGTAATTACCCATGCATTTGTATTAAAATGATCTTTCAGCAGCTGGCAAATAATTCTTATTGTATACAGGGGTTTGGTGGCATTTGGGGCAGTCATCATGAGCATGTCCTATTGCCCTGCAAAGGTGTTCCAGTGGAACTTTCTCCATATCCAGTGGGCTCTTATGTACCACACTGGTCCATCCTAGCCACAGATTATATACAAACACAAGCACCATAAACAGGGTTACTGAGATTCCATCAGTCTGTTTATAAAGAACTGTTTATCAGTCCTTTATGTATTGTAGCTCTCTCTGACACTTCAGTGCCAAAGTGTAATTCAAAACAGATCAATCAATCCTGGATAAGGACAAAAGATCAATGTGACTCAGGAAGAATTAAACCCATTTCTCTTTCAATTCTTTGGAGGCTTTTAGAACATTAGATGTTCCCCTATCATCAATATATCTAATAGTAGTAATGCAGCTATTATATTACTACTATTAAACTAAATGGCTTTTCCTTACCTTCTGACAGAGTACCAGTAGTTACAGGCAGTCGCATACACTGGTAATCTGATGACACATCATCCAGCTCCAAGAGTGTCATAAATGAGTTCTTGAGCTAGTTAAGTGCTCCTGTCACAATAGATTGAGCGAGCAACCTACCTGCCCCCCCTGAAACTAATGTTGCCACCTAATATGGGCATGCCCTATATAAACGGTCAGGCACCTTAGTTGATGGTTCCCTTTCAATCTGGCCTCTGTGGAAAATTCCATTGGCTTGATACATATGGCACCGTAAAAGTGAGTCACAGCAAGCACCTAGGTCACAAGTGGAAAAATCCACTATGCCAGGACCCAATAATTATATGCCAATGGATATGTAATGGAAAGTTACAGCTTAGAAAAAGTCCCCGCCAACTTTATGCAGATACGTGCATTACACCATTGGCCGGTTGTAAATTATTCTTACTTAGCGGTTAGCTATTGGCTCGCTAGCCATCTAAAAGGTTAAAGCAGTTTCCGCCCAAACCAGAGAACTCAGAGGAGAATCCTGAGGAGAACTCCGAGGAGAGAGCCGTGCACACTTGTTGGTGATCTCTGAGAGATCACCAATTGGTGATCAGGTTAGTGGCCTGATCACCCTCCAGCATCTCCCCGTCATCAACCTTCCTGACGTACCCCATTCCTTGCCGGTTTGCTGCATTAACAAACTCGTCGACTCGTTTGTTCTGTTACCGGTTCGGTTGCCTGTTACATTGTCTGTTGCGTTGCCTTTTGAGTTTCCTGTAACTAAGCAAGTACTTCTCACCTACGCTAGTATCTTCAGAGGCGTAAGTAAAATCTCATTTTGCAACCAATACTCTGTCTCACCCTCTCCATCACTCGCCTGCCTGACGATCCGATCTTGTTTATCGTACCTTCTGGGCCATTTTACTGGGACCGAGGACAAAGAGAAGCCTTCTAGCCTGGTCATTCTCAGGGTTGCCAACTGTCCATAAATTTACAGACTCTCCAGAAATAACCAGGTTAAAAATGCCTGTCTGTAAATTCCTTAAGAAAATGGTGCCATCCACAAAACAGCTCTACAATATCAATTCCATAAAAGCATGGATCTGATTGAAGCGCCATGGTCAAAAAGCAAGTTGGACACACACTGTTGAGGAGCAGACAGAGCACAGCAACACTGCCTGGTGTCCGAGACAGATTGCAGCACCCCAAAGGGAGCTCTTCTCATCAGCTATGTGTTGGTGTTGGTGCTGCCTCCCATCTACCTGGCAGGTAGGCAAGCACTAGTCCTTCCTTGGGGAACCATACCAAGATGGGGGGATTGTAGCTGGGTATGGGTAAGGCTGTGGAGTGGGATGAAGGGGGCAGGATGGTGCGCTGTGCAGCCAAGGGTATTAGCTTGGGAGACGCCTGTGGTGGAGGCAGCACTGTGTAAAATTATTGCTGTACTCAAGCAGGATTACCAACTCAATAATTTTTTTTAACCAATACCAGCCTTTTTACTATGGTTTGAACCTAGCCCTGGTCCAAGGACTGGCAAAAGCATTCATGTACATGATGATCCTATTAATACCATCACCAATACAGTGGTGATAATGTTTGGGGGTTTTTTTTAAGAGAAAGAGATGGGCATAGATGCATCCCATAAAACTGCCAGTCAACTGAATGCTCCCTAAAATTTTTCCACCATGGCAGACCATATCTGTGAAAACATTAATGTCAAACAGATTTTAGGAAGAAGAATGACATCTATTGCATTAATTCTCTGGACACATCCCTGGTCATTCACCTCCAAATGGTTCACACAATAATTCACAATAACACAAAATGGTTCTGGTCTAATCTACTGAAAGGGAGAACAAGTCAGCTCCAAATTTTTGGAAGAGAATATAAATGAAGGAACAGCTCAATTCATAAATAAGGTAGCCTGAATAATTGAAGTAAAGCTTAAACAGCATATCTGGGGAAATAGAATGAGGTAAGAAAAACACTTTCACTACTGGAATTAAAATCTTAAGTCAAAAACCAGCGTATCACATGAAACATAAATAGTACCGAGCCCTGGGAATTCCAAAAGGGAATTTGCTGATGTAGGAGCATCTGTTTAATTTAAAGATAATTCCATTAACATAATCAACCAAAGAAGTAGTAAACCCACAAATTCAAAAGGTGCAACACTATTTCTTGGGGGAGAAGGGCAGTGGTAGGCTTAGGGAGAGTTAAACAGAGTACATAATCCCAGCATGAATAGTTGGTGTGCTGACTCTGTTGTATAACTTTCAGGATCAAGATGAATACTCTCAAGGCAAAGTTACTTACAGAAGAAATGCCCGAATGTCATTTGCCACTGTTTGCCAACCCAGTGACAGATCCCTGCAAACCTGAACTACTTGCATGCTGTTCTCCATTTCTCCCAATGAAAGATGTCCACAAATGGATTACTGCTCCAGCAGCTAAAGCTTCCTGCAACAATGCCAGTTCATCTTAAGACTAAGCTGTCTTATCTGTTCAAAAGCCAAGACCCCTTGTAATTGTGATTCACACCTGACTCCCTCCCACTGCCATCATCTGACAGGAACCTGCCCTGTGTTTTAGGTAAGTGAAGCCCATCTGCCTTGTACTTTGAGTGAACATAGTTTTTTAAGGCTTACCATTTTCCATCATCCCCTCGATTGCCCTTTACAGTGGACTCAAAGCAGAGGTTATTTTCCAAGGGCAAAGACACAAGGAACTTAAGTTTTGCTCACATTCCTATTCTTAGCCCATAAAGCTCAGGCATCTTTAGTCCATCGTACACAAACTTTCTTGGGCCCGTTGGAACATAGTTGATTTTGGGTTTCAGAAGTCACAGATACTTGAGATATTTTCTGTTCCCAAAAGTCTAAAGCCGGTGTATTTATCTAAGTACTAGTAATGCTTGTTACGGTCTTGAAAACAAATTAACACTCTAGTAGAATATTTTAATGGCTTTTTTTTTTTTTTACTGCTGTTGTCTATGGTGGAAGAGAGGAAGGCTGGACTCTAACCAGAATGTGGGCAATTGAGTACTGTGGTTTGGCTCACAGGTTTTGTTCTTTTGTGTTGTACATTCAAGCTGTCTATTCTGGCTGCATTTTTGGAGCTTGCACAGTGGTTGGAACATAGGTTGGTGCTTTTCTAAGTTTAGGCAAAAACAAAAAAATAAAATCCACCTTCACAAGAGCTCCTGTTAGCAAACCCCCCCCCCCCCCCCCAAACCAAAGCACGCACACACACACGCACACACGGAGCCAGATGTCACCTCTGAGCAAATACCTGAACTTTTAAATTCCATTTCATGACTCCTGCCCTTTGATTGGTTGGATGGTTTGTGTAAAAGATGTCACATCATCTGTCTTAGAAAGGAGTTTGGCACCAGTTCGACGTGCCAGATGTACTGTGGGTAGCAACAGAGAGCTGCTTGAAAATTTTTCAATTAAAAATTTTAACTGAAAAATACCCTTTTGTCAAAACTGAAAATTTTTGAATGGAAAGAATCAATGCACACATTTGAAAAAAAACCCAAAGTTTTCTTGAAGTATCATTTAGACCTTTTTTAAAAACAACCCACTTAAATTCATTAAAAACGTAAGTCATTAAGTGTAAAAAGAAATTGAAAATGACTGAAAATGAAAGACAACATTTAGTACTATTAAAATGTTTTGATTGACCCAAACCATTGTTTTTCAAGCTTTCAGTCCATGAATATTTTCAAGATCTTAACTGCATGTTCTTGTTCAGGAATGGAACAATTATTGACCCCTTGAATCCTCTTGAAAACTTTTGCTACTAGGGAAAAAGTATTTCCCTCTAAACTCTTGTAGGAAGTCTCTAAATAGCTGTAGACCCAGTACAGCATGGAAAACTTTCCTCAGAAGTGTACCTTTGCCTCACACATTTCCTTGATAAGTCTTCCTTCTTAAACTGGGGACAGTGCTTATAAGAACTGCTTAGCCATATTTTGTAGTCTCACCTTCCACCCTCCCTCTCCCTCCCTCCCCTGAATGCACACAGCATATAACCACTTATTTTATTGTTTCTACTTACTTCATCCATGCAATGGATTACAGTGTAACCTTTTCAGTGTATAGTCTTTTTGGATGTTGATGCATTAAGTACTGTGAGGTCAGAGTTTTAAAGCTGTGATGGTCCAGGAAATGTACAGGAGGCACTCAGAGCCAGCACTAAAAGAGTGATAGACAAAAATTGTCTGAACTAGACAAAATATCTTTTTTCTCAGGCTCTACAAAATAGACTGGTGGTTTCAAGGCAATTCTAATCAGAGAGGTCACCATTTAAACCAGCTGTATACTTCTCAGAATTGGCCAACTCACTCATGAGAGAGGATGGAAAAGGTGCTAAGCATTAATCATTTAGAGATAGTTCACACATACTAAGGCATATGGGTAGAGTTATTGCATTGTCTTTCCAAGGGACTCTTTCCCTATGCAGTGAGCAGTGGCCTAATTGTACTCCTCACTAAAGACAATGATTAAACTAATGCCAAGTGTTTTGAAAATCTCACCCTATTTACATAAAATAGCATCTACTGTATTACACATGGACACGCAGACTAGCATATTAGTTGGCATTTGCTAGCAAAGAGCAATTAGGAAGAAGAAAAGAATAATATTTTTTCATTTAATTTTTATGATGCTTGTTTATAGCCCCATAGCCCGGTAATCATTTCAATACCTCCCAGTGTGAAATAAAATGAATAGGACAAATGAAGCAAGTGCAGTTATATTTGAGCCACCAGACTCTTTAAGACGGAGACATCAACATTGCAATTTCAATGATACAACCTAAGTTAATAAAGTGTACCTGTTTTTACCCTTTTGTTTCTTTTTAAGGGTCAGCTGTGTCTGGGATACACGCTTTTAACCGTGTGTGGGTAGCTGCATGCTTCACAAGTCCAAATCTACAAAACACCCACTCAGGGCCAGAAAGTGAATGGCCTTGAACTAAACTCCTATATGTTATTGGATCATCACAAAAAACCCATATTACGGTCCTCGTTAGCCATGCACATTTCCTGTATTCATTACAGAAATAAAGCACTACAGAGAACATTTCATTTGCAGAACAAACAGCAGTCACTAATGGAAGGCAGAAAGGGACAGTGAAAATAGAAGCATTAATGTTTGTGGCAATGGCATTATCTTCAGGTGATTGGCAGGATGCATTCTCAGTGCTGACACAACCTAGTTATTTCTGTTGTCCCAGTAATTTTTTTTTTTAATCTTAGGTTTTAATTTTTTTACAAGCTAAGCATCAGTTTTGTAAGAGACAGAAAGCCTGAAGCAGAATCTATCTGATTTATGTGGTTTTCTGCAAGCAATGCAGTGTAGATAGGTAGCAAACAGAACACATATTCACCCTTTGGTGGTGGGGCATTTTCCATCATTTTTAAACCAGTCTATGCATGCTGAACTTATCTTCTGTTATGGTCATAGACTGGTTTCTTATCACTTATAGTGGTAAAAGTATAACACTGTCTGTACTTGGCCTCTACCACATGTGAGATTCACATCCTGTTCTGCAAGTGGGGTCTAACTACATAAAAAGAATTATGTACAGGATACACAATAAAATATAGGCTGGTGAAAGAATATTTATCAGGCTGATGACCCAGAGTGCAAATGGCAGTGTTGCATATTACAATGCAAGAATCCAAGTATGAAAACAAGCTTGATCTTTCTGATGTTGGAGGATGAGAAGGGACAAATGGTGAAAGAATCATATTTCAGACCAAGTTGGAAAGGATATTTTGCATTGTCCTTGGCAGATCTTTCCAAACACTTATCATATTGCTACACATATGGGGGGTAGTGGAAAGCAGTGTGCCAAGCCTGGGGATTTTGCCTGGGATGTGCCAGTGGGTCCTGACTTAAACCCAGAGGTTCCTGGCTAGAGGGTCTTGCCCCTCCACTCAGGATAAGACTGATCACCACATCTGGAGTCAGGAAGGAATTCTATTCCATGGTCAGACTGGTACAGACTTTGCTCTGTAGTGATGGATGTGGCCTTCTTGCTTGGATCTTTGAAGCTTATTTTAACAAAACCCTCAGAGCAGCAGGGCATTGGCAGCCATGGTTGCCCTGTCTTATCCATGGTGGGTTAGGGTGTTATATCTTGTGGCCATGGCAGGTTAGGGTGTATCTTGTGGCTGTGTCAGGAATGACTGTGTAGTTTCATAGATAGGTTTAATAATGGATTTTTATAGGCTGGTTTGGACAGGGATGATCCTGCGTCTGGCAGGAGGGTTGGACTGGATGACCTCTGAATGTCTCTTCCAACCCTATTTTTCTATGATTCTGTATCTACAGCGTGATCTTGCTTGGCTGGATGGAAATGTCTTAATGGAAAGGTCTTTTTTTTTTTTTTTTTTTTTTTAAGAAGTACCAAGTACTTTCCCTCTAAAACTTGAGCCCATTTAAGAAAATCTCTAGTTAGGCACCCCAAAATCTCAACTTGTTTTGTAAAACATAGGCCCGATATCATGGCACTAGTCCCCAGAAAGTGGCGTGCGTCTTCATTTTAAATGGGATTCCGGTATCTGAAAGCAGAAACTAGGGGAAAACCACAGAATTCCTTTATTCCCCCACAAAAAACATCACGTGGATATTCAGCTGCACATTCAAACAACTTTGACATCTTCATAGGTAAACAATTCCGGTATAAATTGTGCTTTCCTGTACTGCAGAAAGCCCAAGTACACGGTAGGCACTAAGGATATTGCCATTACCCCAGTAACTCACACAGTGTGCATTTATTTTATGCAACTCTTTCCAACAAGTCACAGTGCAATAGCTAAAACAACAGGTTTGCGATGTCCTCTTTTCTTTCCCTAAGCTAAGCATTCTGGTAACTTCAGTCTAACAATATATTTGTATACACCTTCATGGGAGGCATATCACATCTCAGCTGTACAAGCTGGGAGGACATGACATATTTACAACTAATCTCTTCCAGAAGAGAGAAAATGGCCTCTTGTGTAAGAGGTTTTCCTGATTGTATGCCTCAGTTTACCCAGCAGGACAAAACATGATTGCAGGAAGAAATCTAATGCTAGTTTAAAATGAAAAATGACACCATCTCTGAGTCTCACTAACTCAGCAGGGGTCACCACAGGATGTCTATACAGACTCTTTTGCTAAGATGTTCATATGGATGTTTGAGCTCTGTTCTGTTAAAATACTAACTATTGCAAGCATTTGCTATGACACACTTCAGGCCCACAGCATTGTGAGGGAAACACAGCAGTGTGCAGCATAAAACCTTCTGTGCTCACTGAACTCAACAGGAATTAACAGCTGCAGCACCCTGCAGAAGGCAGTTAGCATTCTGCAGGATAAAGTATTGCTTGTACTGGTGCTTCTCCAATAAGTCACCTTTCTTGGTGGTTTAAGTGGATCATAGGTCATTTTTCCTGAGGTTGGAATGCCATGGACTATGAAAATAAGGGGAGGCCCTCTGAAGCACGGGACATGTCTCTTGTCCCAGCATCTCCTAAGCTTATGTTAACTATCTACTTCCATGTATTTTGGCACAGCACTGGTGTTGCCTGGTCTTCTGCTCTTTTCCCTGTTATAGGGCATTTTTGGCATTTCAGATCTATTTCTTTGTCATTGTGAGAGAGGGTTCAGAGTGATAGTTCTGATTATTCCTTTGGTTAATGATAAACTCTGAATGCAGGGCACTGGATTCAATGGCCCTGAAGGCCCCTTCCAGACCTATGTCCATAGTGCTCTACAAATTGGTGGGTTTCACCCTGCTTCCTTCACCTCTTGCATCTTACTTGTGTTCTAATCTCTTTTTCCATTGCTTCAGTCATTTACTTTGCCATTTTGTCTCAGACAGATGAATAAAGTAAGTATAAACTGCATAACATTGACCTATATACCAGCATGCTTACTCTCACTTTTAAAATTATTTACAGAAGCCAAAAGCTTTAGCATACAGTATACAGACAGATATACAGGTTTTCCTCAATTTCTGTGGGTTCTTTATATGCAAATTCACTCTTATATGATGAGCATATTTAGACCCATAATTTGTTATATGGGAGGTAAATTTGCTCTTATGCCATCAGCATAGATGCCCCCCTGTCCAAGCAGGTAAGTCTGTGAGGGGAGGGGAAAGGGCCATGGCCCCACTTACCCAGGCCCAGCTGCTGCAGCCCCAGGAGCAGCCAGCACCAGCTGCCTGTGCTCCTCCTGTCCTCCTGCACCTGGGCTCACCCCAGCTCCTGAGCTGTGCCATACTGTAGTGCAGGCATCTGGTGTTGGTTGCTCCCGGGGCTGCTCCAGCACAGGCTGGGGTAAGTGTGGACAAGTAGAGCCGGGGTGGTGAGGGGCACAGCGCTCACCCCAGCTTCAGCTGCAGCAGCCCTGCAGTTGGGAGCAGCCAACACCAGCTGCCTGCACCAGGGCACAGAGTAGCCCAGGAGCAGAGGTGAGTGGGTACAGGCAGAGCACAGTGCACCCCAGCAGCTACAGGCAGCTGGTGCCAGTCACTCCAGGGGCCACTGCAGCTGGGGCCGGGGTGAGTGCCGCTCTGTTCCTTCTGCTTTGCTGCCTTGTGCAGCCATGGCAGTGGCACCCCTCCCTCCGCCTCTTCCCTAGTCCCAGCCTCACTCCCTCCCTCACTGCCATGGGAAGCTATCTATATTTGTTCTCTTGTGAAGTGGGTTCGCTGTATGTGAATTCGATTTATGTGCTGTTCTCCGGGAACGCATACACAGCATAAATTGAGGGAAGCCTGTAGCTCATGGCCAGAAATAACTACAATCCAATGAGAGAGATGACACGATGAAGCGGGAAATGAATGGACAGACAGGAGACACTGGACACAGCAATGAAATCCAGAAGTGGCAGAAAGGCTAGTGGAAACCAGAAACAAAAGTTTTTGGGTTTTTTTTTAAAGTATGGTAATTCATTTCTGGTATGTCTTGAGGCACAAGTCAAATATGGTAATGAAAACCAGAAGGTCACTGGGTTTAGTAGGTCAAGAAGAGTGTTTCAAGCTGAAAGGGCATCACCAAAAACAGTTCAAAGATGAATGGGAAAGGGGTAGCCAAATGAAGATATCAGTGGTAGGGCACAAAAGACAGGGACAAACCAATGCAGATGAGGAACGGAGAAACGGGAATGGACTGAAGTAAAACAGAGGCCGCGTTTACATTTGCATTTCTAAATGGCAACACATTTTGAAGCAAAATGAAACTTCTAATGTTTCTCCACTTTTCAATTCATTGTTACCTACTACAGGTACCAGGTGCTGAGTCTTTTCCAATCTGTTTCTTCTTTAAGTCATTATTGCGACACTAGGTATTAAACAACAATGTCTCTCAATGAGAGGTGGGAAGTTCAGTTGCCTCACAGGGCAATTGTTCAGAGTTATTGGGGAATCCCAGGGGTGGATACATGTTTGGCAAGGATGTGGATGTGACAGCAGCCACCACACTATAGGGGTGGCTGCACAACCAACCCATCCTCCACCTCCTCCTCTACACCCCCATCCACCGGTGCAAGCAGACCTTGCTGCAGGATCTTCTCAGGACTTTTTTCAAGTCTCCAGAAGACCTGAGAATCTCCGCTCTTCCCCTCCCTGCTCAAAAGGCACAACCTTCACCCCTACCTTCTGCCTCCTTTTCCTGCCTGCTGCTGCTTTCCCCATTGCCCCAGGTGTGGGGGAAGCTTTAATGCTTCTCCTGACTGATCTAACTGGGCAGCACTAGGTTGGATCAGTCACAGTGGCAGCACTGGCGATGGGCTGTGGGGCGGTTCTCCCTTCCTGCTCCCAGAGGCTGGGCTGGGTACAGAAGTGCACTCCCCTCTCCCCCATTGCCGCTCCTTATCTTTTGAAATTTTTCCGGAGGTATTTTCAGCAGATTTCAATCAACCCTGCCTTAGCTTCCTGGTGAAAATCATTGCCAAAACCAAGGAAGAAAAGAAGTGTCCTAATCCCGAGTCTTGCACCTCATCTAAACTACCTGGAAATACTGTGGGATAAATTTTCCTCACGTTACTCATGCGATTCACCCGACATACACCTTGCAGTAGCTAGCCCATTTCTTCAGTGTGAAATGATGAAGCGTGTTCCAGGAGATAATCAGCACCCAACCCATTATATAAGCTGACAGGACCCACTGCTGGGAAATGCACATAACACACACACGTGCATACACATGTGCACACGCACATCCTGCACTGTTAGGACATACCAGAATCAGTAGGAGCAGCAAAAGCATTAACAGAGACTTCAGAAGAACGTTAAAAGGAATTTTTCAGGGCACGCTTTCCAGTTGCTACACGTTTTACTGCTTTGTGCTCAACACCTGAAGAATTTGAAATGCTTTTGCCCTAAAACAAACAAACAAAACAAAAAGCGTAACTCGGAGGGAAGTATTTGGAGAAACTGAGCCACAGAAAAAGTCAATGATTCTCCTAAGCACGCAATGCATAATGATGGTAGGGCCACAACGGGAAACAAAGCCCAGGAATTCCTACATTCCCACCGTTTTCCATAGACCAACAGCACTTCATGCATGCCTCAAGTGCCACTCCTTCGCAAAAAAAATCAAGTAGCATTCGTAAAGCTAAGGATGACACCAGCAGTATTGTGATACTGGGGCTGTACTAAAGAGAATTGGAATCAGAAAATGAAGTATTCGCCTAAGAAAGTGCTGTAAAAGATAGGGCCTGCAGGCTGGATGTGACCTTCAGAGGCCAGCCCCAGCTCACTGTGCTGCCCCTGACTGTTGGAGCTGACCCACAGGCAGCAAGCAGGGCACACCAGATGGCCCCATGTGCTGCCCACAGCGCCTGCTCCAGCTCACATCCCAGAGTGGCCACCACGTGCAGCACAGCCCTGGAGAAGCCGTGTGCAGTTCTGCTGCCATGTGGCTGTGGGGCCAGCTGGTTTTGACACCGCTGCATAACCACCCCCGCCCTAACCAAACAGAGGGTAAGAGGACAGGGAGCGGAAAGCAGGTGAATTCTGAGAGCGTAACACTAACAGAAAAAAACCCACAGAAAAGAAGCATGAAGAATGTACAGCAACTTTTCCAGTCCTTGGGCTTCCTGTAGATCATGTCATGCTTTATATTGCACATGCTCCTTCTCTCAGACACTCACAGTGAGACACTGACAGATTGATACGCTTTTTGTTTATTTTGTTTTATTTTTAAGGCTCTTCTAATGTACTCGTTATTAGGACAAATGCATGCATTTTGTCTGCAGAAGATGCTCAGTGCTTCTTTTGTGTCCTCATTTGCCTTCCTAACCTGTTTTCTTTCATGTCCCATTTTATATTCTCCTCATTCACACATTATTTTTTTTTTGGTTTCACTCCATTTTGAATTGCAAAAGAAAAAGAGAAAAATATTTCTACTCAGAGCTGCTGTCAAAATGCTGCTCCCTTCTGAATTGATGACTCAGATGATAATTTGCAGAGCTAATTTTTCCTTTTAGACGCACAGGGTGAATTTCATCTAGGTGGTTGCTCTATCCCTCTATATGATAAAATGTCTGTTGTTGACATCACAGGGAGCCCTGGGAATGCATAAAGCAAAACAGATAAGATTTCCTGTTGGGGATCTGAGAAAAGCCATGTAGCCTTAAGATGTTAGGAATACTGCAAGGCTGCAAGGACCTGAGAGCCTTCAGCTCTACAGGAACTCTTATTACTGTGTTATTACTGTGGAAGTCCAGGATTTTTGTGAAGACTTGCTTCTTAATTAATCCCCTTTTACAGGTTTTGAATTTATCCAAGTTTGGCAAACCTCCTACTGATTCTGACTTAAAAGTTGGGGAAGAGGAACGTTAGGTCCTTTTATTTTGTTTGTATTCACACACGCACACACAAACAAGTTAACACTCTACTGTATTCATAACTTTACTGCCAGATTTATTCCTCTGCCGTCTCAGAGTAAAATACCATTTTCCAAGCAATTTCATCTCCCAGAGCTATTACATATATGCTATTGATTTATTTAACATTAAAAGTACCACCACTGCTTTAAAGTTACTTGAGGTTCTTGAGAGGTTATGCTTGAGGCACAAGCTGTCCCTTTCCTTTCTCTTCTATCCTAGTTACCGTATTGCCACTCTTCTACTAGCAAAGCAGTCAAAAGATTGGTTTTACAAGGAAAAATAGCTCATGCTATAAACCCAGCCCTCTGACAAGTGGGTGGTTCTCTCAGAGATCTGCTTCCCCAGTTTTATGTTGAAGTTAAGTTGCTTTTTAAGACCTCCTATCTGCAACAAGTTACTTGTTTAATTTTGGACAAAGATTAAAGCACAGACCCTCAGGGAAGACAGCTTCAACCAGTGTATCTTTGTCCCCCAGAATAGCGGAAGACCTGATGGCAGAACGTGCTCTGGGGAAGAGGGAGATGTGGGTTCAAGTGCCCTCAGATAGAGAAGGGAATGGAGTCCTGAACAAAGTGGTTGCCACCTTGACCAAGTGGATGAGCTACTAAAGTACTGCAGAAAAGGTGGCCGGAGGGTAGTATGCCCAGGTCATTTGAAAGAAAGCAATTGTTACCTTTTGTGAATAACTTGATCTAGAGGAAGTGCTCTGAGAATGCCTTTTGGATCAAAGTCTTTAGAAGAAGAGGCAGAAAAATGCTAATTTTGTGGATGCCAACAGCATTTGTGTATGCACCACATGCCAAGTTGCTCAGCACTGTTCAGACTGAGGGACCCTTGCCCAAAAGCAGACATTTACACACTTGTTGAAATCTTTGAGGATAAGCAGGAGTGACTTTTGAGGGTAGTTATTTGGCACTTACATGCCTAAAATCCTGCCAAGGTTCCACTTGAATGGCTTAAGAGTGGTTTTGCCCCATCCACCATAAAGCCTATTGCTACTTCCCTATATCACAGGGCTTGTGTAAAGTTCAATTTATTATCATATGTAAAGAAGTCAGATATTGCTGCCATATAAGACCAAGAATTAAATGAGCAACTCTCAGTTAGGACATTCTCTCAGCTGCCATTTCTGCCTACTGTGGAAGGCAGCTCTTCAAAAAAGCTCTAGCTCCTTTTCCAGTTCCAGTTTCAGCCTCAATACTGCTTGCACCAAGCATCAACCTTGGAAAGACTCCACAAAGCCAGTGACAAAAGGTAGAAGAGAAGGCACTCTCCTCTTGCTCACAGCATTCTACAATGATTTTGAAACTTTGTCGGTGAAACTGAAAAATGTAATTCCTTAATTCCATGCGCACAGGGATTTCTTACTTTTCTGCCAGCTTTTGAAATATGGAAGCCAAGCCTGTAACTACTGCATCTGTAAATCTTGTACCAGAAATCATGCTAAAGTATTTCATTTATGCCTTTTCTTAAACCTGGTTGCAAGGCTGACATAGACTGGCTATAAGGATTAGTCACAGCCTCCACCATCCTGGCTAAGGTGGTCAGAAAGAAGGAATTTTCCTGATTTGTAGGTTGAAACCTCTGGGGAGTCTGTTCCATGTGGAAGTGTCAACCAGAGACTCACTTTGTTCTAAAAAACTATCGGTTCAAATTTCTGGTTTTGATTTGTCCTTTTGCACTTGTTAATTAAACCAAATGCCTTCTTGTATAGCCTGTTGGGCTCTCTAGTACCACTTTGGGTTTGGTAGCAGAAGACAGGCAAAGCTACAATATGGAGAAGTCAAATGGAATGCCAACTTATTGGGCATAACATAGGAGCAGGTTCCTTAGGAATGACAACTGAATAATCATGCAAAACAGAGGATGAACAGAAGGAGGAGCCTTGCATAAAAATAAGGAGGAATTTATACTGCAATTGAGAGAGACTATTTTAATTACTTCCTCCTCCAAAGACATACGAAGTTGATGGATAAAGACAAGCAACAGATACAAAATATTGTGATTGAGTGTATTAAGCAAAAAACCTGGCTGGTGGAACAAACATGGCTCACAAGAAAGCAGTGAATCACTCTTCTGTTCACATCTATCTATGTTCCCATTGGGGTGGCAGAAAGATGAAACTAAAGACAGCTATAAGTTTTCAATGTGCATGGGGGAAAATATTCATATAAGTGGGGCTCACCACATTGCTTCCAACCTGTCCACATGCATACATATGGTCTTACGCTAATTACTAGGTTAGTGAATTGTAACCTAAAGAGGTCAAAACATCAGAAGAAAACACAATAAATTTCCATTGTGGAAATTCCTGAATTCTGATTGGGCAATTAACAATGGAAATGCCTCAGTATCCACATTCATACAATGGGCATGGCATCTATCATGTGAGAAAGAGGTAAGAAGATGCTCTGAACTGTAAGGTACTTTCAAGTGCTCTCGTGTAATGGGATAAAATGTATTTTTGTCTATTTGACAGAATGCTCCACAAACTATGCAAGCTATATTCAGAAGGCGAATGATACCAACACATGCTTCTTTTATTTTGGGATACATGAAAATGCTGCCTCTGCCTTACATTTAAGGAGTTCAATGAGCAGCCTGCAGATTTCCCATTGTGAGCAACAAGCCGTTACATTAGGAAAACCTAGGGCTTCTGACAGAAAAAAGGTATTTAAAACCTAAGAAACAGACTAGTATATTTTTACAATAGATTTTGACTAGTTGGGCGTTCTCTTCATTATGTTGTCTCACACAGGCACTTTTTCTCCCAGATGGCCAGCAGACTATGAGGGCAAAGGGTGGATGAAAGAGGAAAAAGCTGATAGTGCCAGCATACCCATACTAATTAGTGTGCACTGTAAACCTAGAATATCCTTCCTCAGTAGCAGGCTTTGAAGTCCTCAAGCTGATGAGGCTAGCAATGAGAATCCACTGCTAAGCCAAACTACACATGACGAACAGCAGGGGCACTTTGCAAATGACAAACAGCAACATTAGCCATGGTAGGTTTAATCAGGCATGTGGGAGGAACAGTTGGTTGAGAATGGACAGGAAGGTTATACAGGGGCTTATACTGTATCAAAATGACTAAGGAACAATGTCTCAGTAAAAGCTATGCCACAGGTTTTAACGTCTGGTGTCAAATGTCATCATAAAGATGTAGAGGGTTGAACTTTTACTTGCATCCAGGCACATGTATATGCGGAAGTGTAAATCCATTAGCATAACTAGGGCAAGGTAAGTGGGGCATCAGCACCAGGCACTGATTTAAACGGGATAGCTGCAACATCCCACATAATCCATACCCTTGCTCTCTGGCACTCAGCAAATGTCCCTTGCAGCTCTCCAGCACTTGGACCAAAGCACTGAAACTGCTAGGTACATGCCTGGTAACATACACTGATAACATGTTAAACCACAAAAGCAGGGTACTACTTTTCACAGCCTCAAGACTCTAGTGTTTGAAGAACTGTAAACCAGTCTTAAATAGTTCACAAAAGAAAAAAATAAGACATAGAAAAAAGCTAAAGTAAAACATTTGATGACACTATTGGCACTGGATTTATGACCCAGATACCTTGTTCTGGAAGGACCCAAACTCTCAGATTGACCTTGACCTCTCCATTCAATAATAGGTAAATTTTATTGATAAACAGTGATAGCAGATAAGAATAATGCAAACAATTCTGTATCTACCAGTCCTAGAGTTTTCATCAGAGGGAAAGTACGCCTGGCCATTATGCAACCTTTACTCTGAGGTTGTCTCTTGAATGTGAGATGTCAGCAGCCTGCAGGTCAGAGGCTGAGGCTCCCTGCCCTCCTCTCCCCCCTGTGGGGTGGATGCGATGGGCTGGACTGGTGATATGCCCTCTGTCCATGATGGCCTCTGGTTCCCCTCTTGGGGATTCTTTGCTGCTCTAAAATCCCTCCTTTTGTATCCTTTTTCTCCTTCTGATGATTTTTCATCTTAGGCATCACTGACTGGTGTCTCTTGTGATTCTCATACTGTCCACATTCTTTCCTGATAGCATATTCCTTTGTTTCACAAGACATCACATGCACACATCTTAATTTGGTTGTTTCTGGGTCTTCTCTTAATTTGGTTTGTGTACCAAAACTGGAAACCCCAAGGGCCCTGCAGTTGGCACTGTGACCTGGTGCTACCTTATCTCACGTTATGGAACAGTGTGGTTCATGGCTTTAATTTTCCAGCCTGTGTGTCTGCTTGCCTGTCAGGCACAGTAAGCCTTGAGTAAACTTTGAGAAACAGGCTTTTAAAAATCAATTAAACTTACCTGTTGCCCTGGATCATAATTCTAAATAGTGGCAATGCATAGGGGGTGCACATGCACTTGTGTGCACCCCCTATGCATTGCCAATATTTAGAATTATGCTGCTTGCCCCCCCACCGCTGATACCACTGGCAGTGTCTGTGAGTAGTCATTAATTGCCGCTGCCCGGCCCCCTTCTCACCTCTGACACTGCTGCAGCAGCCTATGGGCGGTCCCCGCTTGCTGCCACCACACCTCTGGCACTGCTGCCTGCAGGTGGTCACTGTGCCCCCCCAGCCTCTGGGGGCATGTGTTATTCATCATTCTAATACAGTATCTACTTTACGTACAAGCAAATTTCTAAAAGCAAACCTCTAAATAGCATTTTCTAGCCAACAACATGGGAAGCTAGTTTTTTTTAGAAGTGTTTCTTGATTTACAAGAACCTCAATAACGAAGCTAAAATTAACATCCTCCTTTTATTATGGGATTCTAAACCAGCTTTTCAAGAAAATCTCTCTGCAGGCTGAACAGAACAGCTGGTAAACTTTGCCAGCAACAGCTGTGTTTCAGCATGGGGTTAGCTACTACATTCCCAGTGTGGGCAAGGCCTTAGGACCTCCATGGGTCTTAGATTAGGTTTTTGGTGGCCTGGCTGATTTCATTGTCTCTGACAAATAGCAAGAAACATCTTGCTGGTTTCTATCCTTGTGTTCTCTAATTAACTCAGTAATTCTCAAGGAGCCTTATTCCTAACATAATAACAAAAATTCTTGGACCACTATTAACATGCAGATTAGTTTTTTTTTCCCTTTCCTCTTCCAAGGTGCAGAGCAGCTCTGATGTTCACAGAAGGCTGCAACTGTCAAGAGAATAGAACTGGCACAAAGATGGTTTCTACCTTCTGTACATGCTAAGCTAGATATCTGAGCTCTTGATAGCTTTTCTTCTCCCCTTTTGAGTCTTTTTGCCAATATATCCACAGCACAGACTAAATTAGAGTTCTTATGAAATTAGGGTGGACTTGATCTATTTTGCTTGTGGAAACATTTCCCTCAGCTTAAAATATGAAAAACTGAGATGATACATTAGAGGACACCTAGACACTTTTCCTTTATATCTATATACCCAACATCCTAGGAAGTCATTGTCTCATTCATTGAGGAAAGGGTTAATCTCTGTTCATGTAACCCTCCTTGTATTGCAGGAGGAAACTTTCCAAAATGCATCCATTTGGGAAAGGTCCAGAAGACCCTTCTGAGCATTCTCAGTAGAGAAATAATGGTCACTGATGTCAAGGGAGTAAAATATTATGCTACCCAGCAGATTGAAGTGAGTGTGGGAACTGGTGCCTAGAAAGGAGTGCTCTGTGAGGACTCTGTGAACAAGAGCAGGGTCTGATTAACAGAAATCGACAGTCCTATTGAAAACACTGACTGATCAGGGCTGGGTGGATTTTGGCTTCTGGCTGGAAGAGGGGCAACAAATCTGTCCAGTGTCCCGGAGACTGCAGGAAGTTGAGGAGAATTTTGGTGACACCTCTCTCAGCCACAGAGGGACATGCATTCTGCTCTGAGCACCTGCCAGGAAGAAGAAATATAACACCAGCATACTGGATTCATCCCAAGTCTCTAGAGGAGGTGGATTTGATCTGCACTGAGAACAGCTCTCAGCTATAATGTATATATATTGCGACCTTTAATGTTTCTTTATAAAGTTTTCATTTCTTGTTGGTTATGCATTTGTTATGGCAGTAAAAAAGATAAATGTAGACATTTTTTATTCATTATTATTTACTGAGACAAATGTAATGCCAAGTACCCATATTAATGCTGCTATTTTTCATATACATGTGTACATATGCCTTCCACAAACATCAGAGTTGATCTCTACATTGGAGGAGAAAAGAAGAAAAGCTAATCAGCATGTTCATGATATAGATGTAGATATATTGTGAACATGCTGATTATTTATATATATTACTTATATATATGTTCACAATATAGATATATAACTACATATCTATAGCGAAAGAGAGAACCAAGTTGTGTGTGTGTGTGTGTGTGTGTGTGTGTGTGTGTGTGTGTGTAGCGGTAAATGATTATGAAGCAACTCCAATGGATTAATTATACATGATTATACATAATTATATGGCTACATTTGGGGTGTTAAAGTCAAATTATGGGTGTTTTCTCTAACTTCTTCTTTAGTCTCTACTAGTTCAATAAAAAAAATTATAGTAGATTGTTGCCTGTCTCACACAGGAAAACTATTTTGTATTCAGGGTCAGAATATTGGACTCCTGATCGTGAAACCATACCTCAAACTACTAACCTATCCTGGCCAGCAGCATTGCCCTCATACATACAGCACTGCTCTTCATGTCATATCCAGGGTCCTGATTTAAAGCAGAATAGCCAAGTCTGCCAAGCTGCAGGCTATTCAGGCTAATCAGGATCGTTACTCAGTGACGATCAAAACTGAATGTCTGAGGACATGACTGCCAGGTATGGTCAGTTTGCCGGCTATAGCTAACTTCAGTTTTAAAACATCTCAAAACGTAAGGCTGTTTAGATTCAGAATGCTGGCATCCAGTCATAATAAAAACTAATCAGTGCAAAGCAATATATGGTCTAATCTTCAGAAGTGCCATCACCTCAGGCATAAGATAGCAAAAGCAAAATAAAAGTATAGAGGGAATTGGGAGGAAGATACTTAAAGTGGCAGCCAGTTGCAACATGGCAATTTTAGCGATGCAACCACTTCCTTCTTCAAAGTTTACAAAGCCAGTCTCAGAAAGCCATGGCAGGATCAAGAAAACATTGAGAAAATGTACACAATGGCCATCTAGATGGATACGTGGGCTTCTGAAAGGGAATACCAGTAGGTCAGAACTCACTTACTATCACCACCACCAAAGAAACATCTATTGCCCTAAATCCGGCATAATGGAATTGCTCTCCAAAAGAAAGAAGAAACAAGGCAATTCTTCCTCTCAGAAAACGTTTGTTTAGACTACATTTTAGGAAGAATCCATAAATTCTAAGATTCTATACCAAGGATGAAAATTTAAAATTTACAAATAGAAGGAAAAGCAGATATTAAGTTTTCTCCCATCAAGAAGTACCATTGGACACTATATGTGCAGGATGAGACTTGGGAGAAAATGAAAAAAAAAAAGATTTTTTTTGTGGAAACTAATACATTGTCACAACTTTTTAAAAACACAGATGGCTCCTGGTTTTATCTAGGAACCTAATCTTAGAAACACAGATGTGAACGCCATGACTGTAATGCTTTACATTATTTCATGCAGCTAAATATATGCTGTGTATACATTTGCAATTTTACAGTTCAGTGTCACAAAAGCCTTCTCTTTTATACTGGTTTTGTGTTTAAAGCTCCAGCCTCTAACACTAACATAGGTTTTGCATTTATAGTACAGATCTGATTATATTGACATATGCCACATTACTATTGTATGTTTTAACCTTCGAAGTAACTTAGAAGAATCTTAAATCTAGTAATGGACTCCTGAACATAGTAAAGTATTTCATTACTCATAGTGACCACATCTAGTGTTGCTCACTGCATGGATTTTCCCTGTGAACTGAGCTAAGCAAAGTTAAATATTATCTAGCTTAAAGCCAGGGGTAACAGGAGAACTGAAATGCACATCACTGCATTTAAATCCCTATAAGAGTTGGCAATTCTGTTTGCAAATGTAATACTTGAATGTCCCAGGAGATGGCTAAGGCAAACAGGCAGGTGCAGGCACTGACAAAGAGAGAGGGAAGGAACTCTAAGATAGCAATGCATCTTCCTTCCATCTTGCCCTGAAATATTTCAAAGGAGCTGCCTTAACAAATCATTTGACATGAATGTGGTGTATATTGTAGTGGGTGGGGAAGGGGGGCAAAAGAAAGGCAAAGTATTGGCTTATGCAGCTTGCCCAAGCATTCACTTTGCCAAGACAATGGCCTATGTGCCCTGTAAATATGGAATATGGAATGAGCACATTACAAGGCAAAGAAGTGCTCTTAATTTAGTCATTCAGGAATGACACCAACAGTGCTGGAATACATTTTCAAGTAACAGCTTTTCTTGTTGGCTACGTGTTGGAGTGAGGCCTGAGAGAGGCAATTTTGGCAGAAACCAGAGCAATTGCATATGGCGACACTCTGAACAATTGCTTGCACGAGACAAACTGAATTCCATGCTGTGAAATGTGCATGTAGATTTAATTTACTTGCGTGTAGATTCCAGCTTTATTTAAAAAGGATGACCTGTTTTTTGGTAGAATCTGTCTTATGATCTGGCAATCTCACCTACTATATTTTGCATCAGGGACAAGTTGTATTGGCTTACTTTTATGTTATAATTTGACCCCTTAGTTTACAATGGCTGCTATGGTTTCTGAGGGGAGAGGGGCATTTCTATCACCCAGAAACTTTGATAGGGACATAATAAGAAGAGTATTTGTGGCTCATACTGCAGTTCTCAGCAAATCAAACTCCATCTCTAATTACTTTCAGAGGAGCAAAGTATTGGTTGATGCAGTTTAAGTGGCTGACTATCAGTGACTGATAATCCACACTATTCATAGTGGACTCCAAACTTTCTTAAGGCTGGTGATACAAAATATTCAGGATGCTGCCTGCCTCATGTCATGTGGCTCTTGGAAAATAAATTCCTGTGCATGGGGTCGGGAAGGAATTCTTTTGCCTGCCTGCTGCCATGTGTGTCAGGGTTTGGTTGGGTTTTTTTCTCCCCCCTTCTTCAGAAGCATTATGTATTAGCCACAGCCAAGGCTGGGGAGTTTGACTATGGTCTGCCAAGGCTCCTGACTTAAACCTAGAGCTTCCTGGCTAGAAAGTTTTACCCCTTCCTCCACTCATGCGCAGACTGATTTCCACATTTGGAGTCAGGAAGGAATTCTATGCTGCGGTCAGGCTAGTAGACACTGTGGGGTTTTGTGTTTTCATTTGTAGTGATGGGATGCAGCTTTCTTCCTTGAATGAAATATTATCTCCATCCCTATAGACATGGTAACTTGTGGAGATGGTAGTACAGCGAGTGGGCAAAATTCAAGGTCTCCACACAGGTACCACTACTGTAAAACATGGCTTCACATGGGTCCTATGAATATTAGTCTACAGGTTTTGAAGGAGTGGAGTATTTAGATCTGAAAGGATACCAAATTGCTAGCTTTTTGAAACATGTAAGGTCAAGATGCGAGAGATATACGAGTCATGGAGTTGAGAACACACAGGGTGGAGGATTCCCCATGGATTTTCTCCTTAACTAACTACTTATATACCACATTTACTCAAATCCACATTGAGCTTTTTCCCCCCA
This sequence comes from Caiman crocodilus, assembly GCA_030014935.1. Lineage (NCBI taxonomy): Eukaryota > Metazoa > Chordata > Crocodylia > Alligatoridae > Caiman > Caiman crocodilus. The sequence goes on along the minus strand of JAGPOW010003316.1, from coordinate 3,896,137 downwards.
TTCAACATGGGGGGGACCCCCCTAACTCCTATCTGGGATTTGAGTACCAGCATATGGCAGGCTCTAGATCCAACCCTGACTTGAGCCTGTGGTCAGAGCTACTGCTTGCTTTGGACAGGGGCTGGGCCTGGGACTGGGGTCAACATGTGCTCCATGGGCCAATCTAAAGCCATGATCAGATCCAGAACTGCTGCACACAGAAAGTGGTGGCCACAGGGTGGTGGGAGGTGGCAAGGGGGTCAGAGGTCAAGCTGCCTGCCTCCCTAACCCTCTCTTGCCTCCTCACTGCCTGCCTCACCATTGCTGCTTTCCCCCCAGTTTACCTCCCAGACACTGCTTTCCACGTTACCAGTGTGAAGAGACGACAAATTTAAGATACACCTTTAATAATCCAATTCTATATATGTAACATTATAATACATTTATCATTTTCCATGTATAAGTCTAAAGTCTTAAATTTGAAGTTGCCTTAGATTTGAGAAAATTTAGTGTAACTTTCAAAGAGTGTATGCCCCTACTTAATCACTTCTGTCCATTACTTTATGGGACATACATTCTTCTCTCTAAGAATAAATTTGCCTTCTATATTTGAGGCATTGATTCTGAACTAAATTCAAGTACAACAGTTATTTCATTTTTCATCACATCCTACTTCAAATTCGTATATGTACAGTTCAGCAGAGTTTTGCTTTGACTGGAAAATCAGATACATGGGATAAAACAGAGATCCTTTTTTAAAATGACACAGGATTATTAAAACAAGAAATAAAACAGAATTACATGATACTTAGTGAAAATCTGATAGCTGATTGAAACACTTGTGTCCTCATGTAGGCAGGCACATAGGTTTCATTTCTGGATGAATATGATGAAGCCATTTAAGAAGTTTGATTGAATAAGGAATCAGCTGAATTGAGCATGGCATTTTCTTTCATTTACTTAGACTGTCATGAAACTCAACACTTATATAAATGCAAAATAACTCAATGCTTGAGCTATACAGGTGAAAGCTTGCTTTACACACATGCGCATGTGCACACCCACCCACCCACACAAATACACACACATCTCCCCTCTTCCCCATGCAAAAAAAGACCCTCCCCAAATGGTCTCAAAAATAGAAGTTTTTGAGCTTGAAGAAGCACTTTGGACAGCATGCTCATGAGGAACATAACTTTCCTTTTTAAAAGATATAAACCAATATTCCCACTTATTGGTACGGCTCCCAGCACTGAGGGTTTAAAAATGACAGCAAATACTGAGAGTCAAAGAATCGCAAGCATCAACAACTGCTGATTAGAGGTGGACTTGACCCATGCTTCCCTAAAAGTATTTTTTTCCTAATGGTTAAGACCTTTTGTCAAAGCTAAAATGTTTTCACATTCACACTGAACAGTTGGGGGCTCATAATCTGGATCAGGCAAATAATTCCTTGTCATCTGAAAGCTGTTTTACTTCTGAATTTCACTTGGCTGTGAGTGAAAAATCCTGTAAGGTTTTTAGAGTGCCAGTTAGATCCTATTACAATCTGATTGAACTGCGATGCCATTAAAATGCTTAGCAGTTGTTTTTTCTTCTGTCCTTGCAAGATGCAATTTGCTTCTTTACATGTGCCTTGTTTAGGAGACTGACTGATCACTACACACACAAAGAGCAATCAAAACAGCCATCGTTGAAATCAATACTGTTAGCAGTTTTCCAATGACTCTACTAACTAAAGAAAGCTTGCATAAAGCAAACAATGCACTAGGGAAAGCTAGGTCTCACAGGCAATAACCTCTGTCTTGGTATTTCAACCGGGATGCATCAAGCATATCACCAGTGCTCTAACACTAAATGTCAAACATAATCCTGCACCCCTTGGGCCCACAGGACCCCACTGAAGTAATGCCATTAATATGAGATTACAGGGGGATATTTTGCACTCACCCCTGTTCAAATGAGAGCAGAATGGGCCCACTGACAAAAAATAATCACTTCAAGAAGCACAGATTCAGGATCTTTATGTGGAATGTCTCTGCTCCAGAAGTGACAACCAAGTAGTGATGAGTTTAACAGATGATAATTAAATTCTTATGCAAAGGTCTTACACAACTTAAGCTAATTCCTTTGACTTCAAGGGCATTGTGCCAGTAGGTACCTTGCCTGTACCTGGCCCATTGCCATTATTTATGCAAAGCTGGGCTCTTGTTTTCTCTTGATAAATGCCAGCACCACAGTTCTCTTGAAGGAATCTCAGCAATCACAGTATGACAAAAGACACCAACACGCAAACTGGAACAGGAGATAATACAAGAATTTACAGCTTTTCTATGCACAAACATGTGGCAGAAGGCTTCGGTTATTAGGGGAAAAAAAAAATCTTAGTCATGAATTGCAGGAATCTTGGCTCACTAAACAGAATTACAGCTTCAGTCTTTGATCCCCTCTTTGAATCATAATTGCCAATTAAAAAGAACACATATTTAAAAAGCCACAAGTGCTGAATTTGGCTGCCTTGAATGGGAGCAGGATTAGTAATCTAACGTTATGACATGAAGCTTTGAAATATTTATAACAGGTACATTAAAAAGGTAGTAAAGCAAAACCTTTAGGGCTCGAAGAAATGCAGGTAACAATGTAAATCCAGGTAACATGACCATTAATCATGCTATTAAAGGCTTTATAAACCGTTTAAAAATGAAATGGTAAAATATAACATCATATTTTGCTGACAGTGGTATAAATTATCTCCATTTACTTGTTAAGCTATAGAATGTACTACCAAGTGCTTATAAGCCTTGCCATATAAAACATTTAATAGTTTCTAGCTTTTAAACCTCAGTCCCCTATATTGATCCAAATTAAAAGACTCCTCTTTTGGCACTCAGCTCCACTGACTAATAAAGATTAATTCCTATATCTACTATATGAAGTTAATTAACAAATATATCAAATTTCACATGTTGAAGTGTTGTGTAATCCACCTTGGTCTGGCATATATCCTTTTTTTTTTTTTTTTTTAACTATGAAAAGTTATGCATCAACGTTCTATAAAGATTGCCATCCCGTTAACATATTCAGCATTGTCACATTAGTTTGCTAGTAGGGGAGAGTTACCTTTCTGTACTAATGCAAACAACAGGACTTTCGTGGAGAGTTTAGAGACACCTCTAGGTTCTGCTCCATCCCAGGAGCAGACCTCTGCACATTTTAACACCCACCTCTGACAGCACCCACACGTACTGGGTATGACACTTATAAGAAACTTCATTATTGCAAAAATTTGGTGGGTGGGGTGGTGGGGTATGTGTATTGAAGGTTCTTCAATAGTTTAGAAACCACCTGGAAGAAGAGAGCCTGGAAATACTTTAGGATGACCATTCTATGGTAGAGAATTCAATGAACAAATACATATTGTCTGAAATGCCTTGCAGTTCCTTGACTAAGGAATTCCTGAATTTCAAGTGCTACCACTAAGTAGTCGAGATACCTTGGGCTTCTCACTTGACTTTCCATGATCCACCTGCAAGTTGGAACTGATACTAATCCAACTACAATTTAAGATTTCCAAAGTGGTTTGAACATCTGAACACTGATTGACATGCTATGAACCATTAAGGCAAATTTCACTCTTTTTATCTACCTGACAAAGATTTATCTAGCCAAAAAAATCTGAATCTGAACTTCAACTGAGAGAAAATTACTGAAGGCAGAGTTCATGGACTCTCTTAGCAAGAGTGTGTTTCTCATCACAACTGCTGAATTTTTGGTTGTAGCTGTGTTGGTCTATGGACATAGGAAGACAAGATTCTTTGGTTAGATGTGATATCCTTCATTGTACTAACTGAATAGTTGGAAAAAAAGTTCTTAGCATGCTTTCAGGCACAGTCACCCTTCTTCAGACACAGGGAGGCTCTGCAGAGACTCACAAACTACTCATGTAGCGCAAAGGTGGATAATATAGGATGGAAGAAAATTTTACTTTCATCAGTTGAGATGACACCAATGTGCTCCTTCCTATTTCAAAAATAAAATTCTAAGAGGGTCTGATGAATCAGTGAACCCGGAGTTCGGATTCTCTCTCATTTGAACACATTAGTAGGAATAGCTTGTTACTTCCATTGTGGCAGTACTGTCCTTCATCTGAGTCTGTAAAATGTTTTTTTCCCCACAGCTAACAGGTGTATCTCTCTCCCCTGTAATGAAGATGTGAACAACTTTTTCATGTGCTGGAGCATCAAGAAGGCCATACAGTCAGAGGCTGGTAAAGAACTCCAAACGAGTATATACATGTGAATTTTACCAATTATGTGTACAGTGTCCTCTACTTAAAAGCCTCTAGGGTACTTGGCCTAGTACCATTACTAGTAGAAATGCAAAGTGGAGGGAAGCCACAGCCCCCATCAAGCTGCCTGAGCAGGGGAGAGCTGGTAGTACTTGGGGGAAAAAGGGTCAGGTGGTATGGGAAAAACTTCAATTAACCTTGAGTAACCAAGGCTAACTCAACTTTCCCATAGCTTTTGCCTGGCTTCAGGTAAAAGGCACGGCCTTCTCTGGGGAAGGTTAGGGGGGATAAGATCAAGTCATGGGGCTGGGATTGGGTCAGCAAGGTTTGATGTAGGGCTCTATGCAGGACAGCTCTCTCCCAGTCCCCCTTATCCTAGGATGGGAACAGGGGGGGCCTGCAGAAAGAAGCCAGAATCCCCATGCCTCTCTGCCTCCAAGCTCAATGCTCCCACTGTTGAAACCTCCCTCTTCCATCCAGAGCAGGGATAGGGCACCTATACACATGCTCAACACTGGCTCCAAGGCATGCTAATTAATACAGGTTGGAGCAGACTCCATGAACGGAGTCTGCTAGAGCATGCTAATTAGCATGCTCCAGCAGCCTTGGCATCATGTTTTTTCAGTGTCCCCACTTCAAAATGGCAGTGGGGGTGCTTTAATTAAAGCTCATCAAATGAGCTTTAGTTAAAATGCCCCTGCCACAAGATGCTGTGGATGTTTTAATTAGAGTGGCTCCCGAAAGTCACTCTAATTAAAGTGTCCCCCCTGCCCCTACCAGGGTTAGATTAATGAGTAGGTAAACTAGGCACATGCCTAGGCCCTACAGTCAGAGGTGCCCAGAGTTACTCACCCTGGGATCCACTTCTGATCCTCCACCGAAGTTCAAGAGCTGGGTGGGGTGGGCCTTCAGTCAATTTCCAGAGAGCCGCAAGCACCATGCCAGTGAGCCACATGCAGCTCCTGAGCCACGATTTGGCTACCCCTACCCTAAGTGAAGAAGGGTCCCAGTTATGCTTATTTTACATATTATAATTATTGGAGTGAAAAAAGGAATATAAAGTATTAAGTAGGGGACTATGAGTTTGTTTGCCAAGGCCCATTAAAGGATTAATCCAGTCCTGCCCCCCCACTCTAGAGCACATGTAAAGAAGCCCAGAGAGACCAGGTGTCCTGGCTCCTAGCCATGCCCCTGCTCACCAACCTGCTAATGGCAAGTCAGAGCTGTGAAGGCAAACAATGGCATAAACCCTTAATGTGCGAGTGCTAACTTTAACACTGCTTAACATGCCACAGTGGTCTGAGTATGCCACTCTAAGTGTTCACCTAAAGCTGCTTCTCTGGTTGCCAACCCTTCCTTACTCTACTGGCCCATCCTTCCAAATACAAATGAAAACCAAACTCCTGAACAGCATTAACATTTGGAGAAATACATCTAATTGCTTTAATCTTTGCATGGATTGGTTTTGTTGATGTTCCTGGCATGCAGTTTTCCCAGCCAGAGCTCCTGAGTATTATAAGCTAGTACAAGGACAGGATTGCTTATCTTCTCTCCCCTTTCCTGAGTTCCTGGAGTGCTGCCTGCTGTGAATATTTCAGATAGGCTTGCTGCTCCCATTATGTCAAATAGCTGCACGTTATTCTTCTTTATCTTCTGGCAGACAACAGAGCAAATCTGCATTCTAGAGTGCCTTTCTCCAATGGCAAAGCAGGTGTTCGTATCTGAAGAGTGTCAGATCCTCCATTCTAGCAAGCTAGCTGCTATTCTGGCTGCTTGATAGTATCAGCCTACAATAGCAGGATATTCTGCAGTCAAACATGTTTCTACACTGTATGCATTTCTGTAAATACTGGCAGAAATAGTTTCTACATATTATCCTTCCAATGGCTTTTATAGTAGCTGTAAAAGTCACCTTTCAGAGACTGGCATGGATAACTGAGTGATGACTATATTTAAAGCTTTTTAAACTTAGGAGGAAAGGACTGGAAGACACCCCATGGGTTATCCAATCCAGTTTCCTATGAATACAGACAACCAAATCATATAATCCTGGTCATAAATTTATCAAGCTCTATCTTAAACAAAGGAGTAGTACCCTCTTTGGATTTTTTTTGTCCCTTATGCTCCTGTTGGAAAGTTTTTTCAAAACCATATATTTTCTAACAATGTGAATTTATTCAGGGCCAGTTTATCCTCATTTAATTTCAACCCAACATTGTCCTTTGCCTTAAATAGCTCTTCTTCCTTTCTGGTGCTTACTGCCCCCTTGATACATTTTAAAGACAGTAATCAGGTCCCCTCTCAACTTTAATTTTCCAAGGCTTTTTCAGTTTCAGTCTTCTGTTATGAAAAACTCTGAATTTCTTTGGCCATATTTGTACTGTTCCAGTTTAAATGCATTTTTCTGGATTAAAAGTGACCAGGCTTATGTTCAGTATTCCAGAGAAGGTCTCTCCAGTGCCTTGAACACTGGCATTAACACTTCTCTATGCTTACTATAAATTTCTCAACTGATAACTTCTTTTTCTCATCTGGATCACAACTTTACCGTAACCATTCAGTACATGTGGATGAACCCTCCTCTGAATGTTAGGTCAAATCTGATATGAGTAATCAAAGGAATGTTTCTGTAGATAAATACCTACTGCAAGATGATAGTACTGCTGAAACTTTTCAGGCCCAGGCTAGGGACAGAAGTTACAAATAAAGTGGTTTAAGTGACCAGAAACTGTTTTAAACCTATAACACAACAGAAGCTCAGTGCACATAAACTCATTTCAAAATGGCTAAATGTCTGTTCACTTCTGTTTCAGTTTAATCTGTGCATCTTAAACTAACCTGCAAATTCAATCAGTCTTGGGTTTTTTGATCGTCTGTACCTAGCCCCAGAGAGCAAAATGTGTTTAACATTGGGAGTAGAGGCAACCATGAAAAACCACCATGCAAAGGTAATGTAGCATATTTATTAGTAATGGGATCTTTCACTTTTACATTCTCAAGTTCACAGCAATCGGCAGAGAAATAAAATAGTTCAGATAGCCAGTTTATATCTAGTACAAATTAACAGTGACTGATCAAATGTTTGAAAGATGGCTTGTTCAACAAACTGACTGAAAAGAGTTGGCACTCACGGTTCAGTTTTCAGCTGACATTACTTGAAGATCACAAAAATCTACATTATATGGCCTTCATAGAGAGAATAAAGATTGAACAGAGACCTTACACTGTATTTCTCATGCCAAAAGGTGATCCCCCATGGTGATGGCTGAAGCATGCCTCTGGGACATGAAAGAAGGATTGTTCATCTTTCCCCACAGTATCATCCCTCTTCTCCGAATTCAGGGAGCGCTGCCTCACAGAGAATATTAGTAGAGTTGAAGACACTTTCAAAATGGAAAACACCTAGATGAAATCACTTGCCTATTGGTTCTTTTAGAAGACTAGATCTCAGACTGTTTCTGAAAGCCAACATTTAGCTAGAAATCAGGAAAGTTGAAATAGGTAGAGGAAAAAAAGGATTCAAGTAGATCAATACAGATTGAAAAAATACTTGAATTCTGTATAAATTCTACAACACTTAAAGGTTGTATGCTTTTTTCTCAGTCCTTTGAGTCTCCAGAACAGTTTTAATTTTATAGACAGAAAAATAATTTGTTTGAAAATTATTTAAGACTTTTCTATACATTTGATGCACTTTGTCTCTCACTCCCTCTGACTCTCACTGCCACACATTTGCATTCCCGCTGAGCCTGCATTCTTGTGTATAGGAGAGCAGAAAACACCTGCCTGCAAACACTCCCTCTGCCTGAAGGAGGGTTTGTACCAGAAAGCTTACAAAGAACAATCTTTCCAACGATTGAGTTGGTCTAATAAAAGGTATCACATTTAGCCAAAGAACCTTGTTTGCCTGTACATTTGAGGCATTTTTAGATGCTAGCTAAATTGAAACCTAAAACCCTGTTTCTAGCTAAATTGCTAGAACCCTTGAACTGCACACTTATTATTTAATTTGCCTAAATAACATGTTTAAATTAACATGTGAAGGTACAAGATGAGGATGAGAGAATTGTAAATAATTTACAGTAAAGAAATACTGGAGTTCTGCTTTTGCTGTATAAAGGAATATTTACTTTCCCAAGCTTTTGCACCAAATAATTGAGTTAACAGACCTATTCCATGTCTATCATATAAATACAATGAGAACATCACAAAATGGTTTTCAGCTTAGTTTTAGCCTTTTGCTGCTTCTTATGCATATTTTCTTCACGTTGTCTGTCTGATGGCACGAGTCTAAGCTTATAAAATCCCAAAGGCCATGTAAAACTCCTATTCAACTTCTTAGTAATCAATCTGAGACATTCAAGATCCTACCACTGGATAAGAAGATATAACAGGTAGTTAGTGATAGTGTTACAAGGTTAGAAGAAGAAAGCAATTGAAAAAGAAAATGATGTGCCTGGAGCTTGAGGAAAAGAAGTAAAGGCAGAAATATCATCTTTAGGGTGAAGTAGATGTAGAAGAGGAACAATGACTCTGAGGCCTTATAAAAAGCGAAGAGATTAATACTACCATACTAGAGATACAAATGCAAGGTAATGGATTTAACTGGAAGAGATTAAAAGAGGCAAAAATTAAGGGAAAAAAATAAATACCTGAAGATAACTAACTTCAGGTAATAAGTGATACGAGACAAAAATTTCAATAATATTACAAGTGGAGAAGTCATCATATTGACATGGTCACTTGGCAAATATGATCACCTAATTTCTGGTCTTTACAAGACTGTCGGCATTAATAATAAAACTTTCACACACACACAAAATTATACAAACTTCATGGTGAACTTCTTGAATTATAAGGCATGTAAGGAGCTGCAGTGAATTGACGAGCCAAACTTATTAGTATTCAACAATTCCTGCATAAACAACATTCCCCTTTGTCCTGTGAATTCACACTTTTATAGCTTCTGGAATGGCTTTATTGAAAGTGCTCTCTTGCTTTTTTAAACTCATCATAGAAATAGCAAGTGAAGTACTAACTGTCTAAACAAAAGCAAACCAACAGGCTTCTTGCTCAAAAATTGCAGGCTATCATTTTTTACGAACAGATTAGAGGTAGAAGGAGGGAAAAAATCCTGAACATAAAAGTTCCTTCCTAAATGCCTTACAAATCTCAGAAAAATGTACTTTATTAGCTAGAAGAATGCTGGACAGTATGAATAATGCAGTATACACCATCCTGCATACTTAGGGGAGGCAATCTCATCTAATAAGTGCCAGCTATTAATGTAGGAAGCAGAATTTAGCTCCCCTGGCACACAGGGAAAATCAATTCCTTTTTTTGTGACTATTTTTTTTAAAGAACTGTGGCTGCACTAGCTGCACCTAGGATTCTTTTCCTACAATATACCAGATTAATAATATTAAATCAACAAAGTAGGATTTAAATACGTAACTGCAGTCAAGCGTGAAGATAGTACTGGATCTAATATTTTTTTAATTTGTGATTTATTAACTCTTCTTTTAGACCATGTTACTGATTCAACTAAATGGAAGCTTCGTCATACATTTAGATGGATTCAAGGCCCAATTGGCTTACGAAAGACAAGCACCAGAGGAAAACCATATTTCCCTTACTGTGACATCCACTATACACTGAATAATGAGTATACCAAGTATCTGTCAGTTTACTAACACGTGGTTTACGTTTCACAATGTGAGATCTGAGAGTATTGGGATGTTCTAATTGGTGCTGAATGCCGTCTTTATGACACTGCTGCTTTCAGAAAGAAGCCCTCTTTCACCTGTCAGTATTTCAGACAGTCAGTAATGTGAGTTTATAAAAGCTGTTTGGTGCTTTTCAGCTGAGTTAATAGCACAAGATGAGAAGGTTTTGTATACCTCTCCTGAAATTTACCACAGTGGATACCTTTTAAAAAGGAAATTCTCTGGAAGCATTTCTGCACCACTTATTTTAAGATGAACTACTACTGGATGCTGTATTACCTGCAGATGAACTAATGAAATGAAAAATGACAGAAAAAACATGTATTTCAATACTTTAACAGTTTCAATTCAGTTTAACTACTGTACCTTTTCCTTTAATTTCTCCTGTAATTCATTAGAGCATTACTTCAAATCTCATAGTGTAATAACCCATTGTGCCAATTATACTTTTTCACTTTGGGGTAATCCATCATTTTTATTTGATTTCAGGTATAAAATGAAAAGTATGAACTAACAAAATTACTTGAGGCTATAATGACCTGGAACAATGAGGACATTCATCTTCAACCTCTGCCACGTAATTTCTACAAATAGTTTCAATTAATAGCTTATTGCTAGAGCAGCATTCAAATATGCATTAAACATTGTGCTTGATTCTACGAGGTGCTGAACTTGAAATAATAACACTTGAGAGCCCTCAGCACTATTCCAGACCATGTGCATTAAAACCACATATCCACTAGGGCTATGCGAAGTTCTGGGTGCTGATTCGATTTGGAGTTGATTCGGCCCGATTTGGCAGCCAAATCTCCATATCCAAATTGAATCAGGACACCAATAAAAAGGTCTGAATTGACTCAAAGCTCTGTGAATCGATTTGGAAAAGATTCAGAGAACTTCAGAGATTTGGGCAGTCCCCATTCACTGCTGCAGGAAGCAGGATCCAGACTCAGTGCCAGTAAATACGGAATGAGGGGGAGGGGGGGCTGGGAGAGGGGAGTGTGGGGGGGGGTCCTCTGCCAGACCCCATCCCCGGCCTGCTCCGCCAGCCCCCCGAAGTGCCCCCAACCCCAAACAGGTTACCAACCCCACCAATTGCTGCCCATCCAGGCCCCAACATCCTGGTTATTTTTAAAAAAAACCAAAACCCCCAGTACATAACAGTTTCTGCCCTGCTGT
>JAGPOW010003316.1:3824297-3884865 GCA_030014935.1 Caiman crocodilus | reverse complement strand
AAACATTGGGTTGTTTTGTTTTTTTTAAATTTTCCTTTTATTTTCTTTTTTTGGGACGGCCCCTTTCCAGTGTGCCGGCAGCTGGTACCCACCGGGGTGCCCTTTAAAGCGGTTTGGGGGGGGGGGGGGGGGGGGGTGCGGGTCGTGTGGGGGGGGGTCCTCTGCCAGACCCCATCCCCTGCCTGCTCCGCCAGCCCCCCTAAGTGCCCCCAACCCCTAACAGTTTCCCAACCCCACCTATGGCTGCCCTGCCTGGCCCCAACATCCTGGTTATTTTTAAAAAAAACCAAAACCCCCTGTACTTACCAGTTGCTGCCAGGCTGTGGAGAGTGGGAGTAATCCTCACTGCCCTGCTCCGCCTTGTGCTGCATGGGGGTCTCTGTCATGAGCCCCAGTCCCCTGCTTGCTCTCCCAGCCCTGTCAATGGCTGCCCAGTCTGACTCCACCATCCTGGCTCTTTAAACAAACAAAAAAAGCCCTGCACTCACTGGCTGCTGCTGCAGCTTTTGGGGATTTTCAGGGCTTATGGCAGAGTCTCCATGCAATGAAGGGCAGCAGGCATTACCTCCACTCCTGCTGGGCAGGAACCAGTGAGTGCAGGGCTTTTTTTTTTTTTTTTTTTTTAAGGGCCAGGATGCTGGGGCTGGGTGGGGTAGCCATGGGTGTAGGGGGTTGGCAGCTCGAGGCAGAGTCCCCCATATAGCAGTGGGAAATGGGATTTGACCCCTGCCTGGCAGCTGCCGGTGAGTGTGGGGCTTTTTCTTTTTTTTTTTTTTTTTTTTAAGAGCCAGGACACTGGGACTGGGCGGGGTAGCCATTGACAGGGCTGGGAGAGAGGGATGGGGATGGAGCCTTTTTGATTTGGAGATTCAGCCAATTTCACAGCGGCTGAATCTTTGAATCAGATTCAGCTGAATTGATATGGGACAGTGATTCTAATCACTGAATCGAATCACCGTCCCCTGAATTAGTTAAATCCAAATTCAAAGTGAACACTAGCCACTTGACATAGGCCTAATATGCAGCCCAATCCAATAGCAATATTTAGCAGGGACCTGATTTGAAACATGCCTGCATTCAGACAAATTAACTCAGTGTAAAATTCATCTGTAAGGACAGTGCGATCAAGCTTAGTCTGACCAGAGATGCGTGGCAGAAAGCTCAGGGAGATGAACACTACTCCCCATAACACTGTGGAGGAGGAGGAAAAAAGCTGTCTTCACCAGCCAGTCATTAGCAGTTTATGTTCTGTCAGCAATACACAAGTGTACAGCTCTTTACAATAAAGTTTGTGAAGATGAAGGAGCAGCAAGTCAATGGGTAGGAGCAGAACATCAATACAATATGTCTGTGCACCAGCAAAAGACTCATATAGTAATCACATCACCATATGCATAGATACATATTTCTTCTTTTTGGCAGATATATTGATTCTTAATCACTCTTACCACCAGAGCCACACATGCATATGTGCACAGTTGACAGAGCAGAGCAGTGGGTATTCTCATTGTCATTATTGTTTGAACCTGCTAGCCCATAGAGCACTGAAAATGGGAGACCAGGGCTGTTTTGACAGACATCTGTCAGAAATATTACAACCCCTACCCCTTCCCTAATCCCAAAATCTGTGGTTAAATTGCCACATATTTGTTATCTATTGAGAAGAATTTGACCTGCTTAATTATCAGCTTTCATTCAACATTTTATTCCCAGGTATGGATTCCAAGTGATAAAGTATTTGATCCTCTCTCAGTTGCAAAACATACATAAATAGGCAAATAAGTATTAGCCCATCAAAACATCTCTGCTTCATCGTTAGTCTTATACAATCAAGTACATTACATATAAGGAAAAATTCTATAGTTAGATTCTTCCCTTGCCATGCTTTTTTTTGTCCAGATTTTTTTCATTCAGGCTAGGTACAGGCATTACACGTAATGTGCCTTAAGGACATAGAAAGTGCTTTAAAGTTATAACAGAACAAATGTTCATGGCACTTAAAGTTCTCCAAAAATGACAGTTCCCACTCTAAGTTAACTTTTGATGGATGTGGTACTAGACTCAAGTGTTTTAGGTTAGAGTGCTTTTTTGAACATCTGTGCACAACCATTGCTCATCAATGTAGGGTGTATTTTGCTGCCATCCTAGGGACCTCTCACTGGGCAGCTTGCAAGGCTCAGGCACTGCTTGTCTCCTGTGGATGAGCACTGGCCCAGCGCCACCCCCAAGAGATCACAGAGAGAAGACAGGAAAGTCTCTATCTCCCCCCTGTGCAGTCAGATGGGGTTGGGGGAACAGAGACTATGCCATGCAAATCTCACCCCAAGCTTGTGGGCCTGAGTGGCTTGGTGGGGGCCAGGCTGGGTCTGTGTGGCAGAGAGATTCTGTTTCCCCCACCTTGCCCAAGCTCCTGGAGCAGCAAGAAGCCAGCTGGTCAGCTCCATGCTGCAGCTTTCAAGAAGCTGGGGTGTGGTGGGAAGGGAGAGAGCCCCCCATGGATTGCTGGCTGGAGTCTGGGGGGGGAAAGGCATCAGGCCAGGCCAGGTCTATGCAGTGTGGGGGCTCCCTTCCCTCCACTCCCACCTGAACCTCCTGACCAATGGCAGCCACAAGCTGTAGTGCAGGGCTGTCTGGTCAGCTTTTTGTCATGCCAGAAACTAGTTGGGGGGAGGGAGGGGAAAGAAGGGAGTCCCCCTTGCCCCAAGCCCCCCATAGCTTGCTGGCTGGAGTTTGGGGGGAGGCTGGGTCCACACAGTGGTGGTGGGGGGGAAGGGGCTCCCTTTCCCCCATCTCAATTCCTTGTGCAGCAAAAAGCTGACTAGACAGCCCCATACTGCATCTCCTGGCTGCAGTTGTCAAGATGCTGGGGTGGGGTGGGAAGGGAGCCAGCAAGCTGCAGGGGAGCCCTCAAGGAAGGAGGGGTGGATTCCTTCCTCCCCCGTCCTTTGCCCCAACCTTCTCCTGACAGCAGCAGCCAGCTGATTCCCGGCTGGCTTTTTACTCTGCTGAGAACCGCGGCTGGGGGGAAGGAGCCCCCTGCCATGAAGCCTCCCTCTCAACTAGTTGGCTGGGGTCTTGGGAAGATGCCAGGTCTGCAAGGCATGGGAGATTCCCTTCCCTGACAGCCCCATTTGCCAACATGGCAAAAAGCAGGTTGGGCAGCAGCTCCTGGATGTAGCTGTCAAGCTGCTGGCGTGGGTGGAGAAGGAATCCCCCTGACCATGTGGACCCAGCCTGCCCTTCCAGACCCCAGCCAGCAAGCTGTGGTGGGGAGCCTCTGTTCCCCTAGTCTCTCCTACCAGCCACTGTTGAGAGCTGTCAGGTGGTGGGCAGGGAGTGGGGAGGGGTAAGACTGGCTTCTGCAGCCTGCTAGGAGGCATGAGGAAGCATCCCCACCCCCCAACTGGCCTTGGCCAGTGCAGGCAAGCATTGAACCCCCTCCCTCCAGCCAACCAACAGCAAATGTCTGTTCAGCTCATTCCTGCTCTAACTTTCAGCACACTAAGGAAAGTGTGATAGTTAGAGTGCTTCCGCCAGGGGCTTTTGAACCTCTGTACTTGGCCTCAAACAGACTGTAGTACATTAAGCATAAACATTGATTTTCAGTTAGTAAAAAGCAATATTTTAGTTGCCATCATTGAGTGCAAAACACTGCTCCTTAAAATTATTCAATGGTCTCCACAGAAACAGATCAGCCAATACTGAATCTGATAATATAACATCTCCAACCCCACGGCCTTATTGACTTCACATAATATTTCCATTCCAACATGTAGCAGCATGCTCGGTAACAAATGAATTAAGGTACTGTAGCTTTTCTCCTCTAACATTTCCCATATGTAGTGATAGGTACTAGACAAAACATAGCAGATTGGATTGTCATCATCTAAAATTTAGAGCATAAGTTTGGAGGTAAGTTAATTTTATGCAGTGGAGTCTATGATTTCCAGTGACTGTGTTGGTAATACATCAAGGTCATGATACCTATACTGCAAAAAGCAGCACCATGCAGGGATGTCTCAAGATAACTCCAGAAACAAAAACCAATACATACATGCCCCGATGGCTCACAAGACACGCCTATACTGCTTCTATTTTGGAGTCAGAGAGCACGTCTACACGAGACACTATAATGACGTAGCTTATTGCTACAGCAACATAACATCCATGAGCATAAACCATGGACCCAATATTACGGTACAGTAGAGTCAGAAATGATCCATGCAGAAATGATTCATGCACAACCAGGACTGCTCAGTAATGGCTAAAGCAAGTACTAAATGACTGCACGGTAACACCCACGCAGTCAGGCGCATATATAGATGCACCCAGAAAGCCCCCAAATTACCTGGGGTATACCTGGCAAGTGCTGCTCTGCACTGCACTGCACTGCACTGCACACACACACACACACACACACACACAAATATTGCACTGCACAAAAAGACTCCACCTTTACTTGCATACATAATTAGTAGAGCTGGCCTGGAATTTGCTGGCAAAAGCAAAACTTTGAAGAGAAATCCATCAGGTTCAATTACATTTTTCATCAGGAAGGTTTTACAGGGGCAGGATGAAATTAGGAAACTGAAGGAAGAAACAAAAGTAGATAGCAGGACTGTAAACAGCTCACCCAGGAAGGCCAGTAACCTAGAATGGGGGACAACCAGGTTAAAGACCTAGCTTGAGGTTATGTGTAGCAGACTGGAACATTGCAGATGACTACCTAACTGCAAGGTGTTCACTCAATCATTTCCTTTTGTGAAACCTTTCACTAGGTCTCCAGGTCATCTCAGGGCAAAATAAAACCAGATACAGATACCTCAACATCTATCACTCAACAAAATTCCTGTTTCCTCGCCAACCCTAGTAATTAGTGGCACTCTGATACAGTTCTTCAATACACACACATGATTTGTACATGATTTGCAGCCGTCCTTTAAAGGCCCTAGGCTTGTACACATAAGATAAACTTTCTTACTTCACATATAAACTGCTACAGAGACACCTTAATGGTGTCCAATTCTTTGTTACATGTCTGTTTCCATTACTTAGATTGAAATATGCAAGCTAGCCAAGTTGTCTCCATGAGTGCCAGGTTACACATCATAATTTGCAAAATATAACAGAGCTTGTAATGTCAATGTCTAAATAATCACTTTGTAGTGCTCTCTAAGATAGTATTGCTTGTTTGCTTTCACACATAATTCCAGCCTCATTGTTTATTCATAACTTCTCATAGCCACTGACTGAAGTATATAGTATATGGACTGGAAACAATACAAATAGAAAAGAAAACATGGGATGAGTTTTGCTTGGATGCATAGTTTATGATTAAAACAATAAAATAAAATACAGTAAAATAAAATCTGACTAATGAATCTGAACCATTATACAGCTCGCATGCAGTGGCCAAATTCAGGGCACATGTAATAGCATTAATTCACTTTACCATAGTAGTTTCTTTTTACTTTAGGGTTAAAATAAAGGGCGATTAGAGCACCAGCCCAGGACTTGGAATGCTTTAAGTTCAATTTCTTGCTTCCTCCATGCAGTGACTCGAAGGGGCAGGGAGGGTGTGACAGGGGTGGTGCGGGGTTAGGGGCCTGAGGCATGATGGGATGTGAAGTGAGTTCATGTGGCAGTGAGGGGGCAGGGGGAGGTGAGGAGGATGCTGTGATCTGATGGAGCTGAAGGCACAATGGCGTGGGACTGAGCAGAACCAGAGTGCGTTTGAGGTGGCAGAAGCAATTACATAAAGGGCAGTTAGGGACACTTTGGGGCAATGATAAAATGTCAAGGGGTGCAGGAAGCAATTTTGTCTGCGGCCAGGTTGGGGAATAACAAAGGTACCTCCTAGCACCAGGTGCCTGCTCCACCCTGAAGCTGGCATCCAGGCTTCAACCAGCCTAACTGTATTAGTTTTTGTTTGGATCTTTAACTGAATAGCCCCTAGGCCCCTAGTATATTAGTAAAGTTCCTAGCTTCTTTTTGAGTGTTGTGTTGTATATAGGTGCTGCCTCCATGAGGGCTCAAGGGCTTAGCCACCCAATGAAAAAAAATAGTGGGTGCTAAGCAAACATGAGCCACAGCCATGCTGCTTGCAGATGTTAAAAAAAATGCTTTACTGGAAGACATAGTGTGTTACTTGAACCTGGCTCTGTGGCATCTGTAAAGATCAGGAGCTTCAGTCAGGCGTTTTGGTGCTTTCAGCTAAAGCTGATTCAATCAGCTACAAGATAAAAGCACCAACAAAGCTCCACTAAAGAACTTGATCTTTACAGGCAATGCAGAGCTGGGTTGAGGTAATGTGCTGCCTCTTCTGGTCATCCTCAGGGCTTGGCACAGGAACGCGCAGAGTTTAAGGTAAAGCACAGTTTTTAGGGGGTTGTTTTATATCTGCAAGCACCCACCAGCAAAAACCAAAGTCAGTGCCTACGGTGTTTTGTGCTGATGCATCACACTACCTGCATCAAAATCCTAAATCTACCCTTGGGAACAGAAGAAACACTGGAAATACTAGCTTCCCAGGGATATTCTACTGATGTGCCCTCACCCTGACTTAAAAACTAACAGTACATCTTTCCACGTGAAACTAACTCAGGCTCCATTGCCCACTTCCCTTCCAGCCCTGGAGACCAAACTGCAAAAAGGGACATAGTGGCTACATCCAGACATGCAGGTACGTGTGGTTTGTGGCACCGCAAACGTCCCATCTCTGAACACAGAACACTTGGAGCACAGCGGCCAGTTTTGGGCGCCGTACTTTATGAAAGGTGTGGATTGCCTCGAGAGGGTCCAGAGAAGGGCCACTTGTATGGTTAAGGGTTTACAGGCCAAGCCCTATGAGGAGAGACTAAGGGATCTGGACCTCTTCAGCCTCCGCAAGAGAAGGCTGAGAGGTGATCTTGCGATCACTTACAAAGGCATGAGGGGGACGCAGCAAACTATTGGAGCTGCGCCGATTACCAGGGTGCCTCTTGGGGAAACAAGGAAATATGGCCACAAACTGACAGAGAGCAGATTTAGGCTAGACATCAGGAAAAACTTCTTCACGGTGAGGGTGGCCAAAATGTGGAATGGGTTTCCAAGGGCGGTGGTGCTCTCCCCTACCCATCTGACCCAGCACTCTTTCCTGCCCAGGCAGGGGGTCGGACTCGATGAACTGTTGAGGTCCCTTCTGGCCCTAGCATCTCAATCTGTGAACACTGCGAGGCCGCATGCAGCTGGCTGGGGGGGCAGGGCACCTCGAGAAGGGGGAGCAGGCAGCCCTGGGCTGGTTGCTCCCCTGTCTCCGTGTGCGTCAGTGCGGGGTCTCCAGTGCTCCATGCTCTGTGGGAGGCTGGCTGGGGCACAGGGTGCCTCGGCATGGGGATCGCCAGCAGGCAGTCCCTGCGCTGAGGTACCCTATGCCCTGGCCAGCTGGGGAGTGGCACATGGAGATGTGGGAGCAGGCAGCCCTTGGTTGCCTGGTCCCCTGTTTCCACATATGGGGGAGGCCCATGCCAAGGCACTCTGTGCCCTAGGCAGCTGCTCCTTGGCTGGCTGGGGTGCAGGGTGCCTCAGCGTGGGGGCTCCGCAGTGGAGCCCCTGCACCAAGGCACACAGAGGCAAAGAAGCAGTCATCCCAGGACCGCTTACTCCTTTGTGTCAAGGTACCTTGCACCTCAGCTGGGACAGCCTGGGGGCCCTGGGCTGCCTGGTCCCCCAACTTCATATGCTGCTCCCAGGCTGGCTGGGGCACAGGATACCCCAGCATGGGGGCTGCCTGTCCACTAGTCCTGTGCTGAAGCACCTATGCCCCAGCTAGCCCTCCCCATCCCAAGCAGCACATGAGCACATGGAGCAGTGTGCCCTGCTGCAAAGCATATGGGCCGGGGGTGTGCACTGTGGCAAAAAGTAGCGGCACAAATGTGTTGCCACTCCTTGTGCCGCTGCAAACACATGCCCCTGTTCATGCGGATGTGGTCAGTAAGTGATAGTTTGCTATTTGCAGTAGTGTTTCTTACATAGGAACAAGGCCCAGATCTACCAGATCATTCCATGATAGAAGAGAAAAATATTTTTCATCAAATTAACATTAATGACAACATGCCCCAAATTCAAATATCCCAGAACTCCAGGGAACGTCTGGTCCAGATGCTGAATATTACCTCTCAACAATGGGCTAAACAAAAACTCTGGTTCTGTTGTCACTCTCCCCCACAACTTCTCCTCCTCCCCACCCCCCTGCCTGCCTGCCTGTCCTTGCCATAACTGTGGATCCACAAATCTCCTGCTTACTGCAGGACTGCACACATGGGCAAGAGAGCAGGGGGAGAAGGAGAATAGAACAGTCTTTAAACTGAAATAATTGAATTAGAGTTCTACTAAACCGAGAGGTGTTTTAAAATAATACAGCCTATAAAAATATATCTCCATTTAGAAAACCCCAAAGGTTGGGTTCCGCTAGGTTTTGAATGTGTAGAAATTTCAGTTCAATCAGTTTTACTTATTTATGTTTAACCAACTGGTCCTGTCATTATTGGCTAAGGTCAAGAGAGAAATGGTTGCAGTGAGAATAATTATCCTTTGGATACAGATGGTTGGCTTTTGGCAGCAGTAAGAGATGGTCAAGTACTGCAGCTGGATTTAAAGAGGGACCTGCCTTCTCTGAAGATCACCAGTACCATGAAAAGAAAGAATTCTGATCTCTAGAGGTCCAGCTGATGGTTGTGCACACAGGGAACAAATGCCCCAGACACTCATGAAATGATGTAGTCTCTCAGAAGCCCTTCAAATTTTATGTCTCCATCACAAGTACTAAACACAAATTGACTGCTAGTGGTTGGATACTGAAGCTGGCTGATGGAACTGGATAATTCTAATTTAAAACAAATATTTAAAAAAAAAATCTCTAAACTTATTCTTAAAAAAAATTCTCATAAAAAGCCCTTGAAGACAAACAGATAGCATCACAGCAGAAGCAGGAAACTAAAGACATAGAAAAAATTAAATGAAATGCAAGTTAAATCATAACATTGAATAAATATGATTTTTTCAACCCATAAAATAATTAATCCAGGATTTTAGAGCAGCCAGATTGAAAGATCATTGTTCTTGTACAAAGGCAATACTTAAAAATATTCTTAACTAGTTACACTTCATTTACTTAATGAAATGTATTTTGTATAGATTGCTCATTGCTAAAGAAAGAGCCAAGTTTATCTAAAAGGGGTGCATCTACATGTGCGTTTTGCTGTGAAGTTGACTAATTAGCTCCACAGTAAAGCATCACTGTCCACATGTGTGCTGTGGGACCAGAGCACAGTGCATTAATTAACTCCAGCATAAGATAATACTGTTAGGGACAGTACTAATTTATGCTGGAGTAATTAACTATGATCAAATGCTCATATCGATGGTGATTGCTGGGAGCATATTGCGCCTTCTCAACCCAGCCAGCCGAGGCCCAGAACCTCCGCGTTCTGCCAGCCCCTCTGCACCCAGTGCTACAACCTGGAGCCCAGGCTGACCCCTCATGCCCCCTGCCAGCCCAGGGATGCTCCACCCTGGCTCTAACTGCTGTGGGCCCAGGTGCACGTGTAAATGCTGCACCCGGGAGCAGTTAACTCTGGCATGTACTGCTCCAGGGTTTGTGGTGTCGTTATAATTGCATGTGTAGATGTATTCAAAGAGAAGCAAAAAGGTTCAAAGGTAACTTCTTTTTGCTTTTTTAAGTTGGAAAAAAAATCTCTCATCTCCTTAGGGAATTAATGAAAAGGAAAAATATATCGAAAAGTTGATGTACTTGGACACCTGGAAACATGCAAAAAAGTAGAAGCTATATTGCTCCTCACACATCTGAGTTGTTGTAGCTGTTCAACTGCATAGCAATTGGCTTTTTACAGAGTCAGATGCCTGAGGCACTTGACCTTATCATTTGTTTTTTGCTGTAGGCAGCAAGTGCTTGTTTAATTATTTACACAGCTTAATAATGCAAATGTCTCTATAGGAGCAAGCAGCACAGGGTGTTTCAAGAAACCTATTTTTTCCTGGTTTTGAGAGGGTTTTATCGTTTCTTCAACTAGACAGCAAGGAAAAAAAACCCTTTCTCTGCCTCTAGAGCATTTTCCTAGTTTGGCAAACCTTATGGAAAAAACTGACACAATGGGTTGTACTCTAATAGCATCTACCTGCTCTGAATCCAATTTTTCTTCATGTAAAAAATAAAGAGAAAAATAGGGGAAGACATGCTCTAACTTGCAAAACTAGCTCAGAAGAGGCGAAACAAGACAATACAGCAACAAAACCCTGTACTCATCCAGACAGTTCCTTTGGAGATTGGGAGACAGTGGACACATTTACACATGATCCTATGTTGCCATAGCAATGCACTACAGCAGGCAAAACCTGCAATGCCACAGCTATGCTGCTGTAGTGATGCACTCCCCTGTCATGGCACATCGCTATGGCAATGTAGTGCCTAAAAATAACCATGCACAGCATGCGTGGCGCAGTACTAAAGGAAGTACTAAATGATGGCGCAGTAACAACGGTGCCATAGCAGCATATATAGACTTGCCCACAGTCATCAATTAAACCACTCCCTTATTATTTAATAAAACTGTGTTGGGAAGGAATATAGACTGGTGAACATTCAAGTAGCAGGCTTGCTGTGCATTGATAATGTACTCCAGAGATACATTCAGTAGTCGAAAGAGAGTATACTTTTATATTGATTGACTCCCATTTCAGGTGACTGAGTAATTTAAAAAAAAATATTGGCGATGACTCTTCACAAGTTTATTCTCTCACTCTCACATCATTTACTGAATTGGTTTCTTAATGAAAGCGGTATTATTATGTGCCTCCAACTCTCTAATGTCAAGAAGTTTTTCACTAGAGCAGTTTACAGACCCCTCCCGCCCCCCCCAAAAAGCAATATTTTCTTAATTTCAGTTCTGTGAAACATATTATTACACTTTTATTAGTAAGATTAAAACAAATTTTTAGTTTGGGTTCACTGGACACAAATTGAAAAAGTTCCGAAGGTTGGACTGACCTCAAACTGCTGAGTTTTCAGGTGAATTCAACAAATTGTGATTCTCTAACGTGACTTCCTACTTGGGAGTTATAGTTTGGGAGCTTGACATGTTCATTTTTTTCCTATAGTTCAGCCAACTATAGGACTGAACTATAGGAGACTGATGTTTGGGCAACATCTCCCAAAATGCAATGTTGAGTTCCCTCTAGTCCAACTACAAGGCATATAAGTGCTGCATGACGATGCATCATGAGAGAAAATTCAGTCATGGAGCCTATTATGTAGTAGAAAAATCAATCACCAGCATGTTTTGATGGGCTGTAGTAAAAAGAAACAAGAAGCAAATAACAAAAGAAAAATACATTTTACCATTACCGAATTAAAAGTATTTGGGGCTATTTCATTTGATGAAATTTCAACTTTCTCTCCACTTAGGATGAAATACAATTGGGAGTATCAGAATGTCCTGTGGGCCAAAAATATCAGATTTCACTAGTTTGTTCTAAGGATGAAGTTCAGATGTATGTAAATGGGATTTTTTTTTCCATGGCTGTTCCATATTCTTGCATAATTTTTGGAACAACAACAAAAGGAAGAGAAATCACTTACTCCAAACTTTGCATCTCAAATGAAACCTGTTCTTCAGTTTCTCACCTCTCTATTATGTCCATTGAACAATGTAGCCAGTTTTGAGGAGCCTTTTCTTCCGCAGTCTGCAAATCTTGTCACAAGTATTAAGAATCATGATACTCTAGTGACATATTTATAATTTGATTACTGCAATTGTCAAATGAGAAAGTGGAAACACAAAGATGTTAATGACTTGTTCCCCTAACTCTCACACAACAAACCCAGACAGAGAATCTAGCCAACCCTAACTCCTTACCCATAACTGAAATAATTAGATAATGTTCCCATACCCTGTTTTTGGATTTAGTGCTGCATTTTTGGTGAAGTTAAAATATACCTTCTTACTCAAACTACATGCTCTCAGCAGAACTTTAAACCCAGGTACACTGACTTTTGTGACTCAGTTTATTTTCTATGACATTTTACTCCAGTGGAACAAGAGCAAGGTGGAGTCCAATCCTCTCTGTTTATCATGAGATTGCTATGCAGATCCATGGAGAATTTGCTATTAACTTTAGTTAACACGAGCTTTGATTACAGAGAAATATTTAATAGCACAAAGCTCTAGAGCAAACTCCTTGAAGCAGGTATCTCTGCAGGTACGCTTCAAAGAGTGTGTACCTGGTTTTGTAACGTGGGGGTGTAACATGGATGAAGAATGAGCCCTGCTTGACACTCAAAGCCCACAATAATTTGAAAGGATGGCAGTTAGAACAGATCTGGTCTGCCCAGAAAACTTTGTGACGTGTCGTTTCTGAAAACACTAAACATGCTAGGGTTTAGAGAAGGCAGGGTAAATTTACACCTTACTGGCCAACTAAACCAGAGATATTTACACTAGCTTTCATGAGCCTGAGCTCATTTCATTGGATATTTAGTGCCACATTTCACACGTTAAGAGAGCGTTCTACAAAGGCTTGTCTAACAGGTTGCATTCTTCTCTTGTCACCTGGACATTGGTAAGGAACAAATCCAATTAAAAGTCAGATATTGCATAACTTATCTCTCAGAAGGTACTTTTACATATGCCATTAAGGTGATGTGATAAACTCCAAAGAAATTTGCATCAGAGAAAAATGCTCCTGGGTGAAGTGTTCACACATGCACCTGGGATCACAGCAGTTTGAGCTGGGGTGGAGCAGCCCTGGGGGTCAGCCCCAAGTTCCAGGTAGTAGTGTTGGTCAGTGGAGGGGCTGGCTGGGGAATGAGGGTACTGAAGTGCCGGGGCTGCCTGCTACCTTGCTCCAACTTTTAGTATCCTCATGCCCCAGCTAGCCCCTCCACTGACCAACACTACTACCATTTACATGTGCATTTTGGCAGAGTAAATTACTCTGCCATAGCATGCTACTGTCCCTGGTAGTACTATCCTACAGCAGAGTTAATTACTTTCCTGTGCCCTCATACCAGCACACATGTAGATTGTGACGATTTACCGAGCCAATTAGTCAACTCTGCAGTAAAACACACACGTAAATGCACCCATTAACAATTATTTCAAACCCACCATTTGTAACTGTTCCCTTTTAATGTTGCACTAAGTGCCAGCCATTCTCCATGTGCAATAAGATGTATTTTATGCTTCTTTTGAAAAGAGTGTATAAAAAAAAGATTGATGTCCAGCATTTTAGACTGCATAAAAGTGCAGTGGACTAATTTAAAATATAAAGCTCAGGTCTGAAATCTATGCCACACCTTAGAGAGGGAGAAAATAAAGTCTTTCAGCCATTGTAATAGGGATCAGGCTGTAAAGTGCTGTGAAATGCACAAGTAGATTAGTCTGACAGCTGCTAGGTGGAAGACAATGTAACTAGTAGTGTCACCACCTGCTGTAAAGGACATACAACATTATAAAATGTCCTGAATGACTTAGAGTCAAAACATCTTAAGAGATATTTTCCTTCTGTTGGCTGAGGAAACACATATCTGTTCTGCCTGGGAGTTTGAAAAGGACCTTTGGCCAGAAGCAAGATATCCATACCTATTCCTACTTTATATGCACAGCATGACCCTTTTACACAATATACTTCATTGCACAAACTCGGAAATTGGAGAAAGGGCTCAATACTGCAATTACACTGCATACACTTGCACAGGGCGGCACAGTTCAGCACCACAGATGCACCCAAACTGGCTTGAGAATCAGAAGTAATGTACATACATGAGTACGGCACTCCACCTGGGATTATTAGCCCCACTGAGAATGCTCATGCAGCTTAACAGGTTGCATACCCAACTAGTTACCTTATTTACTTGAATATAAGATAGTCCCTCAATAATTTAATTCTATAGATGGAAAGTTTATAAATGTTACAATTTTCCAGGTATAGAATCTCATTATTGTGGGTTTGTCTTGAATTTGCCCCCTTCCCACTACTACTGCAAGAAAGATAAGTCTGGGGGCTTAGGTAGTCCCCTTGCACTTTGCTCCCTCTTAACATCTTTTGCCTGTAGTCATCTCCCACTCTCTTTAATATCAGACCCCGCTCTTCATGAGCACATAGAAATGAAGTGAAATTTTGAAAGCACTGACCTTGAAATAAATGTATTTGTAATAATTTGCATATAGTGCTGCTAGACTTACCAGTAGTTCATCCAGAATTAATATACTTTTACCTTCTTTGAAACTGTTGCAAGCTTTAGCATAGGTACTCAATAAACACACTTTCAAGCAGCACTTTTGTGCCACCTGATATAGTTTGAAATATGCATATTAACTCAAAGCCAAAGGGATTTTGGATTTACCATAGAGTTCACCGGCCTGGGTCCCAGCATAACTCAACAGCATTTCAAGCCATGATAAGTATAGCTCAGCTTTGCTCACTGTGAGCATGTACTCCAGATATCCCGCTTGGCTGACCCCCACAACAAAGGATTCATGTGCTAATTAGCCTCTCCCTCCACCCCTCCCCAAATGGGTGTTTTTATCACAAGTCCTGCAATCCTCCAAAAATGTATATGCAGATGAGGTATAGGGCAACCTGGTCCAGGGCCACCTCATGGAGGCAGGGCTGCACTAATCATATGAGACAGGCTGAGAGAAGGGGCAACAAAGGGATCCTAGGTGAACTCTTTGGGGCCCTGTTTGGTGATATTTGCTCAACATTTAAGGCTGGTAAAGAAACAGGAATCATGAAAATAAGAAAGAAAGGCACTGCTTAGCTGTGGGAGTGAACAGGAAGTAACAATATAGTAAATATAGTGGCTCGACGTGACTTGAAAAAGAGTTAGCACTGGGGGTGTGCTACACACACTGGGCACTGCCATTATCTAATTTAGATAGGCTGTAATACCCATGACAATAGAAGCCAATTTGGGCCACATGTTTTAAAGTCATGCTCAGTGTTAGCTGCATTTATTCAATTTAATAGTTGATTTCTGTAGAAGTGGAGATTTTTCCCCCATGCTGATGGAAGGAAGCGGGGAAAACTTCATCTTGTATTTGAGTACGTATGGTAATTTGGTTTGTCTGTGCCTGTGTACATATAACATCTTTGTACCACATCGATATAGACTTGGTACCTTTGTTCACTTTGCTCTTGTTGCTTCCCTGTCTGACATTGGAAAACATACAATACATGTAGAAGTTAAGGACTATTAGCATAACTTAGGGAGCATCATGTTATCTCTGAAAGATGGAAATGTATAAGATAAATGGTATTCATCTACAATAAATACTGATGAAAACTTTATGCCAGAACACATGTTGAATACCACAGAAGAGTTGTGGTTGTGTTTTAGAGTGGCTTTTCATTTTCCTTTTCTTCACATCCCTGCAACTATGAAAAGTCATGCCCAGAGATGTGGGTTTTCCAGAAAATTTACCAATTCAAAATTTTCCAGAAAATGTTCCAATGCCATGTTTATTTGACTTATATTTAGTAAATAAAACTAAAAAAGTATTCCCATGGTAATTTTATATCCCAAAAGCCACAAGTATTTGAACTGAAATATTTGAGTAGGGAAAAAAAAAATACAGAACACTTAATGTGGTTTAAATGTTATATTCAAACAAATTCAAAGCTTTATGTGGAAAGAAATTATTTTTATTGGAATACTTGTAAAATGTAACGACAGTAGACAATAGCATGTACTTCCCTTACATTGTTTAGATTTAAGAAAAAAAAAATGAAGGCACCAAAAACCGTTGGCACACTAATTTTAGCACATCCAAAGAACTGTGCATGATATGCTGTGGTCATCCACTCACCTACTTCAACAGAGTTTAACTCTCATCCACTGAGGTCACTGCTGCACCTCCAGTTTTACTGTCACTATCTGCAGAATCACTTGCACTACTTATTAGCTTCATTTCAGAATCAGATGGAGGCAAATCTGATTCAGAACTGCTTGAACCACATTCTCTTTGCTAAAGGAAGGTTTTACCAATGAGTCTGTGGGCAAGGGAAACTTATCAGCACACTGCATCTTCTTTGCTAATTGTGTTACTGACTGATTCTCCAGAAGCAAAGATTTTGAGAAATAGAAATAAGCTTAGTGGTACGTTCATTTGTCTTTGATTTGACCTGCACAGTCAATTAGGTGAATTCATAACTTGATTTTTGGTTTGGATTATTATGCGAGTGTATTTATTCTCCTGTTTACAAATTGATAAAACATATATATATATACACACACTCTCTCACACACTTCCTAGGATAATCACGTGAAAAACATTAGTCACAATGTTGAAACAGCCAAGCTTGCCTAATACTGTATTGGCGTCCATTCATTGTTACTAATGAATTTTATGAAACAATGAATTTTTAGAAATGGAAAATTTCCCACGGAAAAATAAAGTACTGGAAAATTTTCTACTCCACAACTCTGGTCATACCCTAAGCATCTTGACTCTTACTGTGTATATATATAAAAGTAGGTAAAAAAGTAAACACTAACATTTCAAACAAATTGATTCACAGCAACTAACCATTCCAGTCTGGGACTTTTCAGAGCTAAAAGTAGTAGCCAGGGGAAGTAGGACAGTAAAAGACTTTTCTTTCCAGTGAAAAGTTCCATCTTTAGTGCTGACTGGATGTAAAAAGAGTCCTTGAACTTGTTCTGAAAATTGCCCACCTTAGAAAACATAAGATGACTTATAAGAAGTTCTGTATTTTGGAGAAAACAAGAAACAGATTGATTTTTTTTTTTTAAGTTTGTATCCTTCAACATTTAATAACAAGATGCATAAGTGTGCTGGACACTGTTATAGTAGAAGCAAATAAGTGGATAGAGACTAGGCAGATGTTGTAGTATCTTCAGTCATGCATTATTTATTAATTGCATAAACAGTTGTAACAGAGTTTTACACTGAATGAGATATCCCCATTTGGCCCTTGGGCTCATTGAATTCCACCTGCTACATACCCAAAACTACTTGATTTTGTTAGTACTGTATTTTTTTTAAAGGAGATCGCTAAGGTAAAAGCAGAATGTGTTCCTATTTGAAGTATACTTTCCATAAGCCCCAACAGAATGAATGAATGCATTGGCATTTATGCTTTTAAATCAATTTAATGAATTGCAATGCATTTGCACCTGTCTTCTCATTAGTGTGTCAAATTAATGATAATGTCTCCTGCCAGATTATTGCTCCACGTTTGAATGAGGTTTATTAGTTTTCATTAATGTTTGCATTTTGTTAAAGGTTAAGTAATATGACTGCTTATAACTGGTAAAGAGTACTGTAGTAGCAGAGCACTGACTGTGACAGCACTTACTTGTTCGCAAAGAGTTAAAACACTTGACCCATTTAAGTTGACTGACATACTTAGAAGCTTTTCCAGAAAGGTCCATCAGGGAGAACACCTGACTGGTAGATAAGGGTATAAAAGAGATTGCGCCCCCAGAAAGGTGTGGGAGGGTAGGCGTATCGGTGTATGTGCGAGAAGAGGAGAACAATACTATTAGAGAAAGGAGAGGAAGGCCTCCTAACTCCACACACTCCTCTCGAGGGTAGTTTGAGAACAGACTGAGTGTCTGGCTCTGTTCGAAGAGGCTCCTAAAGATATTAGGGGATCCGCACAGATCGCTAAAGCGCTGCAGCACGCTTACATCAGGCTGCAGCCACCGCGCTGATTGTCGCACCTGTATCGTGGAACTTGACTGTACCTCAACCTCAACGCTCTGTAAATAAGTTCACTCCTTCAAGTTCGTAAGTAAACTTTCATTTCTCTTCAAAAAATTACTCCGGAGTCGCTCTCTCGCCTACCCGGCCCAGGACCCCGGACACACCTGGGTTGGCACCGCCACCCAGGCCTTTACCTGGTGTGTACTTCGCAGGAGGGTCTCCCTGGCCACCGGAATTACCCTCGTCTGTGACAATTATAATTAGCTACACACACTGATGCACACACACAAAATCATTTTTTTTCATGGGATACATTTGTGGAGACCTTTTAAGATGTGCACCGCTTTCTTCAAAGAATACAAACTGCTTCAACACTATCAAAGGCAGATTGTAGATTCTCTTCTAATAATTGGGCATGATGCTTAAGAACTTCTACAACATTTAAGAATTGGACACACAAATTTAAGCATATTTCAAGAAATTTGGACACTTAAATGAAGACCGTTCTGAATATTCCATTCAACTTAACCATAAACATCTACAAATGTTCTGGGCTGTCATTCTTGTTTTTGTTAGGATTTACACTGCCTCTGAACTCCACTATCAGTTACTTATTTCTCGATTTTTGTGTTGCTTAATGAAAACTATATCATTATTAGAACCCCAAAAGAATGAAATGTCTTCCTTTACCATTTCAGTACAGCCAACTTAGACTAAATCCAGTGTTCCTAACCTCCCCTCCCCACAAAATCCCCACTCTTATTTACATCAATAGAAGCTGAATGTGAATAAAAAGAGTACACTCTTTTTATTCTAGATTATTTTAAATCTAGCTGTTAGCTTCATTATCCCAAAGCAAATGCTTTTCTGTGTCTCTGTTATTTGGACCACTTCCAATAACAATTCAATCTGTCTTTTGGTCTATATAATGCTCTCTTTATTTTACCCAGCCTAGGTGCCCTCCCCTCACTGTTATATGAAAAGGATGAACTTGCATTATAGAAAGAAATGTGCTTGTCTCTGTTATTCCCCCTAAGACTATTTATTCTCTCATCGATTTACTTTACCAGCAGCTGAACATATTGTTTAAAGCTATTTGTGATGCTAGGCCACTGAGATATCTGCTTCTGATCATGTTATAAAATTGTCACTTCTGCCCAGCAATGTCAAAGCATGCCCTCAGAGGAGGATTTTCCGAGATTCAGGGCAGTCGCATCTGACTTTCTCAAGATTTCATGTGGCCATCTTTTGTTCTGCAATCTTGCTCCTAATTAACCGAAGGTGGCAGACTATTTCAAGTGCAACACAAAAGGTCAAGGCCATTTTTCTGCAGATTCTCAATCCACTTCTTAAACAGAATACCATGAGATGCTCTTGTTCTGTGTCTATAATACATTCCATTTCTCAGCAATGAACCTGTACACTGCAGCGCACAAATTAAGACTATAAATGAGTACAGTGTAGCTTCATGTTTTCATTTTGCTCTGAACCAATGTACAGACATTGCCACAGCAGCATTGATTCTAGACAATTCAGAATCAGTTCAGAAGCATGAACATTTCCATGCACTTACCACTAGCCCTATATTAATTTAAAATAGGCAGTTGAGCGGTGGAATTTGGATAGCAAGGCACCTGACGTTGGTCTTTCCGACTGTTACCGTTCTAAAACATACCTGAAAAACTAGAATAGCAGTTATAGTTGT
Source organism: Caiman crocodilus (assembly GCA_030014935.1). Classification (NCBI taxonomy): domain Eukaryota; kingdom Metazoa; phylum Chordata; order Crocodylia; family Alligatoridae; genus Caiman; species Caiman crocodilus. Next base: position 3,865,434 of record JAGPOW010003316.1, on the reverse strand, counting down.
CATTTCTGTCTAATCTTATTTAGCTCCTTCGTCTGCGTGACCCATTTCTGTATTTTGTGCTTGTATAGTGCCCAGTAGGGGATTCAAGAATGGGGCAAGAAGAGTATCCCACCACACACACACAATCACACTCTGGCTGTGCCATAGAGTGTGTTCTGATCTCACTGTCTGGTCTGTGTGAACTCTTACTGTGGTGTCACCAGAGCCTATGCTTTCACATGGCTCTGGAGCCCAGGGTGTGAGAGCTGCTTTCACCCATTCCTTCCTTCCCCCCCTCGCTGTTCAGTTCAGCCACTGGAGAAAGGAGGGGACTAGCGGTGGTGGCAGTCTTTAACCCTGGGCTCCAGAGCCACAAGAAAGCAGGGCTCAGCCAGACCTGGTGCAGAAAGATCACATATGGCACAGCCAGAGGGAGGTGTGGCTGTGCCATTGCACCCGCTTTGCACAAGAGTGTGTGGATGAGCGCAGCAGGAACTCCAGGCACTGTGTAACATGGAGGGGTCAGAATGGGCCTAGGGAGATGTTTCACCCCCCCCTCCTCCCTCCCTCCCTCCCCCCACATCCTATCCTTTCCCTGCATTGACATATGTTGAAAGGAGATGATGTCTCCCTTTGAAGCACCAAACCTCCATCTGCTGCTCCTGCATTGCTGCTCTGCCCTTCCCACTGACACACCTCGAGTTGCTGCAGGGGGGCCCAGTACTGGAAGTTACATCTGTGACAGTGCCAATCACAAAGGGTCCTGCTTCATGGACCACAAGGCAAATAAATTAAAAAAAGAAAGAAAGGAAAGTAAAATATGGTAAGATCTACACTGCTAATCTGATCATGACGTATTGGCAACATTGCCTCCTCTTGCAGTGAGAAGAGCTGCAAGGCTGAAATGTTTCCAAACCTGTTACATTCGGAAACATTTGAAAAGTGTAGTCAGCCTCCAACTGCTGTGCTCCAAAATCACTATGGCTGCACACAGGGGGCAGAACGACCCGGGGGTACAACAGCCGGTGCAGCAGCCTACAGCTCCATTCTCCCATGCCCCTCACAGAACAGGGGAGAGGAGCAAATGGTCAATACAGCTTTGCAGTGCTCCCTTGCTTCCCAACGCCTGCAGCTTGGCTTTCCCGCTCCTTCCCCCGTCACAGAGGAAAACAGTGGGCAGCAGGGCTGCAGGAAATTTCAGCAGCCATTTCATTTAGTTTTGCATTCAGGCCTTTCAATGGTCAAAATAACGAATCCAAAAGGACACACGGGGCTCCGAAACAACTCTGAAATGAAATGGGCCATCTGAAACGTTTTGGATGTTGCAGAGCTGTTTCGGAGGTGGGCTTGCAGGGAAAGAGGGAGGGGCAGAGGAAGGATTGCTCTCATATTGACATCTGTAGCTGGCCAATAACAACAATCTGTCCCTGAGGTCCCTTCCAACCCCGGTGCTGGGGAATTGAGCCCGGGGCTGGGGGACTGCTCAGGAAAGAACCCAGTGCTGGCAGGGGCAGCCTGCTGTCATCCTGCATGCAGATCTGGGGGCCCGCACCTGCCGGGAGGGCTGTGGGGTCCTGCCAGACTCCTCCCAGGGGCCCGTTGCCGGCAAGCGAAACTAGTTTTGCTTTGAACAGTTTAAGGTGCTGTTTCCCAGAAACCCCCATACCTATCTCCTTGAAACTTGGCAAGCATTATGGCCTCAGAAGGGGCTACCATTCCTACAAGTTAAGTCTGAATCAGGCACAAAATGACAAAGTTATAGGCAGTTTTGTGATTCCCCATTATGGCCTATGGCCGAAGCACCAAAACACCACCGAAATTCCGAAACGGTTTCAGCCAGAATGAAATGAAACAGTGATCTGAAACATCAAAACAAATCACTGTCCCTCCAAAATGCTGAATGCAAACTGAAATGAAATGCAGCTGTTTTGGACAGCCCTATGAAATGCCAAAACGAAACACCATCCCTCCGAAATGCCAAATCCGAAACCAAAACAAAATGCAGGCATTTCACACAGCCCTAGTGGGCAGCAGAGTGGAGCTGATCTCAATGAGTGCTCTGCCACTTTCCTCCTGCCACAATCACAATCTCCTGCCACTTTGCCTCTGCTCCCCTAGAACACAGCCCTTGTCCTCCCCCACCCCCAAACTGGAAAACAGGAGACCTACATGACCCTCCTACTGGAACCAGAAGTCTCAATACATGAGATCTCCAGACTCTGGTGGTGAGGATGTAAGGTCTCCAGTTTCCTGGCCCCAGTGCGGGGATGGAGAAGGGGTGCTCCAAGAGAGTGCAAGCAGAGTTACAGGCTCAGGAAATGGGTGCACAAGAACCTGATGGTGTTTAACACCGAAAAATGCAAGGTTCTCCACATTGGGAGGAAAAATCTGCAGCATGTTTATAGGCTCGGCAGTTATGCTGACTAGCACTATGGAGGAGAGGGACTTGGGGGTCAAGATTGACCAGAAGATGAACATGAGCCTTCAGTGTGATGCTGTGGCTAGCAAAGCGAACAAAATCCTGGCTTGCATCCATAGATGCTTCTCAAGCAAATCCCAGGACATCATTCTTCTATTGTACTCGGCCTTGGTGAGGCCGCAGCTGGAGGACTACATCCAGTTTTGGACTCCACAATTCAAAAAGGATGTGGAGAAGCTCAGGAGAATCCAGAGAAGAGCCACATGCATGATAAGAGATCAGGAAAACAGACCTTATGACGAGAGGCTGAGAGCTATGGGACTCTTCAGCCTCGAAAAGCACAGGCTCAGGGGCAATCTGATGGTCACCTATAAGTTTATAAGGGGTGCTCACCAGGATCTGGGGGAACATTTATTCACCAGAGCACCCCAAGGGATGACAAACTTGAATGATTATAAACTCCTGCAAGACCATTTCAGGCTGGACATGAGGAAGAATTTCTTTCCTGTCCAAGCCCCCAAGGTCTGGAATAGCCTGCTGCCAGAGGTGATTCAAGCACTTACTTTGAACACCTTTAAGAAAAATCTGGATGTTTTTCTTGCTGGGACCCTATGAGCCCAGCTGACTTCCTGCCTCTGGGGCAGGGGGCTGGACTTGATGATCTTCCAAGGTCCCTTCCAGCCCTAATGCCTATGAAAATCTATGAAAAATGCCCACTCACTGTCTGCCCTACTCTTTCTTTCACCCACGCTTTGTGGGAAAGAAGAGAAAAAGAGCAGAGTAGTGTGGGATGTTGGAGAACCAAGGGCTCCCCAGTCAGTCACATTCTGTAGAAACACAGATGTAACAAGAAGTAAAGCACTTCTAAACAATAATATTTCCTTCCCACAGATACTATTTAGAAATGCTGTGGACAAATTTTGGAACACTTCAAAGACATTTGAAGTACTTCAGATGTAAAGCCTGTCCACACTTTTAGATTTCTTTAAGTAACTATGTCTTAACAAGGAAGAATTTGCTTTGCTCTTCTATCATGTTCCAGCTAAGATGAGATTTATTGTATTTTAACTCTGTACAAAAGAGGGAAGGCTGAAATGCAGCTTAATTCTATCGAGACGGATCCCTAATAAGCCTGTCTAGAGCCCATTTATTGCTCAAGGAGAATCCATATTGAAATTCCAGGAGTGCAGTTACGTGAAAGAAATAGCAGAAATAAAAGGAGGACAGTAGAAGTTCAGCAATGTAGGGGTTGGCCATTGTGTCACCAGAAGGATCTCTCATGTTTTTCCACCCCTACATTTATAAGAACACCCAGTGTGGACACAACGCCATTCTGAATGAACTGACCAATTAAGTGCGATTTTGGTGCACGTAAACTTTCATGCCCTGTTATTGCTCTGGAGTTATGTTGACCAGATGCTGCCACCCTATTTAAACTAGGACGTGCAGCCAAAGTCTCACATTTGCTGCTTACTCACTCTTGAAGTCACACAGACTTCTCAGAGTTACAGGAGCCATACCTTGAATATCTGCTTGGATCTGTACAACGGTCATGGATTTCCCTGAGATAGACCAGTTTTGTCTTAATAACAGCTACTGTGTAGAAACAGAAACATAAGTGGATAGCTGAGCATGACAATGCGTGATCATTTTCACTGTAACAATGGAAAGGAACCATTGCCAAATTAAACAAATAACAATGCCTACCATTCGGGGGCTAGATTAGATTTCTTCCCTGAAGGGGGTACTATCAATTCCTGGAATATGGTCAATGTTGCCAAAAGGCATCAAAGAACCTACAGGCTGATCAGGGTCCCTGAAAGCTAGCGCATCTTCCCCATGCAAAAGCTCAAGATAAACCCTGAAGAACAGATTGTTCTCAAACCCAAAGCAGAGACACCGAGCATAATACTCCTGTGAAAGCAGATCTTTGTCACTTAGCGTAACATGCTATATTACAACAAAACTGAATAGACAGTTTTAACCAACTTCTGCTCCAAGTGCCTGGTGGCTGCTCCCATTTTGGACAGATGTGAGCTAGAGGCTTTTCTGAGCCTGCTCAATTTCCTAACACCTGCCCCTCTTCAGGCACTCAAAGTCACTGGCTACATTTGCCATGGAAATTTAATCAGTGCACCCATTGTTATGTCCCAAAGTCACTGGCTACATTGGCACCACCAACCCCCACTTTTATATTCCTGTTTCCTAACAGTGTACTGTTATGTGTACCTGCCCTTTTTCCCAACTCTTGCTCAAGCTAGTGGCACTAGAGGGTTATATGAAAAAAACCTTATCATGAGGCATGTTTATTGAAATATCTGCCACAGGAAAAACAAAGCAACTTTGAAAGTGCTTTGCTTCACAGTTTGGGCAGTACCTTTTAGCTGTCATCTCTTTGCATGCTATGATGTATATTTTCCAAAATGAGATATTTGAGATGCCCGGAGATGAGGCAGTCAACTTTAATCACACTTCCAGAATAGTTAACCCTTTGGGTTCAATTATTGTGCAATACTACACAGACTAATGGGACTCTGTCACAGTACATAACAAAATCACATTTCAGCTCTTTAGTAAGACTGCAATGTATCTCTAACCATCTGGCCCTGGGAATAGGATGCAGTGCACATGAAAGTCCTCCGCTCCGATCAAGATGAAGAAAGAAAACAGCCTGATTCTTGGACACAGTTACTTCAAAATAGTTGTCCCATGAGTGCGAGTGCACAAAAATCCATTAGACACATAAGTAGGAGAGTCTTAAGGGAATACAACATGAAAGATATGCCAAGTTCCAGTGATTTAAGCTGGCAGTCAAAAAAAATGGCATCAGGAACCCATTTCACCAGGTTAAAAACTGTCACAATGTTTGGCTATTTTGCTATGTGGACCACAGGAAATGGGAGGGAACTGGTTATATGCCTTGTTTCTGCACTTAGCATAGCCTGATGGATGGGGTTCTTTGGCAGAATAGGAAGGCAAGTTTACAGGAGTGTAGGATTTGGCCAAACAGACCAACATATGAAACATATGCCTCTTGAAGGAGAACTGGGGAAGTTGCAATTACCAGCAAACCCTCTCTTCAGAGTTGATGCCAGAAGTGTGTTCAATGCAATGCCTTCAGCTCCTTGAGCGATAGGCCTTCTTGTTTCATGTGCAAGGTGCATTTAAATATCAGTATAAAGTGATGTTTTTGTTTCTGAAGCAGACTAGGATTCGGAATGTCATAGACATCTCTTTTTTAATAGAATTTGTTTGCAACAAAGCCTGAAACTAAGGGCAATTAATAAAAGATTAGGCTGCCTCCATCCTCATTGAGTTTTTATTAATTGCCATATTCAACACAGAAAGGATTCTCCCAGTTCCCTATTCTACGACAGGTAATACATATTAAGAAAAGATCATTTGTTACCAAGGCAGATAATAGTTACGTTAGGCTCATCTCTACTGAGTTTCACAGATAAGTAAAAGATATTGTAGCAAGCCCAGGACCATGAAATAAAACAAAGGAAGTTAAAATAAAGGACAAATCAATACTAAGCTAAGTAAACGATAAAAAAAAAAAAAACACTGTAAAAATTCATCCTCTTCATTATATTTGGCCACACTTATATGCCTGAGAATCTTACAAGATGCAATCAATTTCATCAGTACAATGTCTCTTACTTTAGAGAAGTGTTTTTGTTTCTAGGACTGCCTCCAAAGCTGGTCAGGCATTTTGAAGTGAAACACTTTTCTTCTAGCCAGAAAATGCTTCAGCTGCGACTAACAGGCTTTTTTCACCAGACTTTTCTAGTATCACTGAAACGTTAGTCAGAAAATAATTTTTCAGGTCCAGGATAACATTTTTGGTTAAAACCAGAAGGAAATAATGTGCATGTTCAAGGCACAACGGGCTTGTCTACATTGCAGCAGCAAATCCCAGAGAGGACAGATCTGACCATGCCCCATGTTACGTGCCAAAGCCCATAACATTGCTGTGTTCCAACATGTTATGTGCCAAGACTCATACATTGCTGAGGCTGCTCTAGGCATGCCCCTTTCTGCACCCACTACTGTGCCACCAATTCCTGGTGGGCATGACAGTAGATTCTGGGGATAAACCCAGGGCCACCTCTCAGGTTCAGAGGGTTGGCAAGAAACCATTGCCCCTATGTGGTCCTTAACTCCGTAATAAAAGCACTCGCCTGAGAGACAGGTGACTGAAAACTTAACTACTTCATGGATGTGTTGATGCTATAATTGTGCCATCACAGCACAGTTAAAATGACCTACTCAAATAATGTTAGCTAAGCCACCAGAAGGCCTCTTATGTCATCACTGAGATATCTAGACTAGGGGGCTGTTGGCACAGATAAACTGGCTACATTTTCTCACCCCTAGCCACTATAGCTATGCCAGCAAAATGCTGAGGTATACATCAGTGGTTTTAAATCTTTTTTCATTTGTGGACCCCTAAAAGTTTCAAATGGAGAGGTAGACCCCTTTGGAAATTTCAAATGGAGGTGCAGATCCCTTCAAATTGTAAGTGTGGGTATTCACATACTTTTGATCGATCACAGTCATCTTTCACAGACCCCTTAGACAGTCTGTGGACCCCCAGGTGTTCATGGACCATAGGTTAAAGACCATTGGGGTAGACCAAGCCATGGTTTCACGTTTCGGATGGAGGACTCAAACCCCACTCAAACCCGCATCCCAACTTATTGGCTATTTTAGGATAAAGGTCTCTCAATTTTCACAACCAACTTAGAACGATCTTAGTTTTGTCCTAGTACGGAATGGAAACACTTCATGAATCTTAAAAATCTTTACAGGATTTAGCTATCTATAGTTAACAACCCCTTCTGACTGGTGTATTTAAAGTCAGAACGTAACAAGGTTTTTTGCTCCTTGTTATTCATGTCATCGTTGTAACTACCTACCATTTCCCGGGGTGTTCCTGATTCCCCCTATAACAGACACCATGTTAGCACCCCTGCTCTGGTTTGCTAAACTTGACCTCAGTTCCCCACCTGCCATGCCTTCGGTTTGCTAATCACTCTGTATCTTAGGAGGCTGTCTTCAGAAACCAGAGTTAGGCCTCGGGTGCCTGCTCCTCCCAGATCATCACCAGGCTGACAGTCTTCCCTGATCTTTTACCCTCCCGAGTGGGTTTAGGCCCTTTCATTCAGCCCCAGAGGCTTTGGGCCCTCTATCTACCCCCTCAGGGCCCACTCGGGCATCAGACCCTCTCATCCTTTGGTGCTTCAAAAAATGCCGCATCAGACTCGCTCATCAGACCCTTTGGGGGCTTTAAAACCTCACTCTTTGATCTACTGGGCTCTGGACCCTCCTGCAGTGCCCTTTGGGTTTCAGACCTTCTCACACTATCCTTTTGAGCTGTAGGCCCCTTCTCCATATCCTTTGGCCTACAGGCCCTGATCCCCAGTTTGCAATCCTGCCTAGGTCTTGTGACTTAACTCCAGTGCACAGCATTGCTAAGCTTCTCCAGACAGTTAGGACTGAAAGTTTCCTTCCCAAGGCAGGCCAGATTGAAAATGCCACCTCAGCAAAGATCCTGGCCTTATAAAGCCCATAGCCATGCCCCCACCTTCCAGTTATTTCCCCCTCGGGCCTAACCATTATGACTTGAGGTTTTGCTGCTGGCTCTGATGAAACTTTCCACACCTGGGCAGGGAGCTGCTCTTCTCAAACCCTCTGAACTCCAAGCAGTTCTTACAGAGTCCTGGGATCAGCCTATTGCTCCCCAGTCCTCTCCTTCTCAACAATGGGGCAGGAGCCCCATTGCAATCATCCAGTAGCTAATGCAAGGTAGTAGGTTTTTATATTTTTCTATCTATAGGAACAATTGCCACAGTGAGTACTGGCCCCAATTCTTGGTGTTAATACCTAAATGTACTTGTCTGATAGCTGAAGCAGTTTAATCTAAGGTAAACTAGTAAAATTAAGGCAGATGAGTTTTGGCTGGGCCTAAGCGCAAAGTCTGATAACTGAAGGGACAAAGTAATTCTAAAGCCAGCGTGTCCATGTTGTAGCTTCTGAAATGCTGTAAGAACAGCCCTAGACACAACCAAACAGAGGGGGAAAATGGTTTTACAATTAACCGTCAGGACTGGAGTTCAGAAATCAATAAGTGGGTCAGAGCCCCGGGGTATGGAAGAAAAGCAATCCTTACATAGTGACTATACAATTCTTACACAGTGACTCATCACCATTGCACCCAAGGGGCTTCCAGCAGTGTACTAGGCAATTTGACTAATATGTGCTTCGTGTGGTTTGTTATTTCTCATCCTCTTCCCCAGTGGCACAACTGTGCATCTGGCATAAAGTTCTGATAAGGTTTTCTTTTGAGCTTTGTTTCATTTACAGCTGTCCTTACGTTGAGGTGTACATTTTAGGAAAGGCAAGCTGGTTGAAGAGCATAGTTCTTGGAGAAGTAAGTGGGATCTTTTATGGCAATCTGACTCCTGCCAGAGGTTGTTCCATGGCCTGGGGAGGAGCCAGTGAGAAATAATTTACAATACTTATCTCTATGCTAGCACCCTTCAAATATAGGTCTCTAAAGTGTTTCACAGGTATATGTGGGGCATCAACAGCTTTACTCTTAGCTTATAGAAAGGCTATAGAGTGGCTTCTTACTACCCAGAAAAGCAGTAGCAAAGCTGGAAACAACCTGTGTCCCAGCTCCCTTTTTAGTATTTTATCTGCACATACAAACCACGCACTCGGGAGAAGCTTCTGTGGGCCCTAAAGAACGAGGAGTTATCCACTACAGATTCCAACTCAGTTTTCAACAACCCTTTCAATATGCTGGATACAGGCCAGTGAATATCTTGAAAGTAACAGAGACATTAAATCTTGACTAGCCCGTGAATCAAGGCCTTAAATCTTTCCAGGTCCGAGATGCTCATCTTTAGCGTCAGGATAATATTTTCCTCTCTCAGAGGGTTATTATGAGGACATATTAAACTTTGGATGGCCTCAAGTATTAGAGTGATAGTGTCATATAAATACCTAGAAAGCAAAATATAAATTGAAACCAAACATAAAAACTGAACTGAAAGTCTAAAAATCCTGAAATGCTCTTTTGTTCTCACAATTCTGCTTCAGCTGAAAGGTAACTAAATGTAATTTGCAGTATCAGCCATAAATGAAATCTTACCATAAATCAAATCTTATTATAGTACAATACAGTTCTCACTGCTTTCCAAAAAAGAGTCTAAGGCCTCCACCAGACATAAGATATAACTAACTGGTCAATCAAATCTTATAGGAACCAGACACAGGTTCGTGTAATTAGCGATGCAGTAATGAGAAATAGGCCACATATGTAAAACATTTGTGGCTAGTTTTATTTAAAGAAAACTTACTGAGGGTGCAGGAACAAACCATCCTAGTATGCCGGAAGAAAAATAAATGTGTCAGGTGACCAGCTTTCAAAGAATTTAGCAGAGGGCTTAGCGAAGAACTCTTTGGTGATGTTAACCACAAAAAGGAAGCTTACAAGAAGTGGAAACGTGGACTAACAACTAGGCAGTATGAGAACATTGGCCTTTCTGATATCATCCCTTCATGCCCAAGCAAAGCACAACTGGAGTTGCAGCTAGCAAGGGACATGAAGGGAAGCAAGGTGGTTTTCTACAAGTATGTTAGCAACAAGAGGAAGGTCAGAGAAAGTGTGGGACTATTGCACCAGGCAGCACAGTTTGGGGAGAAGATGAGCAGCCCTCACTGGGGATAAAACAAGTTAGGGACTATTTAGAAAAGATAGTCATGTACAAATCCATGGGGCTAAATGCAGTGTATCTGAGGGTGCTAAGGGAATTGGCTGATGTGCTTGTGGAGCCTCTGGCCATTATTCTTGAAAACTTGTAATCAAGGAAGTTCCAGGATGATTAGGAAAGGGCAAATACAGTGCCCATCTTTAAGAAAGGGAAAAAGGAGGATTCGGGGAACTACAGGCCAGTCAACCTCACCACAGTCCCTAAAAAACATGATGCAGGTTCTCAAGGAATCCATTTCTAACCACTTGGAGGAAAGTGATCACATGGAGGAAAGGAACAGTTAACACGGATTTACTAAGTGCAAGTCATGCCTGACCAAGCTGACTGCCTTCTATGATGAGAAATCTGGCTCCATGTATACAGGGAAAGCAGAAGATGTGCTATACCTTGACTTAAGCAAGGCTTTTAATATGGTCTCCCACAACATTCTTGTAAGCAAGCTAAGGAAGTACAAGTTGGATGGACTACAACATGGATAGAAAGTTGTCTGGATCATTGGGCTTAATGGGTAGTGATCAATGGCTTGGAAGTTTAGTTGGCAGATGGTATCAAGCGGAGTATCCCAGTGGTCAGCTGGAACAGAACGCACCCTCAGCAAGTTTGCAGATGACACCAAGCTGAGGGGTGTAGCAGATACACCGGAGGGTAGACTAGGATTCAGAGTGGCTAGATAAACTGGAGGATTGAACCAAATGAAATCTCATGAGATTCAATAAGGACAAATGCAAGCTCCTGCACTTAGGATGAAAGAATCCCATGCTACTGGCTGGGGATCAATTTGCTAAGTGGCAGCTCTGCAGAAAAGGGTGACAGCGGACTATAATTTTGGGGTAACAGTGGACAATAATCTGGTTATGAATCAACAGAGTGCTCTTGTTGTGAAAATGGCTAACAGCATACTGGGCTGCATTAGTAAGCAGTGTTACCAGCAGATCAAGGCTCCCCTCTTTTCCCCTGTTCTGCACTGGTTAGGCAACATCTGAAGTACTATGTCCAAGCCCCACTATAGAAAAGATGTGAACAAATTGGCACGTGGCTTCTGGAGAAGAGAAGACTAAGGGAGGATTTGATAACATCATTTAAGTTCCTGAAGGGCAGTTCCAAAGAGGATGGAGCTGGACAGTTCTCAGTGGTGGCAGATGACAGAGCAAGGAACAATGCTGTCAAGTTGCAACAAGGGAAGTTTAGCTTAGATATTAGCAAAACCTCTCTCACTAGGAGGGTAGTAAAGCACTGGAACAGGTAACGTACAAAGGCTGTGGAATCTCCATCCTTGGAGGTTTTTAAGGTCCAGCTCAACAAAACCCTGGCTGGAACAATCTAGTTGGGGCAGGTCCTGTTTTGAGCAGGGGGGTGGACTAGCAGACTTCCCAAGGTCCCTTCCAACCCTACTGAGTCTATGGTTTCCATCCCACCTTAGATTGAACATGTGGCAGTGTCCCTGCCATGCACCCTGATGCTGACTGCATGGCAGGACTCTGGGATTGCCCCAGTGTGGTCTTGAGGCTGGGAGCCACAATAAGCTGTCAAGTCCCAGACCTGGGACCAGACCAGAGGTTTGAGCCAGCTCCAGGATGGTCCCAAGACTGAGACTGACAATCAGCTTTAATGGCAGTGCCAGTCCCAGGACCCCACAAGTTCTCTGGGCACCTGGCTTTCTACTTGCTAGTGCAGGAGTACAGGAACATGATTCCAGGATTTCCCTGCACTTGCAGTAATGCCATGATTAGGATCTGATCCCCAAATTACATGTCATGCAACTTGGTTCTGTTCACTGCTCAAAAGTTACAGACAGCATTCAAGACAAACCTTTGAAGACAATTCTCTTTCTTTAGCAAACCAGCTAAACATAAGAGTCAGCAAAACAGACTGACAAAAATGGATTTTAATATCATTACAAAGAAAATCCCAGCAATAACTTGCTCAGCTCTCCTGACAGACACACACACACACAGAGCATTCAATTTAATCTTTATTATACATGTAAGGGGCCAAATATAGGTTTGCATGGCCAGTCTGCAAGCCGGATCAGGCGTGCTCTGTCTTCACTTTATCCTGCACACCCAGATCAGGCCCATGCAGCCTCAACTGCCCCCTGTATGCCCTGACTGGGCTCCACACCACCTTGCATGCCAGGATCAGGCTCCTGCCCTACCAGTAAAGAAACTTGACAGCAGAAGAATGGTAACTAAAGCTGTCTCTGCTCCCGTATCACCACATTTTTGGATCCATGAGACGCCCCAAAGACTAGATGGTACAATGTCAGGAATCCAGTCTGGCCCATAGGCCAGGGATTGAGCACCTCTGGTCTAGAGGACTGTGGCAAGGAGAAACAGCATGGACAAAAACTAACACTTGACAGACTTCAGCTAGCTTTAGGTTAACATAGAAAAGCACAATGGGGCACATCTATGGGTTCTTCTCCTGTGTGACTCTAGCCACTCTTTCATTCCCTAAGCGATTATTACAGGGGCAGCACTTGGATACTCAGGGGAATGTCATGGCATAGGAAGAGGGAGCTTGGGAGGTGGAGGAACCCCAGAGAGAGCCCCAGCTGGGAAGCCAACGTGAATGGGGCTTCAAGTAAAAGGACAAGAGAAAGAGTTTCTGTGTTTGGGACTTCCTGTCATGGGTTTTGAGTTGAATAATACTATGGGGGTATTGATCCTTGGAGCAATCCACCAGAATTAGACCCTGGTAAAGTTTTGGGTTGGGGGAGAGCTGGTCCTTTTGTTGTTGCTGGATTTTTTTTCTTAGAAGAGATGGGTATCTGAGCCTGTCTGTAGTTCAGGCCCAACAAGGATACACCTGGCTCCCCTCTTTTGAGCTCTTTTTCTGCCAATGAAGAACTGGGGATCGGGACCAGGAATTTTGGGGATATGGTATGCTTACTGAAGCCACAAGTCACCCCCTCAAAGCCCCTGTGAGATGAGGTGACTTGTGACTTCAGCAAGCATACCATATCCCCAAAATTGGTGGCCCACAGCTTCCCAGATAACAATGAGGAGCCTCTTGCACTGCAGAAGCATATCACTCACTAGCAGCTACCCAAGATGTAGTGAACCGCAAAGAGCGGCTTATAGGACCCTCCTGCTGAGTAGATGATCTAGGGATGCTTACCCCAAGAAATAACCCCTTTGAGTGAGTACCTGGACATTTGGGGAGACTCCACCTAAGAGTCTGTCGGTGGGGTGCAAACTAGAGACTATAATTTGTAGTGTTTTAACTGCATTTTGTGGTTCCTTTGCTTTCTTTGTCTTTGTTTACTGTAATAAACCTATTCTTTTGGGTTTACACTGCTTGTGAGGAAGGGGGCCAAATTCAGTGATCCCAGGATTTCTGGGTAGGGGCTCAAGCCATAAACTTACTAGGTATCCTGGAATTTGAACCCAGCCCTTGTTAATGCTGACTGGTGCCTGGCAGAAGGGTTACACATGGTATGCAAAAGATGGGGAGGAAAAGAGAACAAAGTGATTCCTCTGACCACTTCCACCCACAACAGCTAACAGTAAGAGAGAAGAGCATGTTCTTTATCCTCAAAGTGGACGTCAGCACAACAGCCAGACCAGGAAGGAATCCAGTATGTGTAGTGCTTTTGCGGTGTGCAGTGCCTTCCCAGGCTGGCTGAAAGTCAGTACATATTCAACCTTTCAGGGCACAGTCTGGCATGCTGTGTTTCTTATTGATTTTTCATCAGTTCAGAACCATGCCATTTTTATCCTTAATCCAATTTTTGTTGAAGTTTCACAAGCAGTAGTACAGTTTCCAAAACAGGGCACAGCCCTTTGGAAAGGCAGCCTTATAATAATTACTTCAGCGTATGGTACTTTGTGTTATATTTATTTGCAAGGAATGTAGCTCACCGAGTGTACGTTAAAACAAGATGATTCTTTTATTACTAAATAAAAGTACTTTCATGTTGGTCAGGAGCATTACTGTGTTCATACTAATTCTACTTAAAAGAAAGACTAGTTTCATATATTATTACCATGGTTACTTCTGAAATGTGCATTAGAGATGAACCAATGCCAAGACTTTTGACATGCAAAAAATCTAGAACTCTTGGTTCAGAGATGACCACTTTTATTAGGCCAACTAAGAAACTGCAAAAAAAAAAGGATCTTTTTCTGCAAGCTTTTGGGCACACATGCCTTTCCTCAGGATCAGAGAAAATTAAAGATGGTAAAAAGTCCCTACAGGTACTCATTTTTGTACAGAGAAAGCCGAAGGTGGAGGAAGTCTGTTCCTCTGGGTCCATGAGAGTGTCTTTGTGAGGTACTCTCTGATGCGCAGATAAATGCAACTCACAAAGACACTCTCATGGACCCAAAGGGACAGACTCCCACCTTCAGCTTTTTGTGTGTAAAAATTAAATTTATTTTCTACCTATGGGGACTTTTTATCATCTTTAATTTTCCCTGAGGAAGAGCATGTGTGCCCAAAAGCTTGCAGAAATTGTTGTTGTAATTTCTTAGTTCATCTAATGAAAGGTATCATCTCTGAATCAAGAGTTCTAGAGTTTTGTATTTCTTTTTGTCTCAGACCAACACAGCTACCAAATACATCCCTGAAGACTTTTGACAATAATTCAGCTGGCCATGGAACTACCAAACATTTACTTTCGCCTCCTCTCCCTGGCTCAATACATCTGAATTGGATACTGCCTATCCAAATCAACAGAAAGCATCCAAGCTTAAAAACAAGTACCTTAACAGCCATTGTGTAAAAAGCTCTGCCAATCTAAAGCACAACGCATTTTTCCACTGTAAGTCAGTCAACCTACACAGCAGGATGATGTTTAAAGACAAGCAGGCAGGATCATTTTATTCTTCCTACGCACATAAGCGCTAGCAATGCATGTGCACACTGGTTAATTTTCAGGCATGTGTGCAATCCCTGCATATTTCTCTCCCAACTTTGCCTTTGAGACAAGAAGGCTTGAAGAGCCGTGCAAAACAAGTCATCCAAAATGTAATGGAAATGGGATTTAAGCTTGTTCTGCTCAGTGCTACAATCTAACATGCTAGACATGCACTTTGCAGACTACACACCAGGTGATGACCCTCCGTGGCACTCAGACCATCACAAGGAGGGGAAGCAACTGAGGATATTCCTCAGTGTAGAAGATGTTGGCATATGTTCAGATCTCACTGCATAATGCCAATAAATGCTCTTACAACTGGAAACAATAACGGATATGAAAATGGCTAACAGAAACAAGCAGATCTACATGTTGCTAAAGAAAAGTTGGAAGTGTCCGAGTCAGATGCTAACACAGCCACGCTGCTGGGCAAAAAACAACAGCCCAGTTGAAGTCATTCTAGACAATGTAATTGGGCTGACAAGGGCAAGTTAAGACTAGCTGAAAAAGATCTTATGGATCAGAGAGAGAACTGAAGAGTCAGGATTAACTATGAGCCAGCCTGCTCATGTGTCAGCAATAATTTATTTCTTCTGAATCAGTTTGTATAGCTCACGCCTGAGGGCTAGACTTGCTTCAAAAGTTCACTACAAACAGCACCCAAAATGAGACCATTATGGTCTTGTCACCTGTAGCCCAACAAGGCAAGCCAAGTTGTAGTTCCAACAAATATAGTTAGCAATTCCTACCATGTTTCAGTGGGCAACCGCAATAGCTAATTATGATTACCTTGTGCCAATAAATATTAACTACCGTGTAAGAAACAAGAACTTTAGTAGACTGAGAACCCAAAAAAGTCTACAGTAATTTGAATTCAGACATTTCCCCTCCCTGAATAATTCACTATGCACACACATTTTCTAATTCAAGTGTCACATATTAACGTACCATTTTAATACACTGACCAGAATACTTTCCAAATGTCAGAGATTGATTTACACACATTTTATATGCTTTATACATAAAATCTTTTTAAAGGCTGGTGGTGAAATGCTGCAGTTAAGAAAAATATGCTGCTATAAATTTTTAGACAGGGCAAAGAACCATTAGTGGCAATTCTGCAGTGCTATAAATGTCTAGTTTTACCTGCTTTGAATATCACAGGAGGCCAGAGCAAGGCAGCCCCATCCAGGGAAAGACTTATTCTAACCAAGAGCTCTGTAAATGCTTTGGTGCGTTGTTTCACAACTCTGGAAAGGGCGACTGGCTAACACTTGTGCCCAGGGTTCTCGATAGCATCAGTGGTGCTTGCTGACTCTTGCTACGCAGCTCTCTGCCTTCCACTTCAAGATTTTTTTCATTTTAATTCTCCCAAGGGCTGAATTCAGCCAATTATTCCTGAATTAAGTAGTACTTCAAGTATCTGAGAAGTCAATAGGTACAAATGCTAGGCCTTTAAAAAGAAAAAGCTAAAAATATGGCATATTATCAAAACTGAAACATTTCAAGGGAACATAGGAAAGTAAAACTGGAAAGGACCTCATAACATCCAACTCCCGGCAAGGGAGGAGGCAAAGATTTTTGTTAGTGGCATCTTGTACAGAACCAGCTGCATTGTTGGGAGCGATTCCTGTTTCAATGAAAAGTTTATCAGAAGAAGTTTCTTGGGTCCAAGATGGAATTTTTAGACAGAGAGAAAGACCCCCCGATCATACCTGAAAATACATCTCATTCAAATCCATTCAGAGGATTTAGCTGCATTTAAACTTTTCTCTTTTGTCTGGTTTCACCAGAGATTAGAGTTTGGCTTTCTCAAATCTTGTGCGTGTCTTCACCCCAAAGGCACTGAATATCCTTGAATAGGGTCAGTCTCTTTGGGGTTTTTTTTTCCTACAAAAAGTCATGTGGCTTTAGTTTCATTTTCATGCAGAAGGGAACATTTCCGAAATCTCAAAAAGATGGTATTAGAAAATAAGTTCTTGCCCAACTGTACGAATGAGAGCCCCTGTACCCTCTATTACAGGTAAAAGACATACTACAGAACAAATATATCTATTATAGAATATACATTTTTGAATTGGCCCTTTATCAATTGAACTCAACCCACTTATTGACATGATGTTTGATTCTCAATGGGAGAGAGCATATTGGAGAAAAACTCCAATATAATATACAAAAAGCACACTGGATTCTTCCTGTCTTACTATTGTTTGTATTTCAGAAAGGGGGGGGACTTATGCATTACTGCCTCAGGGCATTACATTTTAGAAGAGATCTCTCTGGAACAGAGAGGCCATGGCATTTGTCAAGGGTTATTCAATAAATTATTAACACTGCTAAATATTAGGTCACTAGTATTTTTCTTAGCAAATTTCTTTTCTGATCATGGGTGTCACTGATCCCTTCCTTCCTGACAGAGAAGAGACACACTCCACATCCATAAAATAGGGATTTGAATTCTTATCCATCCACCCAAGAAATAGCAGGTATTTCCCAATCTCTCCCCTCCCCTGGAACCAACTGAAAAAAATTAAGTACTCTAATAAGCAAGGCAGATCCATGGAAAGGAATTAGCAGAACTCAAATTAGCTTTGCTTGATTTCTTATATGAGAAGCTTCTGTGGAAATGAGCGTTAAGGAACACATATGGATTGACTTGGGTGCTCATAACAAATGAAACGCAGGGCTGAAGAGATTGGTTTCAGTTTTATGAGCAAACTGATAGGACAATTTGTGGGGCTAGTTCTAAACTAATAATTAGATATTGTAAAATGCACTTAGCCATTGAAGGAAGGGTCAAAAACCAAGTCTACCCCATCTTCAGGGAATGCTGTAATCATAAGGCTAACAGAGGCATTCCTCTTCTTGTGAACTTCTGGTCCTAGGATTCTTGCAGTCTTGGCTAGCCAGTTAAAGCTTCAACAAGGGGTGTATATTCTATTCAAATCCTTTCTCTGGGTGAAGATGACCTAATATTCAGGTCTGCCACTTCCTGGAGGAATGCTCCCAACACTAAGCTGTTAGGTAAATGGGTGGTCATCACCACTGTTGTTTAACTGGATTTTGTGCTGTTAATGCCAAATGGATTCGGTGACCTAGAAACCTCCCCAACACAGGCTGGATCAGGTATCTGTGCTGGAGAGGTATGTAAGAGGTCCGGGGCCAAAATGTTCAAAGTGGATCATGAATGAGCCTACAGAAGCCCAAATAGTATTTAAGTAACTTTGCAGTTCAGAATGGAGGGGCTAGCTGAGCTTGTTTCAAGGCTAGTAAAGCAGGGCCAATTTGGACTGCTCTTTGGAATTAAGCACTTACATTTCATCTAAGCCCCTACGCCTATAGACCAGTCTGGATCTGGCCAATGATCCTGTTCCTGTTCAGAGCAACTGATGCCCACTGACTTGAGTCTAGGGTTAAAGAACTCATTTTCACATAGACAGCTCTATTTTAAACTATATATGCAGACAGTCAGTTCAGTCTGCATATATAGCTAAACAAGTAGTAGACTATAACCCTGGCAACACCTTAATCAATATCATATTTTTCCCTCCTCCATGAGCAGCTCCTCCATAACCAGACTAAATACCAGACTAAAATTATCCTTATGATTGTCTTTTTACAAATCTACTAACATTGGTCTTTCTAATGTTGTGCTGAACAATTCAGACAAGCATTTGTTACAACAGAAACTTCTGGAGGTGGGGGTACAGGAAATGGTTACTCACCGACAAATAACATCTTACTCATGATGGAATTTAGGCGTGTTCCTGTACAATAGATAGTGATTGATAAACATATCACAAGATCATTACAGCAAAATAATAGTAAAGAAAGGTTCCACAAAGTTTAATGGAAAGCTCACAACTTGGGTGGGGTATTGCATAGGCTAGCTCCATCACATATGGAAAATTTCTGATTTTACAGTGTTCTCCACTAGGACCTGTGCCAGATTATGTAGCTTTAATGGAACAAGCTATGTCTCTAGAAAGGTCCTGTGGTAACACGAAAATATTTTGAATGATGTATGCACTTGGCTGTGAATACAGCCTTTTAATTGCATTAGCAATATTTGAATCCTGGATAGTGATACAAGAGCATGCCAATAAGCTATTCTGAACCAGTGCTGCAGCCTTGCCTTACTGACTGTAAGATGATTTTCTTAGATCATGAAGGCACAGAACTGCATGGTTACTCAGGATGTTGACAGGGGAGCGGCAGGATTACTAGACTGTAGTTTATGCTACTGTGCCATGACTGATATGCATGGCAATTTAGTCATTTGACCACCAGCGCACACAACTCTGGTGATATGAATACAAGCCTTTTGCCCCTTATCATCATAAATTTCATGGCTCCATAAAAAGCAGAAAGGCATTTTTCAAAATCTGGGAACACATACAGTGACACAGGGCAGTTGCAGGCATAAATTTTATGACCTGGTAACAGAAATCACTTTAATATATCATTCACCCTATATAAATAAGCACTGCACTGTGATGCTAGGTTTAGGGAATTGAACGATACTGAATGTATACATTGCTCACATTTGCCTCTTAATCTAACCTAGCTTCAATTCTTGCATTCACACTTACTCAAACAGGCCAGAGCCACTAGTATATGGCAATAATTTATCCACTCCACTATCTTAAACTAAGAAAGAAAAAAAGCAGCTATGATCCCAAACAGCAGCAGCTGGGACCTCTATTAGATACTATGACTACTGAATGCTAAGGAATTTGTGTCATGGCTTTCTGACTCAGAAATGATTCGCGCTCTAAATAAAAACAAATTACCCAGATATCCTTTTTCTCCTCCATCAACTAAAACTTTTGCTGCAGATTATGTGAATGGCCTGGTATGTGTAAAAACTGGTATGCCAAAATACAGCAGGACAGGCCTAGGCTTCACTGACAAAGCTCACCTGATTATACTAAGCTTGGCCTGAGAGTATGCAGTTACCCTCCTAAAATTCATAGGTGCCAAGTATGCCCATCTTTAGACTTTGTTGCTTAGGCAGGATTTAGAATCAGAGCCAAAAAGACTGTCTGAAAATAAATTTCTAGGTATTTTGGGAATGTAGCCTATGCCAGGTTGATTTTTTTTATTTTTATTTTTATTTTTTTTATAGGATTATGACCCTTGTTCCCAAATAAAGACACATTTAGAAAACTCTCAGATAAATACTTCAACCATTTCCCCTCATTTTCAGTTGCCAGTATTTAGTCCTTTCAACAATTTTCCCTCTTTGCAGCTAAAAACATTCCACAGGACACTAAAAAGGGCATGGACTCTAAGCCCTAGGATAAGTGATCTGCTGAGTTGACCTCTCATTCGGTCAACTCAGACCTTTTCTAGAGATGAATTCAACTTCCAAAGTTGTTCAATGGGCTTCAGCTAGGAATTATTCACTTTTGCAGGTCCAGGGACCACAGGTTTCAGCATGCATGCGTGCAGTCTGAATACAGTGAGAGAATACATTCATGTTACTCTTCAGCATAGAAAACCTACATGACGACATGTCTGAGGCCTGATCCAGGAAACGGTAGGGTGGTATCACTAATTCTGTGTGTATATGAAAAGCTTTTGTGGGCTAAAGCTAACTTAATCAGATGCTGCAAAAGGACATGCCTAAAGAATTTTATAAGGAGAGAGAAATATGCATACAAAAGGCAGAAGGGAAGCACAGAGGAGGAAAGGGGAGAGGGGCAATAGTAGGCAAGGCAAATAAAATAATATAATAAGCAATACAATAGAATAAAATACAAACATGCAAGTAATAAATAAAATAAGCAAAGGCAAGTAAGTCTAAGAATAAGAGCTATACAAGAAGTTAATTTGTTCTATTCCCTCCTCTGCAACTCACTCAGTGCAGCATCCTCCAGCTTTTCTACCTGCTGTATAGAAGTATTTTTGTGTATCTGTGTAAAAACTTCAGAATACCAAGATAAACAGATATTATAATGTCAACCACCTGTAAAGAGTGTAGCAGGCAGCCTAACAAATACTCAAGTCTTCCTCTGACAAATGAAGTCATGCCACACACACACAATACCAAATCTGTTTTTTTATTTCTTGAGCCTCAGAGATATATAATAAGTTGGGGGTTTTGAAATGAAAATGTAATCTCTTCCCTTGGTTTCATTTAATGCATGAATGTTTTTAACATAATTCAGATAAGAAAACAGCATCATTCAGATGCTTGCAGGGATTTCTGAACTTCTGCCAAATTAACCTCTATTTTTATCAAAATCCTGTGGGCTGAAACCTGGCTACATTTCAGGAAAGTTTGTTATATTTTTGATTACTTTGTTTTCATTATAGGAACAAAAGACATACAATAAAAGTTCTATCTGAGCAGAGAGACAGCTATAGAACAGCCAACCGTATGGGCAACAGATCTCTACATAATACACTCTGCATGCTTATGGTATTTAAGCATGAACAATATTGTTGAGTGACAAGACATACACACCGTTTTAATTGATAACAGATAAAAACCAATCTTCTGTCAAATTAAACTTTTAGAAAATGAAGCCATTGGTCCTTTAAAATGCAGCTGGTGAAGATGAAAGTTCAGGTTCCAGATGGCCCAGAAGCAAACACCACAATCCTATAGGCAAGTCTGAACTAATAAGCTACTGTAAAGTGATCTGCAAATTTGTCATTGGAGGGATTAAAGAAACACTTTGGGGAACAGGTGACCTTATGAGTTTTAATGATCGTCAGCTCATCTTGCCTGTATGAAATTAGTGCAGGCATTAATAGTGGAATTTGGGGTTGTTTTCAGCCAAAATTGAGTCAATGATGATTTTAAGTGTTATTTTCTTTTGTTCTTCATTCTAACATGCCACAGAGACCCAGTTTTCAGAAATGAGCATCCCCTGTGCTAAAAAAAATAATAAAGAAAAAAACCCCAATGGCTTGAAGGGGTTTCATGTCAAGAATCCAAAATAATCAAATCCCTCAGAATCAGACACTTTTGAAAATCCTACCATTGTAATTTTGTAAGATGCTGCACCAGAATCTCCAAGAAAAACAGCAAAGCCTGAAGGGAGTTCCTCCACTGATAGCATCCTGGAATTGGGGTAAATAACTATGAATGAGTAAGGTAAGCAATAGGGCTGGCCTTATGGATGTGCAACATAAGTGACTGCCTGGGGTGTTGTGATCATATACACATCTTCCCAACTCCCCCTCTCCACCTTCCCACTGGACTGTGCTTTGCAAGTTTCCCGACCTAGCCTCACAGTTTCCCCCTGGGGCTTTATTTCTGAAACTTTCAGGAATTCTATTACATGCTTAAACTCAAAGAAAGGGTGCCAAATAAAAGTTGGTCCAGGACACCATTTTCACTAAGGCCAACTCTGGTAAGCAAGATGATACAGGCAGAAAAAAAAAAAAAAGGCTGAAATTAAATTATAAGAATGCTGTCCCCCACCACACACACCCCACTACCCCTCTGTGAACTGTTTGGGTAAGGAAGCACAAATCTCACTTGCTGCATCCCTCTCCCACAAAAAAATATTTACATGACTATCTGAAAACGCTTGGTTGTATTACAGTACCACACAGATACCTCATCATAGACAAATAAGCTATTCCATAAAGTGTATGTGAACTATTCAAATTTATAAGGCTCAAGGCTTCTAGTAGGTCTCAAAAAGCCAGGTAATACCAGTCCGTTTCCAACTGCATTGTGGAGCACATTAGAGAAATAACAAAAGACAGGTACAAATTTTTCACAGAATCCTAAAAATGTATGGCTGAAGGGAAATGCAAGAGATCTGGTTTGACATACTCTGCTTACAGCTGTATAACAAGGTTTAGCTGACATTAGGCCCCTGGCAGACATTACATTTAAGACATGATTAACCAGTTAAGTATGTCTTAAGTAGTACTCCAGCCACCTGTTCTTAAAATTCATGGCATGATAAACAGGGAATAAGCCATAAGATTATTACATACACTATGTGCACATAACTTTGTGGCCGATTCCCATCACACCTTAAAATTGAATGTGTGGCCAATGCTAATTAACTTATCAGCACTCCCAGCCTCAGGTACGCACCAGCCCTTTAGGACTCCAATGCGTTCCTGAGCTGGAAGTGCCAGTCAGTTGATGGCACAGCAGGAGGTGTGATTATTGGGAATGTAGATGAGAACCCATTGCACCTTGAACTAAATACCTGTCAGTGGCCTTACTTGTGTGCATCATACAAGATGTGCTGGGAAGGACAGAAAGATACATAATTAGCAACATGGACATATATATAACAGTATTTCATGGTTCAGGGTACAAAGATCACCTGTTGACCTTCAACCTTCCAGTATTGTTGAGGTATGTTAACTGGATTTTAACTCCCAAGCATGATATATTTTTCTGAATGATCAAACCCTTGCCACTCTTAGAGGTAGATGGGAAGAAGAGATGGACAAGGGATCTCATCCAGTATGCTTGTATAAAACACACTTCTAGATTTAACAGATTGCAACTAAACCTTTTTGAAGTCTAAGGACATAAAAGGCAGCTTGGGTTGGAGAGCATACTCTTGTCAAAACACCAACACATCTGTTTGTGTAAAGCAATGAGAAGAGCTCTGTTCCGTGTTTTGTTCAGAAAGTGAACAAAGCCAAAAGGCAAACCACCAAATGTGCAGTCATTTTGAGGCTTTGAATAGAAATCTGCACTTTGCTAAATAACCTTCTTTAACATGGATCTACGAATCTATGAACATTTTTCAAAACAATGCTTGTGTAATAAGCTGTCGGAGGGAGAAAATATTTAAAACCATCTTCTGGAAAGAAACTCAGCAATATTCCCTTGGGAAATTGTTTCAGAAAGTAAAGTGGTCTGCAAGGAAAACAAGGCCTCTAAAATACATATCAAATGGAAAAGCAAAGGAGGAAAGACATTAGTTGTAAACATCTCCTAGCAGGGGGCTGTGCATTCAAAAATGCATGTCTTTGAAGGCAGAAGGATAAGCAACAACTTGAGAAACTTGAGCCCCCAGGATGCGATTCGTATTTATTCATGTGATAGTTCCTGCAGAACTATCACATGAATAAATACGAATCACATAGCAGAGACGGACAAAAAAGTAATAACACATATGTTACTGCAATACAGAGTTGACAATGTAGAACCAAATTTTCATCAAGGAGGCAAGACAGATCAATAAGATAAAGCATGGGAAATTCTTACCAAGGAAGCACATAGAAAGTCTGTGGAAAAACTAATAAAGACCACGGATAAATAAAATTTGATGATGCTGAGCCAGTTTAGTTTGTTTGGGGTACATATGGAGGAAAAAGAAATCATGCCAATAAATCATAAGCAATTTTGTTATTTATAAGAAAATGAAGAATAGTGACACAGTAAAACTGCAAAAATATTCCTGTGGACTAAAGACGGGATAAATAAGAAAAAGAAAGTTGTAAACGGATGATTTAGAGCCCAGAAAAGTTAACAGCAATATGTCCAAGATGTCTGTACTTTATGGAGCTATTTAATATACTAATGACCAGAGAGAGGAATAACAACTTGGAGAACCTTGGTTACAACTGGAAACTGCTTCTTAGTAAGGAACATACGGTGGATCTACATGAAAAGCTTTACTGTGCAGTAGACAAATCTACTGCACAATAAGTTGTCACCACCAACACATGCACACTACTTACTGCGCAGTAAATGAATCTACTGTGCAGTTAGCTTACTACCTGTGAATACAGGTAGTAAACTAACTGCACAGTAGATACTGAGCAGTAACGCTCATGTAGATTAAATTGAAATGCCTAAGGTATATAACAAATTTGTTCCAATTAGCCTAGGCATCAGGGAGCTACAGGGGACAGGGAGCTCTGTCCCCTGTAGCCCCCTGCTAAATGTTAAAGCATGGCTATTTAGCAAGGTGCAAATTTCTAGTCAAAACTTCAAAATTATTGCACATTTGGTGCTCTGCCTTCTGGTTTTGCTGCTGCTCAGCTCCCTAGCTCCCTCCAGAGTGCTGCGAACCAATCAGTGCCAGGAGCTCTCTGCTCCTTGTCCTGGCTCCCAACACAGAGCTGGCAGCTCCAGAGGGGGAGCAGGCAGGGACTTGGACCCAGCCCCGACCTGTCCCCCAAAGCAGCTCAATGTGCCACAGAGCTGGCTGCTCCAGGGCGTGAGCGGGGACTTGGAACCCAGTGTGGAGTTGCCCTGGGGGACAGGCAGGGGCTGGGCTCCCAACCCCCACCTGCCCCCTGGAGAAGACAGCTCTGTGCTAGGTAGAGCTGCTCCAGGAGACAAGTGGGGGCCGATTTCCCAGCCCTCGCCCACTTCCTAGAGCAGCCAGCTCTGTGCTTAGCAGGACTGCTGCTGGCAAGGCCGGTGCTCTCTGCCCCCCACAGCCATCTGGATGCTCCCTGGCAGCTGCCCACACCTGGGACAGCTCCCAGGCAACCTCTGATGGACTGGGAAGCCCTGGCAAGGAGCTTGCTGGCAGCTGTGTCCCCCAATGGACCTAGGGCCAGGAGAGGTCTGCCTACTGTAGGGGCAGTTGTCTCCCAGCCTGGTGTACATCAGGTCCCCTCCCAATGTAGATGGGGTCAAGAGACAGCTGCTCCTGCATCTGGCAGAGCTCTCCTGGCCCCCTGCCCCCTGCTAACCCCATGGGCTAGCCCCTAGGGGAGCCTGGAGCTCCTTCTGGCTGCCGTAGGGGGGGCAGAACAGGGCAGAAATGGCCCTGTACTGGGATGCTCCCCTGTGCAGTAAATCTGCTCCCAACAGGGTGCGTGTGTAGAGATGCTCCTAGGAAGGCTTGCTGCACAGTAAAATACTGAGAATTAACAGTACATATTGACATGCCCAGAAAGAATTACAAACCTTCCAGATCTGATTAAACGGTATTTGAGAGGAATAGGCAACATGAAACTAAATCAGAACAAGAGATACAAAGCTATAATGTAAGACCCACATTTTTGCTGCTCTTATATAGCCTAAGGATTAGAATGGAGCCAAAAGAAAGAGGAAGGAACTTTAAGGGGGATAATATATTTAAGAGGTAAGAAAGACCCTCAGGTGTAAAACTCAGAGAAGGAAAGCCACCAATGGAAAACATGGATAATAGAACTTCACTGTATATGAGAAGGATGGTATGAATCATGGTTCTGGCTCTTGCAACATTCGGCATGCCTAAGGCATACAGCAAAATTATATTTACAGAACCAGCTACCATATTTACGTGAATATAAGATGAAGTCCCCTCACCCCCTATCAACACGGAGAAAAAATTCCTCATTTTATATTTGCATACAAGGAAACCTCATTAAATACATTGTATATCTTTGAACGGCTGCTAAAAGCAGCATGTGCTCAGTAATGGAAACCAGCTATGAGATAATTAAATGCAGCCGACACAGAGTATAATGTACATGAGCCATATGGGGCAAACATACTAAAGGGAACCCATTTTTTGTGTGGCCCTTAAAAAAAGCACCAAAAAATAAACAGGCAGGCGTTCCACCAAGAGGGAACTGGCATCAGGCCTGGAGGTACCACAATAGCAGGTGGATGCTCAGAGAGATTAGAGCAAGCTCCAACACCCTCCCCTGGTGCCAAAATATGCTGATGGGAACTTTATTTTACAAATGTTATTAAAAACACACTTATCACTCTACAGTTACTAAGCTACACATATTCAGCATCCTTGTTTTACCAAGACTGCGTAGCACAGAAACAACTACATATCAAAAGCATACAGCTACATATATTAAACCCTTAAACAACAAACAGCATACATAATCTTCCCCAAAACACCAAACCTTTCTTATACAAATCTTTTTCTTCATACAGAACCCCATGAAAAAACTGTTACCTCAGTAACCACCTGAAACTCTCTTCCTTTCCCATCAATCCTCTCTGTTCATTTAGTGAAACAAGTGTGTCCAGTCCTTTTTCTTCCACTTCACCTTTTCTCCATGATCTCTTCCTTGTCCCAATCAATTTAGTATTTCATTTCATGCAGTCCCCACTTCAGGCACTCTCTTTCAGTGAAAGCCAACCTCTTCAGCACCCTGAGGCCATAAACTAGTTTTAACACATGCTAATAAAGTCCTGAGTAACAGTTCATAGTGTAAAAATGCCCTAGAAACCTCTACTCAAATATGATAAGGAGAAGAGAATGCTATGTGAGGAATGTCCATCTGTGATGATAAGGAGGAGACATTGGTACTAGGTGAGGGGGGCTTGAAGGAAAAAAACAAAACAAAACCCAAAACAGGGAACTGGGTTAAAGGGCTCATTATGTTAAAAATCACACCCCTTGGCAGAGAAAAAGTATGCTAATGAAACATACATGTATGTAAATAAGATACATGGCTAAAACACAGGTATAGAGACATGCTCAGTAGAGAGCTTCTTGTGTCATTCGCTTGTAACCAATCACCGAACAGCACGCTTGCTAAACCTTGCAAACTTCTGTACAAAAGATACCTAGAGGTAGTGATCGGTGTGCTTGTTACGTGGATTATTCCGCTTGCACCATTTATTGTTAGCAATAAACTTCTCTTGTGCTTCCACCCCCAGTGTGTTCATTGGCGTCTGCACACCAGGCATGATCCCAGACTTGAGCTGGGGCTCAACAATAGATTTCATAGACATTAGGACTGGAAGGGACCTCGTCGTAAGATCATCAAGTCCAGCCCCCTTCCCAAGATGCAGGAAGTCAGCTGGGGTCAAAGGATCCCAGCAAGATAAGATAAATGTCCAAATGTTTCTTGAAAGTGTCCAGAGTAGGTGCTAGAATGAAGATGGAAGATGCTGGCACAGAGCAAAGGTAGTCACAGGAAAGTGGAAAGCAGAGGCTGGGAGAGGGGAGCAGGGGAGAAGAGGCTGGAAGGGAGGCCTGAGGCTATGGTGGGGAGAAGGAAGGGGGCAAAGGTGGCAGTGGGGAAGGTACAAGCAGGGGACCAGCTGCTTGATCTCCCCACCATTGCCTGCAATGGAGGACAACAAAAATGGTTCAGGGGCTGGGGCACATGACTTGTGAGGAAAAGCTGAGGAAAGTGGGTTCATTAAGTTTAGAGAAGAAAAGACTGATAGGGGATTAGATAGCAGCTTTTAACTACTCAGGGTGGCTCCAAAAAGGATGGAGTTAGACTGTTTTTGGTGACAGATGACAGAACAAGGAGCAACAGTCTTTTTGCAGCAAAGGAAGTTTAGCTTGGATATTAAGAAAAAACCCTTTCATTAGGAGGGTGGTGAAGCACCAGAACAGGTTACCCAGAGAGGTGGTAGAATCTCCATCCTTGGAGGTTTTTGAGGCCTGGATTCAGAAAGCCCTGGCTGGAATGATCTAGTTGGGGATGGTCCTGGTTTGAGCTGCGGTTTGAACTAGATGACCTCCTGAAGTCCCTTCCAACCCTAATTTTCTTGTTAAAATGTTTGTAGAATTATAGCTGTATAGAGCAGGGAAATACCCTAATCTTCAGCTGACTCAACTTCTTATCTCCCCTGCTTAATACACACAGCCTAGTGTCAGGGGGCTGATTTTGCAGGTGTGGGAGGGGGAGGTTGGGAGGTGTGCTCTGATCAT
The DNA here is from genome assembly GCA_030014935.1 of Caiman crocodilus. Lineage (NCBI taxonomy): Eukaryota > Metazoa > Chordata > Crocodylia > Alligatoridae > Caiman > Caiman crocodilus. Next base: position 3,836,820 of record JAGPOW010003316.1, on the reverse strand, counting down.
AGAAAAGTAGGACTGCAAGTCATCTAGTCAAACCCCTCCTACTCAAGGCAGGATCACCTCTGTGTAAAACCGTGCTGTTAAACATTTCCAATTATGCCTGTTTCAGTTTTCACATTAAGTAAACTGTTCCAGTGATTAATCTCCCTCATATTTACAAAGTTCCTCCTAATATCCAGTCCAAGTTTCCCTTGTTGCAATATAAGAACCTGACTTTTTGTCCTGTCCCTTGAAGCCATAGAGAATAGTCTATTGTCCTCATTATAACCTGCAAAGTATTTGAAAACTGTTATCAAATCCCCCATTAGTCTTCTTTTCTCCAGACTAAATAATCTCAGTTCTTCCAGCTTTCCCTCATAAATTGTATTTCTCATGCTTCTAATCATTTCAGTTGCTCTCCTCTGGTCTCTTCCCAATTTAATATAATTGGAGGTAGAGTGTAGAGACAATGTGTCCATAAATGGGCAAAAGATAGTTAAATATAATAGTCAATATGATGAGAAATGTATAAAAACTACAATTGTTGCATTTGGAAAGAAAGGATTTCTGCAAGGTATTAAAGCCATAAACTTACCTTTCAGAATCTCAGTTCCTCCTTTTTCAAATAATAAGCATCACAATGAAGTGAATGGTTGGTGGTTTTAAAAATCAAAGAGAAAAATTCCACTTCATCCTATACTATGGACTGTGAAATTCACTGCTGGTAAATCAGAATTGAAATCATCAATCCCTATTTCAGTTCAGTTCTAGTGCTTATGATCAATACCATGATTTTTTTTTGCTTCCATATATTAGGGTAGAAGTAATCCAATCATAAATAGAAGTACAGTAGTTGGCCAGGGACAGGATCAGGGCTAGCTGCAACAATTGTTTAATTTTTTCTTGGCACTTTTTAATTCATCCCTAAATAACAGCATCCTTTTTCATTTCACACTCCACCACTCTCTATATAGCATAAGGAGGATTGTGTTTATGTAGTAGACTCAAGTTACTGGGTCCCTGGAACTGGAGGGGTGGGGAGAAGAGCACAGCCTCCTAGTATGCGAGAGGACAAAGCTACACCATCTGCCACTATAACCAACTGTTCAGGTATTCTTGATGGTGCTAGAAATACTCACGCTGGCAAGAAGTTGCTGGTTGGAAGAACCAGTACTTTCTCACAAATCTGCCATGTTTTCTCTATGAAAAACCAATCACTTTTTGCAGCACCAGAAAGATGCATTTCTCACTGTACATATAATGTCTATCTATGGCCTGAATTGCCCAAATGCAGGAAGTACATATAGTTGATGAAATGTGTGCAAGAAGTAACTCTTGCCACCTTTTATTGCTGAAACCCAAAAGTTTTGAAAACTTCAGATCCGTTCTATACGAGTAAAATATCATCTCAAGTTCCCCAAATTCTCTATCTATTAACATCTCATGCCATCAAACTTTGTATAAAAAGGCATTAGTTAACATTAGTTGAAAATGCCATTACTGACATGTGCATTTCTTTTGGAAGCTTGACCTTCTACACGCTCATATCTTAATCTTTGTTGAGGAAGTCATCCACATGCTTTCCCTGACCTGACATCTGAGTATTTACCTGTGTTGTAAGAAATGTGTTTGTTAGCAATCCGTTGAGTTGTTTAGGCAGATAATGGGACAGATGAGGAAAAACTGCTATTAGAAATGCAAATGTTTCAAATGTACTTAATAACAATAAATGGAAACTAACTAACAGTTAGACAACATGGGATTTGAACGCTAATGCCTTGTGTCATGTGAAAAACGAATTTTGATTATTACAAAAATCAAAACCTCTTGAAGAAATGTACAAGTAAATAAAGTAATGGAATTACAACTTTTTCAGTTATTCACTGCCCCATACTTTTATGAACAGGCAGTCATGACACACTTGCAGTCACGGTATTTACAATCTGCATTGACTGAGCTAACAGAAAATATGGAATTTTCAAGTTTTCAAGTTCTGAAATAAGGAGTTTAACATGGTCTGATATGTTAAAAGAATTTATTAGCTCCACAAATAGAGTACCAGAATAGTCTCAGATTCTTGTTAAAACAAGCCTACCAGAATTTTAAGTAGCACAAATTATCAAAACTTTCAGAACCACCAAAATGAACTACATTTTGCAATGACTTTATAATTTGCTGTAAAGTCAAAGTCAGAATAAATTTAATTGACCTTATTTATAACCCAGCTCCAAAATAGAAGTGCCAGTATAAATTGTCAGGTTTGTGAGGAAAATAATAATATGACTCATAAATTACTCAGACATATTCAGTTCTGCTGATGAGATCAATACCTAGCAACTAACTGTTGCAAGAGGAACATAGAAATCAGGTTCTTTTAAAAAAAATAGAATACGAGTTAAAACTTCCCATAGGTGAAAAGCTCTTGTCATCAGTTTTAGTAAGAACAAGCTAGCTTTTTTGTAAGGGTCCATGCCTAGAGTCTCTTCTTTGATGATGGAACAGGTAGTTCCATGATACCAGCATGAGATATGCAGAATGTCAAATATTTTTTAAATTGTTGATTAAGCAAACACATTTTTCCAGCAATGCTCAACAACGCAGTGGTAGTCTGAACTGTCTATGGTTGCATGGCTCTAAGGCAGGTCTTTGACTTGATTTGTCACAAAACCCCCCTGGAAGACTGAAGTACCATTATCCCAAGACTTAACAGCTCACTGAGAAGTCATGACATCCAAAAAAATCCAAAAGTTGGTCTAACAATGGATATCAGATTCACCCATAGAACCTTGTCTGCCTGACATCCAAAAAACACATTCAAGTCTTTGACCAGCATCCTTGAGTATAGTGTTAACTGCTGTCCCCACAGAACATCCCTGTTTTCACTTCCTGATTGCTCATCCACCTCCTGTTCTGTGGGTGTCCAAAAGAGCTGGGAACCTTCTTGTTACCTTAAGCATATTCATTCCTGCCCTTGCCCCACACTATTTTTTCTTGTGTTTCTATTATCTGGGCAACTTTTAGATTCAGATTTTTATATTAGGTTAAGGAAATAAGAACGTTGTGATATGCCTGTTTAAGACAAAGAGAAACCATGAAGTCCACAAGTAGAATGCTCTTGCAAGGATAAAGTTTCCCATTTTAAACAGCCTTATTCATAGCTTCATGTTATTTTGAAGTGTGCTTTCTCTGACATCTTGACATACTTTGGGTAGTCTGGTAAATACTTATCAAAATTCTGCTTATCAGGATTGCTCCCTTTATGTCTTCATTTTATCTATTACTTCCACATGAGACCAGAATTCAAAGGATGCTTAATCATCTGAAATTGTGGATGACATATTAGGTACATATGATAACAGTAACAATTTAATTCAGTCCAATATGGAGATTAACTATTTGATTTGACTGTGATGTTCCATTTTGAGTTATGTTTAAAACTACATGTAGTTTAGCTTGGTTAGTACATTTTCTCATTTTCAGCAACAAACATTGGTCCAGTACCCCTGTGATGTGGGTGGGCAATAGCCAGACAGTCTAGATTCATGACCAGATTCATCTTTTCCTAGAAGGTTAAACCAGATACAGACAAAAGGGCTACATTTATTTGCCTATATTATTGTTCTGAAGTTAAGTTAAACAAGAGATAAATTTCACCTAACACTTATAAAAAATAATTTGATCCAAAACTTCAAAACTGACTGTATTCATCAGTTGTTTCAAAAATACTCAAGCCTATAGGCTAGACTTGGGAAAGGATCTTAATTTTTTTCCCCTCTGAATTATAAAATTACTTGTATTTTTAACAAATGGCTCATATTTTATACAATCTCTACCAACAATGGCCTCTTCAGGGCAATAAATCCAAGAGACATGTCCATTGCCACATCTGTCTTTAGTTTCTTTGCTGTTTATCTACAGTTTTGTTACTTAAACACAATTTCAACACTGCCCATGATTCAGTAACTGAATATTACTGCACCTATCAGTTATAATAATCAAACATCTCACTGTTACAATTCATTGGCAAATTTTGGCTTTCATATTATAAAAGATTGAGGGGCCTCATGTATGGTAACAGTGAAGAAAGTGAAAATGATTAAATGGAATGAGGTATCATCATTTCCTTCTCTGGGAATAACTTCTCACATGGTCAATATGGATCCTTATCTATTAATAAAACAGAAACTATTATTGGCAGCCATCTCACAAAGCAGCATTGAAGGGAAATGAAATAACTAACTCTTCAGTTATTTAGACTTATATAAAAGTTAAAAAGCAGCCAAAAAGCAGAAACACAAAAAGCAGAAAAATAATAAGCTAGGAATAAATCCTTTCAAATTAATTGGATGTTAGTCCTGACATTAGCCTTGACAGAAAAGGGCTGTACCTACAATGGTGCAAGAGTCGATGCCAATTCAAAAGCTGCTTAAAAAGAACTGTTGGATATGGCACGAATAATTTATAACTAAGTGATCTCTATTTCACCTCATTCCCTGTTCAAGTAACATTTGAGAAAGGATTATAATTTTCTCCAGTGCATTCGATAATTAATGTTGTTTGCCAAATATCTTTCTTAGTCTAGCTTTTATTTGCAAATAATTATAAATTGAGCACACAGACACCCACATCATATGGCACACTTCTACTTTTCAGTGACTTCAGTCTTGTGGGTTCAAATACATTCAAATCACCTTACCCATCCTTACTGCCATTTTTCAATCTGTTTCAAAACTAGTAACCAGACACCCCTATCTTTATGGCTAGGGACAGACAATAGGGCCGTGCGAAATTTTGGCAGCCGTATTGTTTCAGAGGTGTTTTGGGCTGTTTTGACGCCCAAAACACTGAATTTGAATTGAAATGGAAGGCTGCTTCCCTGCCCCGTGACCTGGCATAGCAGGGATCAGCGATGCACACCTGTCTTCTCACCTGCACACAGGGCAGTGGCCCTCCTCCTCACACCCCACCCCCAGCTCCATGGTGTGGAAGGAGGGGAGCACTGCTCTAGCACCCCCAGCTTCTATCCTGAGACACTGCAGGCATATGCCTGCATTTCAGGTATGTCTGAGCAATTACAAAGCCTTGCCAGGTTAGACTAACCTGTGAAAATTGAATCAGTTCAGGCTCAGGCTTTTTGAATATCTGTCCCTAGCCTATATGTTTTCCCTTTCACTCCCAGCAATGAAGCAGCAATATGTTTGGTAGAATATGTTTTGGGTCCTTATGCAAAATAGGTATTCAGGAAATAATAAAAAGAAATTGATGTTTAATGCCTTCCAAATTATGGCCCTATCCTTACTCTGAACTGAAGTTCACTACATAACTCATTGGTTTCAATCTGAGCTGTAGTTCTATCTTCACCAATGGAAAAAGTGAACTGGAAATACAACAGAACTATGACTTTGAAATATGACTCTGACATAAATTAAGAAGTTTTTTGGTTCAGTTAACTTTGGCACTTCTCACTCATTAGACCAGTGATTCTCAACCAGGGTGATGGGGAACCCTGGTGTGCCATGTGATCCTTTGAAGGGTGTTGCAGAAAGCGTGAGGAGATAAACAGATATGGAAAGGCTCAGGATCTCCCTAACCTGATTGCTCTGACACTTCAAGGAGCTAAGCACTATAATAAATAAATAGTTTTTGATATGGGGAGCCACTCAATCACAAAGTTACAAATGGGTACCTTAAGCCTGACAAGATGTACCTGGAGTTATAGCAATTCTCAAAAAAAGTTTGAGAATCGCTATACCAAACATCGCTGAACTTCCAGTTTTTCACTTCACTTTCAACAACAAAGAGTTGGGGTTTAAATTGAGTTTGACTAGAATCCAGCTAAACCCCCAAATCTAAAAGCCTGCTAGCCTTTTATTTTTAAGATCCTTACAGGGAAATCTTTCACAAGACAGAAGAAAAATAGAAGAGTGTTCTCCTTTGCCTTATTCACAAAGTACTAAATGCTATTTGGATCTCCTGAACATATAAAATGCTAGTCCCAAATATTTACATTTAATCATCTATTGATCATTTAATTATAACCTGTGTAGATTTGCATACGCATATGTTCCATGTAAATTTACATACACACAGATTTACATCGATGGCTTACTCTAAAGAGTAACTTGTTAGTTATGAAAACATGTAATTTTGATTGTACAACTAGCAAGAGCTAACCCTATAAGATGTCAACCAAATGAAGAGCTAATCCTACAAGATGTCAAGCAAATGAAGTTAACAACAACAACATTTTACTAAATGGTAAAGAAGAAGGGGGAAGAAATGAAAGTGTGATAGAATTAACTCCCTGGACATACAGAGTATTCAGGAAATATGGCGTCCCATGAGACAGTCTGGATGAGGGATGAGGAGCTTCCTGATGTGCAGGACAGCAACAAGGCTGGGCTCAAAACTTTTGCAAGGTAGTAGTATGACTATTACTTCTTTTCTGTAATCAGCTCTTTAAGTAAGTTACTGTAAATAATAAAGCATTGATGACACAATACCACAAGCCTTACCAAGATACTACAGACTGCATGCAGCAGTTCGCTTACCTGTAGCAGAAGCTTTTGTGAGCTGAAGCTTACTTCCTCAGATGCTGTGAAAGAATGCGTAGAAAGTAGAATCCAACAAGAAAAGAGAAATTAGGATACAAAAGACAAGGGGAAGGGAGTGAAGGGGTGGGGAGGGAAGAAAGGGAGGCAAACAAACAAACAGTAAACTCAAGGGAACGAAGGAGTTATATAAAAGCTAATCCAAGCTAATGGGATAGGCATCCATAGTCCCTGTTTAAGCCACACTTAACAGAAACCAGTCTGTCAGTGGTTGTTCTGCAGGTTCCCATTTAAATTGGTTTTTAAAAGTTTGCTGCCTGAGAAGTCACCTTCACATCAGCAGTGGAGAGTCCAGGGAGGTTAAAGTGTTCTGACACAGGCTTGCATGTCTTTCTGCATCTGTTGTCAGAGCAGTGCTCATTCATTCTGCCATGCAGCGATTGCCCTGTCTGCCCAATGTAGGCAGAAGAGGGGCATTAAGCATGTGTGAGAAAGTTAACATAGGACTCTACTGTTTCCGCTTGCCATGGTCAGAGGCAAGCAATCAAAAGGAAGTATACACAATGCTCCAATAATGTCTCCCTGTTTCTCTCTCAGCAAAAAAAAGAAATCAGCCTTCCTGCTTAAGACACACCCCCCAGTTTTGGAGGGTGGATTTGGGGTGGGGGGAGGCAGGAAGGGGTATAGGGTATGCAAGTAAATATAGGATTGCCTGAAAAAAGGAGGGAGAGACAGGGTAGCTTACATAACCTAATAGGTGCGTTCAATGACTAATTCCTATGATTTACTCTTTAAGCTTCTTCACAGTAGAATTTTCCAGCTCAGACTATTTTAGTGTAGTACACGTATGTCATGTAACTTTATAGGCCCTCATACAGCCAGAAACAGGATCTTAACCTATAAAAGATTCTGTAAATTACATGAATTTCAGAAAACCAAACAAAGCAATATTTTTGCTAGAGGAAGAACAAGCAGATGTCTTTGGGATTATCTCCAAATACAAGCTGGGTCCTTTGAGACCGTAATATTAAGGCATTTTCTTCCATAATAAAGGTGAATCTGCTGGCAAACACTCATTTTTATAGTCCCAGAAATGCTCAACTATGCTTATTTCTGCTTCCTCTTATGCACACAGATATTGTTTTTAATTTAAATCACTTTTATCATGGTTCCTCCAAAGAAAAGGAGGGCAAAATCTTTAAAACATAAATCTACCCTTAGAAGTTCTTGCTTTATTTATTACTATAGAACTGATGAGCAGATATAGAAGATGCAATATATGACTGGAAATCTAAACTGCCTGTTTGCTATTTACTGTTGGCATAGCATATCTAACTTGTTTAACATGTCGAGAGACTTACTGCGTACGATTTCCAGTTGCAGAACAGTGAGAATAATCTAAATGAGATTAACAGTGAGAGGAATCTAAATTCCTCTTAAGAGGAAACAAAACTTTTCTAGTACCATTCCACATAGCCAATATTTACAAAGGTACCTGAAGTTTAGATCCTAGGTCAATATTTATGTACCTAAATGTTTTATTGATTTTTCAGGGGTTGGTAGGGTCTGTTTTTGTCCCTCTTTAAAAGCAGGTTGAACTCCACAGGTTAATCTGTGTAAACCCTACCCCATCAACCAGCTGCTTCACAGTCACTCACTCCAATAATTGCCATACACTCAATGGCATCCCTATAGCTACTGCTTTTGATGGCTTTCTAGCCACTGATCTGGCATGGCTTTGTGTTAGAAACAAAATTGAAAGGCTCTATATCCCATTATAACTCCTTTAAGACATCCATCCTCATTGTCTCTCAAGTTGTTTACTAAATATGATAAATAAGTTTGTCCAGACAGCACACTGGCAATGGCTGACAGACCCATTGCTCATATGGATGGCCTACCAAACCTTAGAAAAAAGGACATCTATCCTGCTTTGTTTTCTGAACTCCTTATTAAATCACTGGTATGTGACTTGGCTGCCACAGCTCCTTGATGCTTCTAATGTACTAAAGCCACAGACGGTACGTAACTCTAAAAAAAAAACAAATTCATGCAGTTAAAAGAATAGTGGAGCCAGACTGAGCCAAATGAAAAAAAATAAGCCTTGTTCAAATGCCTTGTCCCACAACTTGAGCAAAGACCGAAAGTATTGTAGGAATCCAAGATTTTTTTGGCGAATTTGTTGCACACCAAGTAAGTGGAGACTGAGACCGATTTGGATTTCCTACTATGACATCTAAAGGGACCCAGTTCAAACAAATTGAAATTGGTTTCAAACAAATTTGGCCTTCTTCAGGCATATCACATTAGGCACCAACATTCCCTCCAAGCTGTGTGGCGCGAGCGGCCGTGCAGGCAGACCTATCAGCGTGGCACGAGTGCGCCTGTGCACAGCACACAGCTTAGGGGGAATGCTATTGGGCACTCAAAACCTGAGGTAGTCAAAAATCACTGCTTGCTTTTGCAAAACCTAGTCAAAGTCCTGGCTGGAATAGGGGCTATAAGGAATTGGAACAAAATGTTCAAATTCAAGTTTTGAACTAAAAATGTTAACCTTTGGGTTACAAAACGCAGTGCTTCACTTGCTATGGGAAAGAGCTAAACATAACTATCACTAGAATATTTACAAAGGTATAGGATGTCCAGTAGGAATAAGCTAGACTCTCTAGCAGATAGAAACATTTAACAAACAAAATGAAAGCAAATGCCGTACACTTTAGCACTAAAATTGAACAGTGGGAACTAACTCTGTAAGCAGGTTTCAGAGAATTACTTCAATCCTTTTGGCAATTGCTTTTTATTAGCTCCTTCAGTGATGCCTAGATAAATCCTGGAAGAGCTGTGTTTATGAATAGAATAACAAGCCTGGATCTCAATTCCCTCCTAATCACTTTATTTTAAAGTTTTCCTCCTCCTTCCCCTACCTTCAACCTTCCGACAGGATTTTCAACCAACTATTTCTGTTAATTTTAGGAGCTAATAAGAACCTGTCTTATCTAAAATCCTGACGAAATAGTTTTCCATTTCTGTACGTCTAATGACATTCTCTCCATGCTCCAAACCAAGAGTGTGTGTTGCAGGTGTATGACAATCTTTTCCATCAGACCACTGGTTGCAACAAAAAGAAACTCTAACAGAGCCAGAGGACTCCTGTTACTTTAACAGAAGGCAGCAGGCTAAGCTGCTGTCTGGGGCCATGGGACAGAAAGGACATGGGGCTTCTAGGCCTATAAGTCCAGGGCCTGAGTCAGAGCAGGCAGTTAGACCCTGCATGCTGTAGGGAGAGGAGCTGCCCAGGGAGGATGACTTCAGAAAGCATGACCATGGACCCGCAAGCTACCTGTAAGAGTGAGCTTAGCACTGGGAAGTATAGTTTGTGTAGGGTGTTGACCCAGAGCAGGGAAGAGCTTTGCAGAAGCAGTTTGCTGATATTTATGTATGCTGAAGCATATGTTTGTTTATCACTGGAGGACGGGATTGTGACTATGGGGTAGATGAGGAGCGCAAAGTCAGGAGTCTGGTGGGGCAATCTGCATCAGGCAGCCTAGCCTGAGTCAGGGACCAGAGGGCTGAGGAAACAAGCAGCCAGGCCCAGGGTCAGGGACCTGAGGGCTGAAGGCAGGGATAGTGAAGGCAGACTGATCTGGGATCAGGGACCCTGAGTGTTGGGGGCGGGCCCAGAGTGCCCGAAACAGTGGCCAAAGGCCTGGAAGCTGAGCTCCAGGAAAGTGGACCTTGGACTAAGGGGCACAGCCAAAGGAAAAGAGATGAAATCAGGAAAGTGGAAGCCCCAACAAGGGTTTGAGAGGCCAAGGGTCCCTACCACCTAAACACTGATTGACATCTGCGAGGCATGGGTATGACTATGGGGGTGAATGGAGGTCATGGTAATTGCCCCTAAGGCACTGCTAGGGTTGTCTAAAAGGAGAAACTCATGCTGGAGGGTTTAGAGCAGAGAAGCCAAGGAAAGGCACCTAGGAAGAAGCAGCATTTCTATTGAAAAGACACGGAGATCAAGTCATGGCAGGAAAGAGATAGGAGGTAAGGGGAGACTGGAGAGGGTGGGAAGGTAGGTCTGGCCGCTAGGGGGCGGGTGGATTGCCGGAGCCCATCACAGCACACTCCATAAGGATATTCAAAGAAGCTCATAACAGGTACTGAGAATGAGACAACTCTGCCTGCTGAGATCAGAGCGCAGCGTTATTCAGAGTTGTGGATGGCATCATGGGCAGCAAAAGCAATAGAGGGAGCTGAACTGCTTGCTTTACTTCTCATGTTATTCATATTTATCTGCTGAAGGACAGACCTTGTGTACACTTAAATTAGATTTCAGTAGGTAAAGGAATAGTTTTTTTTTGTTTTTTGTTTGTTTTTATTTATTTATTTTTTAACTATTTGCGTCTCTAATTTGAAATGCATTAGTAATTTAGACTAAGGGTCAAAAGGTACCTGTCTTATTTGTTGGGCAAAACTTTTAAGTAAGCTTGTCAGAAATTTCCCTAACACCTGTTTTTGGAAATACAGATCTACTGAAATCAGAACTGTTTGCCAAAAAGTATAGGTTTCAATTAATTTTTCTATGTAAAATATTGAAAAAAGAGATATTGTTCTGTATACGTTAGATGAACATCTGGTGCTAAAGAAAACAAAGACTAGAGTGGGAGGTTTGCCAAGTAAAGCATGCATATCACTGGTATCCAGACATCCTTTTTAGTCACAGAGAAGCTAAGTTTGGTGATCAGCATGCTAAGTTAGTCTTTAAGTCAGCTGCCCTGGTGCAATTCCTTGAACTTCAATACTGGATGGATTCAGAATTTGATCCAAAGTCTCTCAGAACAGAACAGGCTGCAATTAGATCTGGACAGGTTACAGGGGTGAGCAGATGAAAACAGGATGGGTTTCAATACCGACAAGTCCAAGCTACTGCACCTGGGGAGGAAGAACCAGCAGTATACCTACAGGCTGGGAAATTCCTTTCTCGTCAGCACAGAGGCAGAAAGGGATCTTGGAGTCATTAATGACTCCAAGATGAAAATGGGCTGACAATGTGGGGACGCGGTCAGGAAGGCTAACCGTACCTTGTCATGCATCCACAGATGCATCACGAGCAGGTCCAAGGAGGTGATCCTCCCCCTCTATGCAACACTGGTCAGACCACAGTTGAAGTACTGTGTCCAGTTCTGGGTGCTGCACTTCAGGAGGGATGTGGACAGCATCGAGAGGGTCCAGAAGGCCACTCGCATGATCAGGGGGCAGCAGGGCAGACTAGAAGGAGAGACTAAGGGACCTGAACCTGTTCAGCATCTAACAAGAGAAGGCTGAGAGTGGATTTGGTGGCCATCTATAAACTGGCCAAGGGGGACCAGCAGGCAATGGGAGAGTCTCTGTTCCTCCGAGCACTACTGGGAGTAACAAGGAATAATGGCCATAAGTTGATGCAGAGTGGATTCAGGCTAGATATCAGGAGGCACTACTTTACAGTCAGGGTGGCTAGGATCTGGAACCAACTTCCAAGGAAGTGGTACTTGGCTCCTTCCCTGGGGGTCTTCAAAAGGAGGCTAGATAATCACCTAGCCGGGGTCGTTTGACCCCAGCACTCTTTCCTGCCCATAGCAGGGGGTCGGACTTGATGATCTGCTCAGGTCCCTTCCAACCCTACCAACTATGAAACTATGAAAACTGATATGCAGAAGAATAACTTACAAATATAAGACGATCAGCAGATCATCTTGAAAAGAGGTACTTTTAACATTCTCACTCCCTGTCTACCCTAATGTTCTTCTAGCAACAACCTAGTGTCACCTTCCAACCTTCAAATCTTTTTTCCCTGCCAACTATCCCAGCATTTAAAACTTCCATCTGAGATCCATGTTCCTCACACCATCTGCAGACATTCAATAGTCTCTTCCTGATCACCTTGTTCTCCTCAATGCTTAGAAATAAATTCCTTGATGATCTGCTCTATGATCTTTCCAGGTACAAAGATCAGACAGACT